>OY759172.1:28953794-29553794 GCA_963662145.1 Sturmia bella
GGGTTTTTCTATTACAGTTTTTTTGGTTTTTGAATATTTGTCAAATTACAAACTTATACGGAAAGTGCCGGCAAATCTGCAAATGCAGGTCGTTTTGTGTCTTCTTCTCTAAATATTTCCGTTTTCAAATTTTTGTGAGCAAGAAGTATTTAGAAAATACAGTAGAAACAAGTTGTGCCTCCGTGGGGAGGGGTTTTCTATACAGTTTTTGGTTTTGAATATTTGTCAAATTACAACTTATACGGGAAAGTGCCGGCAAATCTGCAAATGCAGGTCGTTTTGTGGTCTTCTTCTCTAAATATTTCCGTTTTCAAATTTTGTGAGCAAGAAGTATTTTAGGAAATACAGTAGAAACAAGTTGTGCATCCGTGGGGAGGGTTTTCTATACAGTTTTTTGGTTTTGAATATTTGTCAAATTACAACTTATACGGGAAAGTGCCGGCAAATCTGCAAATGCAGGTCGTTTTGTGGTCTTCTTCTCTAAATATTTCCGTTTTCAAATTTTGTGAGCAAGAAGTATTTTAGAAAATACAGTAGAAACAAGTTGTGCCTCCGTGGGGAGGGGTTTTCTATACAGTTTTTTTGGTTTTGAATATTTGTCAAATTACAACTTATACGGGAAAGTGCCGGCAAATCTGCAAATGCAGGTCGTTTTGTGGTCTTCTTCTCTAAATATTTCCGTTTTCAAATTTTGTGAGCAAGAAGTATTTTAGAAAATACAGTAGAAACAAGTTGTGCATCCGTGGGGAGGGGTTTTCTATACAGTTTTTTGGTTTGAATATTTGTCAAATTACAACTTATACGGGAAAGTGCCGGCAAATCTGCAAATGCAGGTCGTTTTTGTGGTCTTCTTCTCTAAATATTTCCGTTTTCAAATTTTGTGAGCAAGAAGTATTTTAGAAATACAGTAGAAACAAGTTGTGCCTCCGTGGGGAGGGTTTTCTATACAGTTTTTTGGTTTTGAATATTTGTCAAATTACAACTTATACGGGAAAGTGCCGGCAAATCTGCAAATGCAGGTCGTTTTGTGGTCTTCTTCTCTAAATATTTCCGTTTTCAAATTTTGTGAGCAAGAAGTATTTTAGAAAATACAGTAGAAACAAGTTGTGCATCCGTGGGGAGGGGTTTTTCTATACAGTTTTTTGGTTTTGAATATTTGTCAAATTACAACTTATACGGGAAAGTGCCGGCAAATCTGCAAATGCAGGTCGTTTTTGTGGTCTTCTTCTCTAAATATTTCCGTTTCAAATTTTGTGAGCAAGAAGTATTTTAGAAAATACAGTAGAAACAAGTTGTGCCTCCGTGGGGAGGGGTTTTCTATACAGTTTTTTGGTTTTGAATATTTGTCAAATTACAACTTATACGGGAAAGTGCCGGCAAATCTGCAAATGCAGGTCGTTTTTGTGGTCTTTCTTCTCTAAATATTTCCGTTTTCAAATTTTGTGAGCAAGAAGTATTTTAGAAAATACAGTAGAAACAAGTTGTGCCTCCGTGGGGAGGGGTTTTCTATACAGTTTTTTGGTTTTGAATATTTGTCAAATTACAACTTATACGGGAAAGTGCCGGCAAATCTGCAAATGCAGGTCGTTTTGTGGTCTTCTTCTCTAAATATTTTTCAAATTTTGTGAGCAAGAAGTATTTTAGAAAATACAGTAGAAACAAGTTGTGCATCCGTGGGGAGGGGTTTTCTATACAGTTTTTTGGTTTTGAATATTTGTCAAATTACAACTTATACGGGAAAGTGCCGGCAAATCTGCAAATGCAGGTCGTTTTGTGGTCTTCTTCTCTAAATATTTCCGTTTTCAAATTTTTGTGAGCAAGAAGTATTTTAGAAAATACAGTAGAAACAAGTTGTGCCTCCGTGGGGAGGGGTTTTCTATACAGTTTTTTGGTTTTGAATATTTGTCAAATTACAACCTTATACGGGAAAGTGCCGGCAAATCTGCAAATGCAGGTCGTTTTGTGGTCTTCTTCTCTAAATATTTTCCGTTTTTCAAATTTTGTGAGCAAGAAGTATTTTAGAAAATACAGTAGAAACAAGTTGTGCATCCGTGGGGAGGGGTTTTCTATACAGTTTTTTGGTTTTGAATATTTGTCAAATTACAACTTATACGGGAAAGTGCCGGCAAATCTGCAAATGCAGGTCGTTTTGTGGTCTTCTTCTCTAAATATTTCCGTTTTCAAATTTTGTGAGCAAGAAGTATTTTAGAAAATACAGTAGAAACAAGTTGTGCCTCCGTGGGGAGGGGTTTTCTATACAGTTTTTTGGTTTTGAATATTTGTCAAATTACAACTTATACGGGAAAGTGCCGGCAAATCTGCAAATGCAGGTCGTTTTGTGGTCTTCTTCTCTAAATATTTCCGTTTTCAAATTTTTGTGAGCAAGAAGTATTTTAGAAAATACAGTAGAAACAAGTTGTGCATCCGTGGGAGGGGTTTTCTATACAGTTTTTTGGTTTTGAATATTTGTCAAATTACAACTTATACGGGAAAGTGCCGGCAAATCTGCAAATGCAGGTCGTTTTGTGGTCTTCTTCTCTAAATATTTCCGTTTTCAAATTTTGTGAGCAAGAAGTATTTTAGAAAATACAGTAGAAACAAGTTGTGCCTCCGTGGGGAGGGGTTTTCTATACAGTTTTTTGGTTTTGAATATTTGTCAAATTACAACTTATACGGGAAAGTGCCGGCAAATCTGCAAATGCAGGTCGTTTTGTGGTCTTCTTCTCTAAATATTTCCGTTTTCAAATTTTGTGAGCAAGAAGTATTTTAGAAAATACAGTAGAAACAAGTTGTGCATCCGTGGGGAGGGGTTTTCTATACAGTTTTTTGGTTTTGAATATTTGTCAAATTACAACTTATACGGGAAAGTGCCGGCAAATCTGCAAATGCAGGTCGTTTTGTGGTCTTCTTCTCTAAATATTTCCGTTTTCAAATTTTGTGAGCAAGAAGTATTTTAGAAAATACAGTAGAAACAAGTTGTGCATCCGTGGGGAGGGGTTTTCTATACAGTTTTTTGGTTTTGAATATTTGTCAAATTACAACTTATACGGGAAAGTGCCGGCAAATCTGCAAATGCAGGTCGTTTTGTGGTCTTCTTCTCTAAATATTTCCGTTTTCAAATTTTGTGAGCAAGAAGTATTTTAGAAAATACAGTAGAAACAAGTTGTGCCTCCGTGGGGAAGGGGTTTTCTATACAGTTTTTTGGTTTTGAATATTTGTCAAATTACAACTTATACGGGAAAGTGCCGGCAAATCTGCAAATGCAGGTCGTTTTGTGGTCTTCTTCTCTAAATATTTCCGTTTTCAAATTTTGTGAGCAAGAAGTATTTTAGAAAATACAGTAGAAACAAGTTGTGCATCCGTGGGGAGGGGTTTTCTATACAGTTTTTTGGTTTTGAATATTTGTCAAATTACAACTTATACGGGAAAGTGCCGGCAAATCTGCAAATGCAGGTCGTTTTGTGGTCTTCTTCTCTAAATATTTCCGTTTTCAAATTTTGTGAGCAAGAAGTATTTTAGAAAATACAGTAGAAACAAGTTGTGCATCCGTGGGAAGGGGTTTTCTATACAGTTTTTTGGTTTTGAATATTTGTCAAATTACAACTTATACGGGAAAGTGCCGGCAAATCTGCAAATGCAGGTCGTTTTGTGGTCTTCTTCTCTAAATATTTCCGTTTTCAAATTTTGTGAGCAAGAAGTATTTTAGAAAATACAGTAGAAACAAGTTGTGCATCCGTGGGGAGGGGTTTTCTATACAGTTTTTTGGTTTTGAATATTTGTCAAATTACAACTTATACGGGAAAGTGCCGGCAAATCTGCAAATGCAGGTCGTTTTGTGGTCTTCTTCTCTAAATATTTCCGTTTTCAAATTTTGTGAGCAAGAAGTATTTTAGAAAATACAGTAGAAACAAGTTGTGCCTCCGTGGGAAGGGGTTTTCTATACAGTTTTTTGGTTTTGAATATTTGTCAAATTACAACTTATACGGGAAAGTGCCGGCAAATCTGCAAATGCAGGTCGTTTTGTGGTCTTCTTCTCTAAATATTTCCGTTTTCAAATTTTGTGAGCAAGAAGTATTTTAGAAAATACAGTAGAAACAAGTTGTGCATCCGTGGGGAGGGGTTTTCTATACAGTTTTTTGGTTTTGAATATTTGTCAAATTACAACTTATACGGGAAAGTGCCGGCAAATCTGCAAATGCAGGTCGTTTTGTGGTCTTCTTCTCTAAATATTTCCGTTTTCAAATTTTGTGAGCAAGAAGTATTTTAGAAAATACAGTAGAAACAAGTTGTGCATCCGTGGGGAGGGGTTTTCTATACAGTTTTTTGGTTTTGAATATTTGTCAAATTACAACTTATACGGGAAAGTGCCGGCAAATCTGCAAATGCAGGTCGTTTTGTGGTCTTCTTCTCTAAATATTTCCGTTTTCAAATTTTGTGAGCAAGAAGTATTTTAGAAAATACAGTAGAAACAAGTTGTGCCTCCGTGGGAAGGGGTTTTCTATACAGTTTTTTGGTTTTGAATATTTGTCAAATTACAACTTATACGGGAAAGTGCCGGCAAATCTGCAAATGCAGGTCGTTTTGTGGTCTTCTTCTCTAAATATTTCCGTTTTCAAATTTTGTGAGCAAGAAGTATTTTAGAAAATACAGTAGAAACAAGTTGTGCATCCGTGGGGAGGGGTTTTCTATACAGTTTTTTGGTTTTGAATATTTGTCAAATTACAACTTATACGGGAAAGTGCCGGCAAATCTGCAAATGCAGGTCGTTTTGTGGTCTTCTTCTCTAAATATTTCCGTTTTCAAATTTTGTGAGCAAGAAGTATTTTAGAAAATACAGTAGAAACAAGTTGTGCCTCCGTGGGGAGGGGTTTTCTATACAGTTTTTTGGTTTTTGAATATTTGTCAAATTACAACTTATACGGGAAAGTGCCGGCAAATCTGCAAATGCAGGTCGTTTTGTGGTCTTCTTCTCTAAATATTTCCGTTTTCAAATTTTGTGAGCAAGAAGTATTTTAGAAAATACAGTAGAAACAAGTTGTGCATCCGTGGGGAGGGGTTTTCTATACAGTTTTTTGGTTTTGAATATTTGTCAAATTACAACTTATACGGGAAAGTGCCGGCAAATCTGCAAATGCAGGTCGTTTTGTGGTCTTCTTCTCTAAATATTTCCGTTTTCAAATTTTGTGAGCAAGAAGTATTTTAGAAAATACAGTAGAAACAAGTTGTGCATCCGTGGGGAGGGGTTTTCTATACAGTTTTTTGGTTTTGAATATTTGTCAAATTACAACTTATACGGGAAAGTGCCGGCAAATCTGCAAATGCAGGTCGTTTTGTGGTCTTCTTCTCTAAATATTTCCGTTTTCAAATTTTGTGAGCAAGAAGTATTTTAGAAAATACAGTAGAAACAAGTTGTGCCTCCGTGGGGAGGGGTTTTCTATACAGTTTTTTGGTTTTGAATATTTGTCAAATTACAACTTATACGGGAAAGTGCCGGCAAATCTGCAAATGCAGGTCGTTTTGTGGTCTTCTTCTCTAAATATTTCCGTTTTCAAATTTTGTGAGCAAGAAGTATTTTAGAAAATACAGTAGAAACAAGTTGTGCATCCGTGGGGAGGGGTTTTCTATACAGTTTTTTGGTTTTGAATATTTGTCAAATTACAACTTATACGGGAAAGTGCCGGCAAATCTGCAAATGCAGGTCGTTTTGTGGTCTTCTTCTCTAAATATTTCCGTTTTCAAATTTTGTGAGCAAGAAGTATTTTAGAAAATACAGTAGAAACAAGTTGTGCCTCCGTGGGGAGGGGTTTTCTATACAGTTTTTTGGTTTTGAATATTTGTCAAATTACAACTTATACGGGAAAGTGCCGGCAAATCTGCAAATGCAGGTCGTTTTGTGGTCTTCTTCTCTAAATATTTCCGTTTTCAAATTTTGTGAGCAAGAAGTATTTTAGAAAATACAGTAGAAACAAGTTGTGCATCCGTGGGGAGGGGTTTTCTATACAGTTTTTTGGTTTTGAATATTTGTCAAATTACAACTTATACGGGAAAGTGCCGGCAAATCTGCAAATGCAGGTCGTTTTGTTGTCTTCTTCTCTAAATATTTCCGTTTTCAAATTTTGTGAGCAAGAAGTATTTTAGAAAATACAGTAGAAACAAGTTGTGCATCCGTGGGGAGGGGTTTTCTATACAGTTTTTTGGTTTTGAATATTTGTCAAATTACAACTTATACGGGAAAGTGCCGGCAAATCTGCAAATGCAGGTCGTTTTGTGGTCTTCTTCTCTAAATATTTCCGTTTTCAAATTTTGTGAGCAAGAAGTATTTTAGAAAATACAGTAGAAACAAGTTGTGCCTCCGTGGGGAGGGGTTTTCTATACAGTTTTTTGGTTTTGAATATTTGTCAAATTACAACTTATACGGGAAAGTGCCGGCAAATCTGCAAATGCAGGTCGTTTTGTGGTCTTCTTCTCTAAATATTTCCGTTTTCAAATTTTGTGAGCAAGAAGTATTTTAGAAAATACAGTAGAAACAAGTTGTGCATCCGTGGGGAGGGGTTTTCTATACAGTTTTTTGGTTTTGAATATTTGTCAAATTACAACTTATACGGGAAAGTGCCGGCAAATCTGCAAATGCAGGTCGTTTTGTGGTCTTCTTCTCTAAATATTTCCGTTTTCAAATTTTGTGAGCAAGAAGTATTTTAGAAAATACAGTAGAAACAAGTTGTGCCTCCGTGGGGAGGGGTTTTCTATACAGTTTTTTGGTTTTGAATATTTGTCAAATTACAACTTATACGGGAAAGTGCCGGCAAATCTGCAAATGCAGGTCGTTTTGTGGTCTTCTTCTCTAAATATTTCCGTTTTCAAATTTTGTGAGCAAGAAGTATTTTAGAAAATACAGTAGAAACAAGTTGTGCATCCGTGGGGAGGGGTTTTCTATACAGTTTTTTGGTTTTGAATATTTGTCAAATTACAACTTATACGGGAAAGTGCCGGCAAATCTGCAAATGCAGGTCGTTTTGTGGTCTTCTTCTCTAAATATTTCCGTTTTCAAATTTTGTGAGCAAGAAGTATTTTAGAAAATACAGTAGAAACAAGTTGTGCATCCGTGGGGAGGGGTTTTCTATACAGTTTTTTGGTTTTGAATATTTGTCAAATTACAACTTATACGGGAAAGTGCCGGCAAATCTGCAAATGCAGGTCGTTTTGTGGTCTTCTTCTCTAAATATTTCCGTTTTCAAATTTTGTGAGCAAGAAGTATTTTAGAAAATACAGTAGAAACAAGTTGTGCCTCCGTGGGGAGGGGTTTTCTATACAGTTTTTTGGTTTTGAATATTTGTCAAATTACAACTTATACGGGAAAGTGCCGGCAAATCTGCAAATGCAGGTCGTTTTGTGGTCTTCTTCTCTAAATATTTCCGTTTTCAAATTTTGTGAGCAAGAAGTATTTTAGAAAATACAGTAGAAACAAGTTGTGCATCCGTGGGGAGGGGTTTTCTATACAGTTTTTTGGTTTTGAATATTTGTCAAATTACAACTTATACGGGAAAGTGCCGGCAAATCTGCAAATGCAGGTCGTTTTGTGGTCTTCTTCTCTAAATATTTCCGTTTTCAAATTTTGTGAGCAAGAAGTATTTTAGAAAATACAGTAGAAACAAGTTGTGCCTCCGTGGGGAGGGGTTTTCTATACAGTTTTTTGGTTTTGAATATTTGTCAAATTACAACTTATACGGGAAAGTGCCGGCAAATCTGCAAATGCAGGTCGTTTTGTGGTCTTCTTCTCTAAATATTTCCGTTTTCAAATTTTGTGAGCAAGAAGTATTTTAGAAAATACAGTAGAAACAAGTTGTGCCTCCGTGGGGAGGGGTTTTCTATACAGTTTTTTGGTTTTGAATATTTGTCAAATTACAACTTATACGGGAAAGTGCCGGCAAATCTGCAAATGCAGGTCGTTTTGTGGTCTTCTTCTCTAAATATTTCCGTTTTCAAATTTTGTGAGCAAGAAGTATTTTAGAAAATACAGTAGAAACAAGTTGTGCCTCCGTGGGAAGGGGTTTTCTATACAGTTTTTTGGTTTTGAATATTTGTCAAATTACAACTTATACGGGAAAGTGCCGGCAAATCTGCAAATGCAGGTCGTTTTGTGGTCTTCTTCTCTAAATATTTCCGTTTTCAAATTTTGTGAGCAAGAAGTATTTTAGAAAATACAGTAGAAACAAGTTGTGCCTCCGTGGGGAGGGGTTTTCTATACAGTTTTTTGGTTTTGAATATTTGTCAAATTACAACTTATACGGGAAAGTGCCGGCAAATCTGCAAATGCAGGTCGTTTTGTGGTCTTCTTCTCTAAATATTTCCGTTTTCAAATTTTGTGAGCAAGAAGTATTTTAGAAAATACAGTAGAAACAAGTTGTGCCTCCGTGGGAAGGGGTTTTCTATACAGTTTTTTGGTTTTGAATATTTGTCAAATTACAACTTATACGGGAAAGTGCCGGCAAATCTGCAAATGCAGGTCGTTTTGTGGTCTTCTTCTCTAAATATTTCCGTTTTCAAATTTTGTGAGCAAGAAGTATTTTAGAAAATACAGTAGAAACAAGTTGTGCCTCCGTGGGGAGGGGTTTTCTATACAGTTTTTTGGTTTTGAATATTTGTCAAATTACAACTTATACGGGAAAGTGCCGGCAAATCTGCAAATGCAGGTCGTTTTGTGGTCTTCTTCTCTAAATATTTCCGTTTTCAAATTTTGTGAGCAAGAAGTATTTTAGAAAATACAGTAGAAACAAGTTGTGCCTCCGTGGGAAGGGGTTTTCTATACAGTTTTTTGGTTTTGAATATTTGTCAAATTACAACTTATACGGGAAAGTGCCGGCAAATCTGCAAATGCAGGTCGTTTTATGGTCTCCTTCTCTAAATATTTCCGTTTTCAAATTTTGTGAGGAAGAAGTATTTTAGAAAATACAGTAGAAACAAGTTGTGCCTCCGTGGGGAGAGTTTTTCTATACAGTTTTTTGGTTTTGAATATTTGTCAAATTACAACTTATACGGGAAAGTGCCGGCAAATCTGCAAATGCAGATTTGTAACGATTTTTTAAATGTATTTTGCTTTGCCATTCGTTAAATCGAGATTTATTTTTTTTTTTTTTTGTTATTCGCTACATAAGACAGTTAATGTAAAAATTTCGCCATTCGTTATATCCGATATTCGTTAAACTGAGTATTCGCTATACCGGGCTTTGACTGTATTGAAAAATTTTTTTCGTTTTGTAGCAGATTGACAAAAAAAAATACTGCATGTGTCAAAAGCAAAAAAATAAAACGTTCCAAAAATGTTTAGAAGCATATAAAATTTCAAAAGCAACACATAATAAAACATACAGATTTCGAAGATGAAAAAAAACGTAAGGAACTTCGTTCCTAATGGGGGTCCCCCGACCGCATTTCTTTTTATACCCTTCACATAAATGTGTAAGGGTATATATAAGTTTGTGATTCCGTTTGTAACGCATTGAAATATCCATCTAAGACCCCATAAAGTATATATATTCTGGATCAGCATCAATAGCGATTACGATTGAGCGATGTCCGTCTGTCCGTCTGTCCGTCTGTCCGTCTGTCCGTCTGTCCGTCTGTCCGTCGGTCCGTCTGTCCGTCGGTCCGTCTGTCCGTCTGTCCGTCTGTCCGTCTGTCCGTCTGTAGTCGTTGAAATACCGTTTCTGAGAAAACGGTTTGAGATAGAAACCTCATTCTTTCGCTAAAACGTGTGAAACCCCGGTAGTGGGTCTGCTATTGAAATTCAGTAAGATAGGTCCACGGAGAGCCGAGATATATTCAAAAAACCGGGTTTTGAGGGGTATTTTGTGCAATTTGTGTATTCAGATTTTTGAAAAAAATTTTTTTCTTAAAAACTAAACCATATCATTTTTAGTGCCCATTAAATCCTAGAAATTAAGGAATTTTTAAAATCGGCCCATATATATCCGAGATATAGCGTCTTCCGATTTTTAAAGAAATCGGCTTTATAAGCCAAATAAGACAACTTTGGGCACCGAAGATCAATCAGAATGGTATATATAGGCTATTTAGAGGCAAAAGTGGAAAATTTTTCCACATCGGCCCATATACACTCGAGATATAGCGCCTCCCGTTTTCTCAAGAAGTCGGCTCTAAAAGCCAAATAAAACAACTTTTGGTATCAAAAATCGATCAGAATGGTACATATAAGGTGTTTAAAAGCAAAATTGAAAAATTTTTGAAATCGGTCCATATATATCTGAGATATAGCGACTCCTGATTTTTCAAGAAATCCGCTCTTTAAGCCAAACAAAGCAATTTTTGGCACTAAAAATCAATCAGAATGGTACATATAGACTATTTAGAGGCAAACGTGGAAAATTTTGGACATCGGCCCATATACACTCGAGATATAGCGCCTCAAGTTTTCTCAAGAAGTCGGCTCTAAAAGCCAAATAAAACAACTTTTGGTACCAAAAATCGATCAGAATGGTACATATAAGGTGTTTAAAAGCAAAATTTGAAAATGTCTGCAATCGGTCTATATATACCTGAGATATAGCGTCTCCCGATTTTTCAAGAAATCGGCTCTATAAGCTAAATAAAACAACTTTTGGCACCAAAAATCAATCAGAATGATACATATAGGTTAGTCAGAAGCAAAACTGGAAATCTTTTTGTCATCGGCCCATATATGTTCGAGATATAGCGCCTCCCGATATCTCAAGAAGTCGGGCCTGGAAGCTAACCGAAACAGTTTTTTGCACTAAAAATTTGTCGGAATGGTACATACAGGCTGTTTAGGGGCAAAATTAGAAAATTTTTGGACATCGGCCCATATGCACCCAACTTTTGGTACCAAAAATCGATCATAATGGTACATACATATGTATATAATATTATATACATATGTATATAATATTTGCGATCATGTATGTATGTATGTATGTATGTATGTATGTATGTATGTATGTATGTATGTATGTATGTATGTATGTATGTATGTATGTATGTATGTATGTATGTATGTATGTATGTATGTATGTATGTATGTATGTATGTATGTATGTATGTATGTATGTATGTATGTATGTATGTATATATGTATGTATGTATGTATGTATGTATGTATGCATGTATGTATGTATGTATGTATGTATGCAGATACGTTTGTATGTATGTAGGTATGTATGTATCTACATATGTATGTATGCATGCAAGTATGTTAGCATAAACAATTTTTTTGCTTTGGTGTAAAAATGTGTATGTATGTACATACATATGTATACACGAGCTTGAAAATGAAAGTGATATAAAGAATTGTTGAAAAAAGGGTACGCAATGAAATTCTTTTAAACAATTGCGTCTTCAAATTCATTCACACAAAAAATCATTTTGGGTTTCCCTACGTACTTACATATGTACATACAAACACACATGTGTATGATGATACGCAATAGATCATCAACAACGTGCACAAGAAAAAAATAATTTTGTAAAAGCAAGCAATGTAAATATGTATGAATGTATATATGTATGTATATAATCATTGTTTTATGGAACACACTGAAAATATTCAATAATAAAGAATTTATTTTAGAGTTTTCTATTACAGATACATACATACATACGTATGCATGTACCCACATACGTATGTAAGTAAATTGAAAAGAAAATCACACTTAATGTCAATGTTTAGCATTATAATTCAAAAATAATGCAATTATATGCAATTTTTTGTTAAATAAATTTTACTATAAAGTTAACTGATAAATAATTAAGAAATACATTTTGCTTTTCTTTATTTCATTGATATTAAAAAGAATTGGTGTCACCCAGTGGTTGAACTTGAGCATATTAGGAATTATTTAAATAAAAGTTTTGCAGCCTGTGTTAAATCCCGGTAGTGGATCGGATATTGAAATTCAGAAAAAATCGGCCCATTTAAAAGCCAAATAAAACAACTTTTCGCACCAAAAATCAATCGGAATGTATGTACCATTGTGAAGGGTATTTAAGATTCGGCCCAGCCGAATATAGCACTATTACTTGTTTTTTTTTGTTTTCTTAATACTACGAGTTGTCTTAAATAGCTGAGAAAAAAGCTGATTTAAATATGGTTTCTTTATTCTGTCTTGCAAATTTTAGCTTATACAATTTATTTTTTTTAAACTTCTTTTCTCTTTCATAAGTTTTTGAAATTCGTTCCTTCAATGTGCTTTTTTTGTTAAAGCAACAAAAAAGTTTTTATCTAAACTACAAAAGTAGTTTAAGCAATTTTTTCTTTGTTCGCTGGATAAATATGATTCTATTAGTTTCTTGAATTGAACATGATGTTTTCTTTTTGTTCTTCTTATTTCTTTAGTCAAGTCGAGACTTGGTAGGATGAGTTTGTATAAGATAATGATAAAAGAAAAACTTTGCTTACGTACATATTCAGAAAAAAATTAATATATATTTTAAATGAATAATAAGAAAATGCTTATGAAAAATTTGTATTGAAACTTTTTAAATTGGAGTTATTTGCTAACTATAACCCTAATAAATTTTGTGAAGTTCCTTTTAATATATTCTTGATGCTAATTTTTCGACCTTTGTTGTTTAGTATTTTAATTGTTCGAGCCTTAAGGTCACTTGTTTTTTTATAAATGTTTATTAAATTTGATATTTCGATATCACAATGGATATCTTCTGCACGGAAAGTTTTTAATTTTTTTGAAAAAACATCAAAACATTCCTGAACAACATGTTGCTTGACCTGTGGAAAGAAAAAAGTCAAAAGTCCTCCTTTTTATTTTTCTCAAAAAATTTGCGTCTTTTTTTTTGACAACTAAATTAATGAAAGATGAAAGATGTTGTCAATGTAAACGACTGTTTCACATTTTCAACATCTTCCATGCGTTTCACGTGCATATGTCATTCGGTGTAAAAAGGCTATTAACGTGCCTATCTCAACTTAACTGACTCAGTAGCAAATAGAGTTAGTGTTGCCAGCTTGGGGCAATTTTCTGCCGCAGAGCTAATAAAACTGTAAGACAATAGAATGGTAAAGATAAAATACAAGCCTAAAGTTTTAATTGTCTTTACTATAATTTAACTTAAACTGATATTAACACAAGAAATGGCAACAGTGGATCATCAATTTTCGAAAGAAAAGTCGTCTTCAGTGATGAGGCACATTTTCTCCTCAGTGGGCCAGTCAACAAACAGAATTGCGGCCTTTGGGCGAATGATTAACGAAAACCGAATGCACCCACAAACAGTCAGTAATTAACGCGGTTTATAAACTGGCAGCATCATTGGATAATATTTTTCCAAACTGAGACCGTTAACACAGTTACTGTGCAAAGTGTTCGCTATCGAGTACTTCTTTTCAACTTTAGCAATTCTATGGAGACCAGCAGCATGTTTCATTTCTAAAAAAAAACAAATTTTTTGTTATCTAAAACAAAACCCCGAATATATAAATGTGCATTTGGAACACATGTTCTTATTGCGAGTTGCAAATAATTGTTCACATTAAAATAAAAATGAACTATTAATTTTTTATCCAATTCAAATATGGAAAAATCCAATTGCAGTCTTACGCAAAGTAGTATCATAAAAGTTGAACTCGCTATTAACGATATTTGAATGTAATATAAAACACATGCTGCATGTTCTATTATTACTACGAGTCTATTTGAGAAATCTATTGAACACAATACCAGTGAAAATTTATTTTTATGTAAGAAACAAACATGGTTAAATATTTTTTTTATTGCCTTATAATTCCGAATAGAATTTTATTGATTACACCACAAACTGCATAAATATAAAAACCATGCAAGATATAAATAAAATATTTTTCAACACCACACTTGTTGGAGTGTTTTCAAATTTAAACGCTTGTAGGAACTAATTTTAATTGTTACTTAGAGGACTTAAATATGAAATGATATTCTTTAAAGTACCGGAGATCAAATTTCATTTGTCTGAAAGAAAACTTGGCAGTATTTAGATTTTTAGCGGAGAGAATATTGTATGCATAGAAAACATACACATTTTTCACCTTTTGCGACTTTTTATATATATTTTAGTTGTTCATAAGCCAATTTTGCTGACTTTCGGCATCAAAAAACATTTCCTGAACGAAGTAGTTTTCTCAGAAACGGCAGTTCAACGGCCTACAGGTGAACGGACAGACACATGTCGTAAATTGGACTTCTCTAGTAATACTGATCTATAATATAATGTTATGTTTTGCGGGCTGCTGGTCATGAGATCGACCATCTTGGCTCCTAGAAAGGTCCCATTGTGCCACCCGAAGAGGCTGTAGGGAAATAGCCATACACACCTTCCGCCGGTTCCACCCTGAACCAGCCAGGTGAACGGATGATAAACTCCAACCTGTCCAATCCGTACTCAGACACATCCGCCAACCCATGTAGTATCGGTCTGCTCGGCCGAAGTGTTTGACACTCTCCTCCTCCTCCCCATCATCTCTGCAGCCTCTGCGGAAGTCAATGTATGGAAGATTTTGTCTTTTCGCTTGTGCTCCCATGTGACAGTATCCTGTCACAATAGCCGTTGTGTCCAGATACCCAGAGAAGCGCCAGGTCTGAATGCCTAGCTATCTTATTTAAAGATATACGGCATCTATGAACTTACTCAGATGTTCAGTAAATATCCCCAAGCGCGTTTATGGCGGCCTTGCTGTCAGTACAGATTAAGATATGGTCTCCGTATATCATATAATACTTCATCCAGTTTACCGTACTCCCTTCGACCTGAATGATGCTACACTCATCACGTAGCCTAAAACTGATCTTCCCTTGAAGTTGGGGGATGTAGATACCCCCACCAACCCCTGTGCTCGACTTTGCACCATCCGTTAAAACCATGATCACATCCTCTGAATGATATAATTCGACGCTCTCTAAATGTGCATTCCGCAGAGTTACGCTGAATCTTTTATCGATCATTGGAGCCGGTGAGCAGTAGTCTATGCGATGCGAAAGATTAGATATCCTTCCAATTATCGATGCGGGCCTTAAGACAGCATCCTTCTACATGCCACCTGCCTTCAACCGTATTGACGAACTCAAGGCAGTTTCCTTAACCATGAGATCATTAACCATATGATGAGCCTCATTTAGTGTAGAGCCAGTTTCTATCAAGGCCGATGTAGTACTCAAAATCCTTGCAAAAATTAATTCATTCAATCATGAATTCATTCTATCACGAATTCATTCGATCACAAATTCCAGAACTCAGTCCCAGGTTTACTTGATCAATTCATCATTAATTTTATTTCAAACTTGCGTTTCCAAAAAAAATTTATTCGATTGACATGAATTTTATTTATCCGAAAGATAATCTTGTGGCATTACATTTAAAATATGATTTCTGGCGTATTACAGCGACGGGGGTGGCGCGGATCTAGTCCAATTTTCGATGACGTTTTCCAACATTTGTGGCCGTATATTGGCAATAACACGTCGAATGTTGTCTTCGAAATGGTCAAGCGTTTGTGACTTATCCGCATAGACTAATGACTTAACATAGCCACACAGAAAGTAGTCTAGCGGTGTTAAATCACAAGATCTTGGAGGTCAATTCACAGGTCCAAAACGTGAAATTAGGCGGTCACGTGTCTCTCAATAAATCGATTATGGCACGAGCTGTGTGACATGTTGCGCCGTCTTGTTGACACCACATCTCCTGGATATCATGGTTATTCAATTCGGGAATGAAAAAGTTAGTAATCATGGCTCTATACCGATCACCATTGACTGTAACGTTCTGGCCATCATCGTTTTTGAAGAAGTACGGACCAATGATTCCACCAGCCCATAAAGCGCACCAAACAGTTAGTTTTTCTGCATGTAACGGTGTTTCCACATACACTTGAGGATTAGCTTCACTCCAAATGCGGCAGTTTTGTTTGTTGACGCAGCCATTCAAGCAGAAGTGCGCTTCATCGCTAAACAAAATTCGCTTATGAAAATCGGGAACAACAGCAATCTCGTTTTGCAGTATTTGCAAGCGTTGTTCAGGCGTGACTCTATTCATGATGAATTGGCAAACCGAACTGTGAATAAATCACGTGACCGCTATTAAATCGGTCGCCATCTTGAACAGTAATGCCAACTCAAAGTTATATACATCGAAAAAAACCCCTTTATAAACAACCAAGAATTTCGCCATAACAGTACTGATTCTCTTTAATAATCCCTATTCGGTTGTCTTAGGTACACTGGTGTGTTATGGCTTCCTAAACTTTTGAGTACGTTTCGTACTAAAATCAAGTAAAAAAGACTTAAATTTAGAACGAGATTTTTCTTTCTGTGCATAAAGTAATACGTCAAAGAAGCAATAGAAATAAAACGCCGGTACCAACCATGTCAATACTTATCTCTGAATACCTTCTTTATTTCTTAAAGCATGTGCGGAAAAGAATTTTATTTAGACAAGTGTTTTTTAAAATTTTTCTACTATAAATTTTAGAAACTCAGTCGGAAATGATGTCTGTTTCAAAACAACCTCCTGAGTATAGAATTGAAATAACACACAATGGTCAAATCATATAACGACTTCAAAGCATTTATTGGTTTCTGCTTGATACTACTTCAAGCAACGAACAGTTGGTGCCAGCAGGATAGTCCAGCTTTTATGGTTCAAATTTATGTGGGTGAAGAATATCGCTGTGGGGGAACTTTGGTGAAGGAAAATTTTGTGATAACTTCTGCTGAATGTATTGGAAATGACTCGTCCGTGTTAACTGTAAAGGGTAATGACGGTTGGAGAGATATTCGTCGCACTGAATCATCCGTTATCGCTATATTCAAACCACAAGGCTATAACGAAACGACCGGGCTTATGGATGTGGCAGTTCTTAAGCTGGAAAAATCTATTATCGGAGAAGAAACCCAAACTGCTGAACTGTGTAGCACTAACTCTGTCAAGGTTGGGGAGCCGCTCACAGCATATTACTGGCTCCTTCTTCCGAGTGTGCCCAAATTTTTTTATTTTAGCAGTTCAGAACTCATTGTATCTGATAAGGAAACCTGTGCTAAAATTTATAACGAAGACTTTAATGATACCATGTTTTGTGCAACAGATCCTGAATACGGTTTTCCAGGCAGTGGTGGTCCAGGTGTCATTGATGGAAAGTTTTGTGCCATCCATAGTTACAAAAGTAGTGGTAAGCTGATAGCCTTCACGTCCCTTGCTAACCCAAAAGTTAAACAATTTATCGAAGAATCATTGAAAAAGTAATAAGGAAAATGATACCGTTCACAAACGATGTTGGAATTGTCGTTTCTTAGCTTCTTCTGAAATTTTGATATGAAAATAATCTGTGTTGTACATATGTAACTCATATATCAATAGTAATAAAAAACAAGTTAAAGCAGTTTAAATTGATTGTTATATTAGAAGCGTAAACATGACTAAATTTTAAAATTATGTTTTCGTATTAACATGTTTTAAGCAATTGCAGACATACATGTGAATGTAGGAAAATGTATAAAAGATCAAATTTTTTCGCTGCTTTAAAGAGGGTGCATTATTTACATGTAATCGAAATTCTAAGGTAGTTTTTAAAGTTCGAGAAAACTGGAATTTGGTACGCCGGTCACGAATTGCATACAAACAGAGTAAAATTGAAAAAAGGGAACCGTTTTTCCTCCAGTATCCTGAAAAGCGGGTGCATATTTAGATAAGTAATTAAAAAAATTTAGGATACCTCCTGAAACTCTAAGAGGTTGAAGGTCAATACATAGACCAATAAAAAGCTAAGATGGACGAAATGAGGCGTAGGATGGTAATTTACAAAGCGGTATGTTTTGTTGCTTCCACTATAAGCTTAAGAGTAGAAGGAGCAGTTTTTCGATCGTTTAAAAGAGTTTCAGTAATTCCTGATGACGCAATTGCTATCGGTATTTTACCTGATTCCCTTACCTTGGCTTTCCAATCACATTGGGCCGAAACGTCTTTCCCGTTTCTTTTGTCATTATTATTGCTATCGACTGTAGTCTCACCAGGATGTGTTTGTTCTGGTACTAATTTTGACAGGTTTTTAATGAAGATAGAAGGTAAAATTATTTATGCTATAGTGACGTGGAATTATATGTTTACAATTATATTGTGCACCAACTGAAGGACGTAATTCAAAATCAGATAAATGCAATAGCGTATTTTCTATTTGTATCAAACTTTCGTTATAACATTGTCGTTATATGGTGGGGAGAAGTCTTGATACTACTCTCTCAGTCTATGCTTAATATCTTCATATATGTATGTATATCGCCTTTGAAATTTACTCATAATTTTAATGGTTTTGATGGCTGCCAAGTTAAAGCATGGCCATAAACAACTCGCTCACACAGAAAGCATAAGCTCGTTCTAAAATTAAGGCCCCGATTATTGTTTACAACATTTGTTCATTTAATGTTGTATTTTTTGAAAAGTGATTATGGTTTACAACTGTTGTAGCAAGTGTTGTCAAATACTTATGACACCTAATTAAGTGTTGTCTTGTTGATGTTACAAGTTAAATTACGAAAAAATTATAAAATTTGTAAGTGTACATATGAAATATGTTTTGCAAAAATATATGTATAAAAAAACAATTATTTATTAAAATTTATTAACAAAATATAAGTAAAAATGCATCTGTACACATAATTATTACCCATTTTTTTACAAAAGAGTTTTATTTTGTATTTTGTAGGTGCAATGGATTTAAACTGCAATGTACAATTTTTTGGTCCTTTCATTATCATAACCAAATCGAACATCAACATTAAAATAAATTTGTATGGCTTTGTTTGTAAAAGGTGTTTTTTTTTTCGATGTATAGAACTTTAGGTTGCCATAAAACAACGACTGATTATTCGGCTGACATGAATTTTATTTAATAATATTGTGGCATTACATTTTAAATATGATTTTTGGCATATGACCGACACGGCTGGAGCGGATGTAGTCCAATCTGAACGTCCAATTTTGTATGACTTTTTCCAAAATTTGTGGCCGTATATGGGCAAAAACACGGCGAATGTTGTCCTCCAAATGCTCAAGCGTTTGTGGCTTATCCGCATAGACCAATGACTTTACATAGCCGCACAGAAAGTAGTCTAGCGGTGTTAAATCACAAGATCTGGGAGGCCAATTCACAGATCCAAACCGGGAAATTAGTCGGTCACCGAACATGTCTTTCAATAAATCTATTGTGGCATGAGCTGTATGACATGTTGCGCCGTCTTGTTGAAACCTCATCTCTTCGACATCATGGCTATTCCATTCAGGAATGAAAAAGTTAGTAATCATGTTTCTATACCGATCATCATTGACTGTAACGTTCTGGCCATCATCGTTTTTGAAGAAGTACGGACCAATGATTCCACCAGCCCCTAAAGTGCACCAAATAGTCAGTTTTTCTCGATGTAACGGTGTTTCGACATACACTTGAGGATTAGCTTCACTCCAAATGCGGCAGTTTTACTTGTTGACGTAGCCATTCAGTAATGCCAACTTAAAGTTCTATACATCGAAAAAACACCATTTATATACAAGCATATACGTGTATGTATGCATGTATGTATGTATGTATGTATATAGATATGAGTTCGTATATTTGAGTTAATGCGCAAATACAACAAATCGTTTTGCAACACAACAAAGTGTGAATTAGTGCAATATGTATTTGTATGCACTCACAGAGAATGTATTAAATGGTGTGTTCATTTGTACATTGCAAATAGTTAATTAATTTCAAATAGTACTTCTCTCAACAATGTTGGATTTAAAGTTTGCACTGGCAAGCAACTGCATGTTAAATCTTGCAATGCACGCTGTGAAAGCACGCAATTATATCTGATACGAGTAAGGTATGCAAAAGAATACAGTTTATTTGTTTGCAATGAACAGGTGTTACATGTTGCATTTTAGGATTTACATACGTCTTCAACTAACACATTAAGTATAACACAACCATAAATGGCGGTAATAATAATATACATGACGTGACCTAGTTAAGCACAATACAATTGCAAAACAATAGTTGATAGGTATTTTTCTAAAGAATATTTCAAGGAGAATGTACCACCTAAAAGCAGACTTTGGAGACGCGCAAATATGCTAAAATCAATTCGAAAAACCATTTTTAAAATGTAACTGACATTAGATCAGAAATTTGTGAAACGTGGCAAATTGCAAAAACTTACTTTAAACAGCTTGTTGAAAACTTTGTAACGGGCTATCCATTTTGAGGTTTCACAAATAAATGTAAATAAAACACATATAAATTGTTTTTTCATGATGTTTCTTTTTTACTATAAAATTTGAACGTTGATATTATGTGTAAAACACTACATCACTTAAATGACCAGCATGCGAAGTGTTGCAAGCATTGATTCTTTTGAGGTAATTTTCGACCACTTTTTGACACATATTGGGCGGTATCTCAGCCATAACTTGACGCATTTTTGGATTTTATGTTCTCAAGAGTTAAGGGTTTGTCTGCATAAACACGGTCTTTCACGTAGCTCCCAAAAAAAGTCTAATGGTGCCAAATCGCGTGATCTTGATGGCCAGTTGATATCGCCACGACGAGAAATTACGCGGGCAGGAAATGTCTCTTGCACTAAAGCCATAATCGCTCGAGCTGTGCGGCATGTGGCACCGTCTTGTTGAAACCACATATTCTAAAAGTCGTATTCTTCAATAGCAGGCAAAAAAAATTGGTTATCATATGACCATAACGCTCCGAATTGACAGTGACCATCGTCGTTTTCGAAGAAGTACGCTCCAATCACACCTTCGGGCGAAAGAGCGAAGCAAACAGTGACTTTTTCTGGATGTAATGGCCTCTCTTTAATTACTTGACTATTCTCAGAATCCCAAATATGACAATTTTGTTTGTTAGCAAGCCAACCGAGTGAGAAATGTGCTTCATTGCTAAAGAAAATGTTGTTCGAAAAATCGCCGTCCGCCGCCTGTTGTTCAAGCACCCATTCCGCGTACATATCTACGACGTTGCGAATGGTTAGCTGGCTTCAGTTGTTATATGACCTGGATTTTGTATGGATGTAGGTGCAAATATAAATGCAAAATACATCATAATGTGCCCTAAGACAGTCCTAATTCGGGTGTTCAGCAACACTTTCACTTTCAGCAGTGACATTTTCAGCGGAACAAGCGAAACGATGATGCACAGGCCTTACAATATTTGTAACCACTCCAGACACTTCCAATTTTTTTTTTTACAATTTTGCCAATTGCTTGCGTAATTTTACGATTATGTAAACCATAATCTCCTCTTAAAGCACGATGTTTGGCTGTGGCAGAATCACCATTTTTGTATTGTGTTTTGATCATTTTTATGCATTGTGTGATAGTTAAGCGATCCATTTTCGTCAATGTCAGACTTTCAACTAAGAAGAAAAAAATTTGGTTTAACAACTCAGTTTGACAGATGTCGAATTCCAGTCCTATACTTTTGAAACCACAAAGTACATAACCCGTTACAATTTTTTGTACTAGTATAAGATTTTTATTATTTTATACGTATATTATAAACATTAGTTACTAATAGCAAATTGTTCTCTGAAGTAATTTTTTTCTTTTCAAATAAATACCCAATACAATTTATTATTAATCTTTCAATTTTTACTTTGCCCATTTTTCCCAAAAATTATGTTTTTAAGCAAAATCAACTGGCATCGCACGTACTCACATAAGACTTATCGTGTGTATATTCCCAATGTTTTATAAAAAATCAAACCTATAAAAAAGGGTAAATTTTTAAATTAAAACTGCAATTTTCATCAACAAGCAGCGAATGGTAGTGTTAGCTGCTTATCAACCTGCATGTTGCTGGTTCAATCCCGTTTGGTTCCGTTTATTATACCCTTCACAAAAATGTGTAAGGGTATATATAAGTTTGTGATTCCGTGTGCAACGCATTAAAACAACCATCTAAGACCCCATAAAGTATATATATTCTGAATCAGAATCAATAGAGATTACGATTAAGCGATATCCGTCTATCCGTCTGTAGTCGTTGAAATACCGTTTCTGAGAAAATGGTTTCAGATAGAAACCTCATTCTTTCGCTAAAATATGTTAAATCCCGGTAGTGGGTCTGTTTTTGAAATACAGTAAGATCGGTCCACGGACAGCCGAGATATATCCAAAAAGCCAGGTTTTGAGGGGTATTTTTGGCCATTTTTTTCGGTCAGATTTTTGAAAAAAAAAATTTGTTTCCTAAAAAGTTAGCGATATCATTTTTAATGCCCATTTAATCCCAAAAATCGAAGAATTTTTGAAATCGGCTCATATATACCCGAGATATAGCGTCTCCCAATTTTTTAAGAAATCGGCTCTATAAGCCAAATAAAACAACTTTTGCCACCAAAAATCAATCAGAATGGTATAAATGTATGTATATCATTGTGAAGGGCATTTAAGATTCGGCCCAGCCGAATTTTTTATTATTTTTTTTATAAAACAATAAATGCGGTAAAAAAAATTGTGCTATGTTTTTTTGTCTATATCTCAATAATTATAAACCCAATTTTGCTTGTTTTCAATCCCCAAGCAGAAGGGACATTTATAAAACTATTAAAGTAAAATTGAGATAAATAAATTGTCTGGTGGCTTCACAATCGGTGCCCGAAAACAGGTGTTTTATGAAACAACTCTTTTGGTAAAGGGTATAAAACAAAGTTCATACACGGGAACACCCTTTAGTTTGAAAGTTAGCTATATATTTTTAATCGTAAGAGAAAGGGACTTGAAATGTACACGCTGTATGTAGTAGTTTTCTGGCCTCTAAAACAATAACACCGGTATTCATAAAAAATAAAACATTGTTGAAACACATTTTACATCAAATTTCTCATATAATACCGGTGTAAAAAGTTAAAAACTAAGGGATACCCTTTGTTTGCCACTTGCACGATGGTGCGGAAGCCTTGCTATGAGAGTCAGTATCGTACTTGGCTCAATTTATTTCATTTTTGTATGCATGCAGTTACATTTGCCACAGCTTGTCTACTTAACAGTAGATTCTCATACACATATGTGCGTAAATAATTACAACACTTAAACACCGCTCAGCAACTTTTCTTACCACATATTGAGTATAAATTTGAGCCTTTAACCCATTTGTTTATTTTGTTATCTTTCGTTTTTGGTTTCGGAACAGGATGTCTCTGCCCACTCAAGAACAACAGTCTAGCTACACTTATAGGTGTATTCCGTTGTGGGTCTCAATATTGTGCCATAACCGTGCAATACCTGAGCGACGACGACCTTCTAGCATTTTTTATCACAACACAGATACAACTAAAATTGTCATAGTGCTGTAAACATTGTAGAAGAACTTTTTCTTAACACGAGTGTGCTTGTTATGCTGATTCTTATTAAGTTTTCAGGTCCTCTGTCTATGGTCATTTGTTTCATTCTCCTTTTGTGGTTTTTTGAAAATCCGTTAATAATGATTGCAACAATAAATCTGATGGCATGATGCTACAATTCAACAAGAGACATGAATTTGCAATTTTGTTTATAATTACTAAAAGTAGTTGCTGCATGAATTGTGTGACTATTTCACGTTGCAGTCTCCAAGCAATTGAATTTATGATTAAAGTCGCAATAGAATTTAAGATGAGAAACAACTATGTGCTTTATAAATCAAATGGCTGTTTGTAGTCAAACAAATCTTTTCATTATAATTTCGTTTTCTTAGCAGTTGTTTCGACATCTCGGTATAATAGTTTTTTGCATGTGTGTGTTCATGTACTCGTGTTAATGAAGTTGCGAACATTCGTATTTGAGTTCGTATGCGACAAAATTAAGCGAATGTCGAATAATATTAAATAAAATTATATATGGGGTGCGTGATGAGTTAATACAATACCAGTAATTGAGTAGTGCTGCTATAAGCGACAACTGTAGTGAACGAAGGAAAACATCAACATGCAATTTAAACAACGACCGTCTATCGATTGGTCTAAAAGGATCACGAAAATGCTGCTACGCCCTAAGCGTTAGCACAAAGTTTGTTGTTTTAAGGTGGGATCACACGATTGCCGCAATGCACCAATTTTTGTTATATTTTGCATGCCAATCGTGTGATAGCACAATTTATTGGCTCATGCGGCAACCAAAACGAATGTTGTTCCTATTTGTTACAATCAAATACAACCCTGATGCGACAACCGTGTGAACACTTTATATGCAAGTTTTCACCAATAAAAATTCTAAAAATGCAGCAATGTTTATTGTGTTATCATGCGGCAACCAAAGGAGACAATACGTCCCAATAATATGCATATGTATATAATATGCATATGTATAGTTTCAAAACTATTTAAATGCATCTTCAAAGCATAATTTTTGTTTTTTTTTCAGTAAGTAAAATTCAATTATTGTTACTATTATAACAATTGTAAAACAGTCTACACAAAGCTTTCATTGTGTACACACGTGCGCTGCAAAAATCGGCTTGTGCATTTGTTCATACGGCAGAAATTATTATTTCTTTTGTTCTTTTTATTTTCTCTTTTTCGGAGAACTTCTTTAAGAATATTTATATACATATACACTTTTTCTCCGGTGACTTTAAATAAAAGCTGTTTTAAATGGCTTCCTCCTCGGGAGGAAATTATTATAGAATATTGGATCCGGATCGATCACCTAAGCGCAAAAAGAACACTTCCACCTTTAATTTAAATAATGGGTTTGATTTTCCAAATTTGTCAGAAAGACAAATCACGACAAGCAATAAAAAACAACAAAGTCCAAAATACATTGTTGTTAAGAGCAAAATACCTGATAAACCGCTACAAACTTTCAACATTTTTCTACTTACTAAGGCTCTGGATGGCATATCAAGTGAGCCAGCTCAAAAAATAGTTTTCACAAGAGACGGTAACCTGCTAATACTCACCAAAAATGAAACTCAAGCAAATAAACTCCTTAAAATAAACGCATTGGTTGGAATTGGCCAAGTTGAAGTTTCTCTACACCCAACTTTGAACATTATTAAAGGAGTTATATTTGCACCTGCGCTAAAGGAGCTTACGGAGAAAGAAATTTCTGAGGGTCTTTCTGATCAAGGAGTAGTCGAATGTAAAAAGATAACAAAGTTTCTCGACGGAAAATTAATAAACACTCCATTACATATTTTACACTTCAATCAATATAACCTACCTAAGGAAATAAAAATAGGATTTCTTAACTGTAAAGTTGAACCCTATATCCCTGGCCCTTTACAATGCAAAAATTGTTTTAAATTAGGCCACACTAAGAAATACTGCAAATCCAACGAAACTTGCGAAGTCTGCTCTTTAACAATTCATGAACCTGCGGCTTGCTCCAAATTGGAGTGTGTGAATTGCAAACATCCACACCGCGCAAACAATAAAAATTGTCCTGTTATACAGCAGCGCCAAGAAATATTAAAATATAAAACGTTAAATAATTGCACATATAGAGAAGCAGCAACCAAAATACAACCAATTACTTCGTTTAAAATCCCCGTCGAAGATTTAAAAACCGCAGTAGAAGAAAGAAAGAAAAAGAAAAATTTACGACTAATAGACGCAGCAAACAATACAAATTCATCCAACTCGACAATAAAACCATCAACTAATTATTCAAACACAACAACCACAACAACTTCAACGACAAATTTAAACTCAACAAAGACATTCCTTATGCCTACAACAACCGCTACTACAAGTACCGCAATCTCAACTCTAGGAGAAACATTAAACACAAACAAATCAATAGACGACAAATTAATAACAAAAACCAAAAATACTATACAACAAAATAAAATATGTAATGTAAATAAATCAGCAAACAACTTAAAACCGAACATGAACAAAGACATGTCAATTTCAGAAACACCTGCAAAGATCTCGGATAGACGCTATTCAATCGATGGAATAGAGGAAATGGAAAGCTGAATACATACATAGTTTATAATCCTAACCACTAACCATTAGTCATGATTCATACATTCAGCATCCTTCAATGGAATATCAGAGGCCTTTTCAATAACTACATCGATTTTCAGCTAATTCTAAAGGAACACGAACCACATTTTATTTCCCTACAGGAAACACACTGCCCATACAATTTTACTCCAACTCCCCCAGAAAATTTCTGCTGTTATTTTGAGAATAACCCTGCAAACAGCTCACGTAAAAGTGGCATAGGTATTTATATTCGGAAACACATTCCACATAAACGTATTTTAAATTCATCACAACTGCTGAACATCGCAATTGAAATTACAATTAACATGAAATTTACCATTATATCAGTCTACATTCCACCTGATGATACTTTTTCTTTAGACGACTTCAACGAACTTTTTAGAAACATAAACACACCCATTATCCTAGTTGGAGACGTCAACAGCTGGAATACACTATGGGGCTCGCATTGCAATAATGCGCGGGGAAAAATTGTCGAAAATTCTTTGAATTTAAATAACATTTGCATAACCAACGATGGTAAACCAACACACCTCTCTACACATAACTCTTTCACCAACATAGATATAACAGGTTGTTCACCCGGTTTATTAGCATTAATCTCAACTCTGACTTCAGACGATCTTTACAATAGCGACCACTTCCCAATTAAAACAACATTATCGTTAGGCGTAAGTAATTCTTCTAAAATAATCGCCCGTAAATTTAAACTAAAGGATGCTCGCTGGGATCGGTACAGCCAAAGTGTAGATAATATTTTACAAACTAAATCACTTTCAAGAAACAACAATAAGCTCAACGCCATTATTACAAAGGCCATTAGAACATCAGCAAACTTACACATACCTCAAACCTCACCTATCACAAGCCGAACTGTTCCTTGGTGGAATGCAACCCTTACAAAACTTCGTGCAGATAAAATGGAGAAATGGCACTTTTTCAAGAAGCACCCACAAATAGAAAACCTAATTTTATATAAGAAATCAAATGCAAAGTTCAGACTTGAGTGTAAAAAAGCTAAAATTAACGCCTTTGAAAAATTTACTGCAACCATATCAAAAAACTCACCACTGTCTCTATTATGGAAGAGAGTTAATATGTTTACTAGTCACAATAAAATAACGAACATTACGGCAATACGGACAATTCACGGAACCATAACCGAACCACAAGAAATAGCAAACTATTTTGGAAAGAGATGGTCAGAGTGTTCTCTCACAGACAATTTTTCCCCAATTTTTAAAATGGCTAGAAATGCGTCATTATCTGAAACAAACATCAGAGCCAACAATACCTTTGCACGAAAAATTGAATGTCAACTGACCATGAGTGAGATAATTATTGCATTGAAGAAAGTTAAAGGCACTACGCCTGGCCAAGATAGAATTTGTTACGATATGCTAAAACATTTATCGAAATTCAGTAAAGAAATTCTGCTAAACTTGTACAACAATGTGTTCGATAATGGCATTATACCACACTCTTGGAAAACGGCAATAATTACTGCAATACCAAAACCAAACCAGGACCTTACGGATTTCGTTGGATATCGCCCTATTTCCCTGTTATCGTGCCTAGCTAAGTTAATGGAAAGAATAGTTGCCAATCGTTTGTCATGGTTTTTGGATTCAAGGAAATTAATTGCTGTAAACCAAACCGCATACAAAGCTCACAGAAGTTGCACCGATGCTCTTCTTCACATTGATCACTATGTAACAAAAACACTTTCATCCCGGAATCATGTATCAGTTTTGGGGGTAGACTTTGAAAAGGCGTTCGATCGAATAGGAGCTCATATTATATTGGACACTTTAAAGTATTGGGGTGTTGGTCCCAAGATTTTCAACTATGTTAGATCCTTCTTGACAGGAAGACATATTAAGGTTAAGGTAAACAACGCACTTTCTAACAATTACTCCCTTGAGAACGGTATACCACAGGGTTCTCCGTTATCGGTTATACTCTTTCAAATAGCATTCAACCAAATCAGTAACATTATAAAAAGGCACAAATTGGTTGATCATTGTCTGTATGCGGACGATCTCTATATTTTATGCAGAAACAACGACCTTGATAGGATAAACCTTTTACTGAAAGATGTACTAGCAGCTATTGAGAACTGGTCTAATTTATCCGGAGCTAGAATTTCTCTGGAAAAAACATCTATTCTACACATTTGTAGAAAACACAAATGCAGTCCTGCAAATTTGATAATAAACGGAGCTTTTATTAGTCAGGTAAGCGAACGGAAAATACTTGGAGTAATATTTGAAAATAGATATCGCTGGAACAGACACATCATTGAATTAAAAAAGTCACTAGCACAGACAGCAAATTTTATAAGATATTTAGCAACAAAAAGTTTCGCGCATATAGATACAATAAAATACATCGTAAAAGCGTTAATGATAAGCAAAATAAACTACGGCCTATTCCTCTACGGTAGCTCTGCAAAAACCAATTTAAAGCAACTAAAGAGCGTGTACCATCAAACGCTCAGAGCATGTACCTACGCCTATAGGACAACTCCAATTCAAACACTCCTAATTGAGTCTGGTCTTCCATCTTTTGAACAAATGATACTGGAGAATAAAAATCGACTTCTGCCAAAACTCTTAGCGTATCATAATTCTGTCATAGATACTGACACATCAAAAGTTCTATCGTCAAAAAAAAATCAAAGGATTAAATCAACAATATACAAATGCATCAACGAAAATGTTATTGCTTTTCAAGACAAACTGTCGAAGTTTACTTTAAGCAACCCTATATGGACTTTCGACTCGAAATCATGCGACATCAGCCTAACTGCATATAGAAAACATAGAACATCAAATGAAACTTATCAACAGCTTTTTTACCAATTAATAGAATTTTACAGAACACCCCAAATGCAATACTTATTTACTGATGCGTCCAAGGCCAATAGCAATGTAGCATACGCAATTGTGGATCAACATGGAAACACTCTGTCTTCCAAACTACTATCTGAATACGCTTCAATTTTTACAGCAGAAGCAGCGGGTATTTTACAAGCCATTGTCATGGCTAGTAAGTCAAAAGTAAAGACAATAATTTTCACTGATAGCTTATCCGTCGTATCAACAATAAACAACCTTAACAACAACAAATGGCAATCAGTAAATAAAATACGGGACTTATTAATAAACTGCAAGGAAAAAATAAAAGTAGTCTGGTTACCAGGGCATGTTGGAATTCAAGGCAACAACTACGCAGATGCAGCTGCAAAACATGCATGCACAGCACCAATGATTAAGGATCCGCTGACTGAAAAAGCAGACATAATCAACTTAGTTAATGACAAGCTCAGGAATCAAAGGACAACAACCATGAGAAACTATTGTCACCCACACTACTCCCAAATAAATGAAAATTTAATAATTCCCAAATATCCAACTAATGTAAAAAAAAATTCTATAAAAACTTTTTCTCGTCTGAGAATGGGACATACCATCACAACCCACCAACACCTGATTGACAGAAACTTAAGTAACAACTGCACCTATTGTGGATCTATAAACTCTGTGGAACATATTTTATCAGCGTGCCCTAACCTAAAGACTTTGCAAAATAATTACCTCTCCGGGAACGGTCTGAACTTTCTTAAAGAACCATCCATTGAAAATATTATTACAGTCTCGGAATACATTACCAAACTTAATATCAGAATCTGAACCGAACTGGATAGCTGATGGCCGACATTGCTAGTGCTATTTTATATATTAATCTTATATTTATATAAGTTTAATATTATGTAATAATAATAATAATAATAATAATAACAATTGTAAAATTCTTGCGGTTTCAAGACCTGATAAAGTCCGGCCAGGGGGCAGAAAACGGCCAGTCCGCACAACATTATAATAATAGCTGAAGCGATTTGCTTTCTTTTTAAGGAACAAACCATCAGCTACAACAGGTGCTTCTCAGAGTTGCCGTATAATATAACAATCATGTGACTATAATGCGGCAATTATTGGTACTAAATTGTTTTGCGACAATAAAATTTCAGTAAAATACAACAATCATGGGATTGCAGAGAATTTTATTAGAACAAATTTTTTATTCAGCCCAATAAAAATTGTGTAAAATTAGTGCTTTGCGGCAATCGTGTGATTCCACCTTTAGAATATGGTGGAATACTAATGATTCCATCATTAGTATTGGCATTAGGTATTAAATTGGTTCTCGACCTAGAAAGTTCTGAAAGTTAAGTGTCTATAAATAGTGGCTTTAACGATTTTGAATGTATACAGCCATTGCTTGATGTATTCAAAAACCTTTTAAGTTGTGACACAAGCAAGTTGGATTTACAAATTGTCAGGGACTTATTTCTTGCCGCCACAGCATACACTCCAAGGTCTCAAATCTATAGAGATTTTTTGTTAGAAAATGTGGTTCCAAAAATATCAATTTTTTACACGTAAAGAAAAAGTATGGTAAAGGTAAACATATTCTAAGAAAAACATTATTACTGCAATATATAGTTACAGGCTTACAATATTAATTATTAAATAATTATCACAAATTTCACTTTCAGTGATTAGGTTATTATGGGCACTAACCATGCTATTACTTTATTCAATCATAATCTTGCCATGTCCGACCATACTTCAACCATGCAGTGTTCTTTTCATGCTATTTTCCCATCCAAACATACTACTGCCAATTCTAACCATACTTTTGTAATGTCCAATGATTGTACGTGTATATTTTTTACTAATTCAGCGTGTTTCATATAGAAACACCAAACTATAGAAAAGTCTATGTTGAATAATTTGTTAGTTACGGAATTTTACCTTTTGGGTATCGATATGTAAGTTATTTTTTACTTCCGTCAGTTGAAATTTCTTTATTTTGATAAGCAAACAAAATGTTTCTTTCATACTACTTTTATGTAATACATTTTTTTTCTTAATTTTTGAGGTTTCGTCTGGTTTGACTGTTTGAAACTGCAATTTTCGATTTTTTGCGAATCACTTCGACAGTTATGCGCCGATCTTAGTCACTTAAGACTTTTTTTTGTTTGAAGGCTTTATTTGTTATGAACAAGTGAAAATTCATCTGCATAACTTCTTTTTTAGTTCATTTATGCTGTTTTAAAAAACAAAAAATTTCGCACTTTTGAAAAAAAAATTTAATATTTTTCATGGTATAAAATTGGCATTTTCTAAACTCATTAAAAATAGTTTTACAGTTGAATGAAAGACAATTTCATTGCGGAATTGGGTTTTGTGCTTTTTCCAAGATTTTAAATCGTTTTTGAGGTAAAGGAATATACATATGTTGTCCTACCTCCTACGTTTTTAAAACAACGGTATATCTCAAAAACAGGAGCTAACCTAAAAAAAAAACGGTTAGCACTACTGAATTCAGCGCACCCGCATTAGGTTTGGTCACTGGGTGCCCCGTCTGTTGGAAAAAAAAAGTTTCAAATTCAAGCACAGTGTAATTGTTAATTTCTCCCTTTAGTAGACTTATATTAAATCTGTGAGAATTTATTTCGCCTTTCGTGCGTGCAAATTCGTAATTGAAAAAATTTTGCAATGAGTATGACCTAACCTTCTTCTCTTCCCTTGGTAGCGACAGTTTGAAATACTTTTTTAACGAGTTCTTGTAAACAGTGTTTAGTTTACATACATAATTCTTAATACATACATAATTCTTAAAAAATAGTAACAAGTATGAAAGTTCCCAATGAACATACCTAATATTACGTAATGTTTTTATTTTGACTTATAGTATCAATCAAATCTGGGCATCCATTTGTAAGTAATTGTAATGATTACTATTTTTAAAGAAAAAGTCGTCAGCGCCTTTGCAATAAAAAGAGAGTACATGGTTGTTATACGGCATCCTACTATGACGAGTTTGTATTTTTATGTTAATTACTTAAATATATATGTACATACATAAAGCTAATGTAACTCTAAGATTTTCTTTCATTGTTTCATTGTACTTTACTCGTATCTTTCTTTCTATCGCTGTTACATGAAAAAGTGAAATACGTTTGTTTTCGGAACTACTCTTACTTTTCGTAACTTAACAATCTCCAAGTACGAACAACGCTTTGTAGTTCATTTAATATACATACATACTTTAATTTGTTTCAATATTTCAATGTTAATTGAAATTCCAAAAGTGGAAAACAAAGAAACAATTGAACACAGCCAGACAGACAGACAGACAGACAGACAGACAAGCAGTGTTAATTTTCATCTTGATGTGGTTTATTTAATTCATTTTTATTTGTAATGCACTTCTTGGCATTTTAAATATATGTAATTTGCATAGCACATGGTTGAAGTTTTATTCAAATTAAGCCGCTTAATAATCTCTAAGCGATATGATTTTTTGATTAATTTACTTTTGCTTTTGTTTTTGCTCGTGAGCCAACCAAAGTGGGAAAGTTGTTTTTTTCATAGTGATTGACATCATGCCAATTGTGAGAAGAATTTTAAGTGTTTTAAACGCTTTATTAACAAATGTACATACATATGTATGTATATGATGTATTTTTTTCTCTCTTAATTTATAATACATTTTTGTTTTTATGTGAAAGTAGTTTGTTTTTATACTAATTTTCTGAGTAAGGGCAATAAATAAGATTGCTTAGATAAAGTGCCAAAATGTAAGTAGTTGCTAACATGTTGGGGGAAAAATTCATAATTTTTATTCGGCTTTCCTAATGAGAATAGGGAATCCCATATGAATCCGTAGGCGGCAAATAATTAACATTCGGGCCGGAAGGCAATTCATAAACAGAATCTGGAGCATTTTTGGGGGGCAGATAAGCAGAGTCAGGCTCATGCAAGGAAGTGGTTTGTACTTCCACTGCTTGGTGATGACTGGGTTCCTGGTGGGTTTCAGTCGACAACGAATAGTCGTAGTCAGTGGAACCAGCTGCTTCCTCCAAAGGAGGCAAATATTGTTGTGAGTGAATATCGCTGCCAGCAGAACCTTCAAATTTAGCACCCAAAAATGTGGAAGGCTTAAAGGGAGCCTTCGAGTAGGAAGGTTGCTGGAAACTTGATCCCGATAGGCTGGCATGCACTACTTGTGGCTTATTCGCTGTAAACCCGAAATGACCTAAACCCTTGTGACCAGCAGCATAAGTGGGCCCCTGGGCTGTTGATGGGGAATAGTATTTTGTGTTAAAAGAGGCGCCAGCAGTTGAAGGGAGTGGATGTTGCTGAGCTGGATATTGTTTCGATTCGTAAGTATTGCCTATGCCACTAGGTATATTTGAAACTACATAAACATGTTCTTGAGCACCATTATGAATATGATCTCCATGATGCTCTTCATGTGATCCTACCGCAGCAGAAGAAGCGAACCCTTCAGAGGTTTGAAATCCTGTCGTGAACGGAGTATATGAGCCTGCAAATCCTTTATTATAATGATAACCGTTGCCAGAAACCGCATTTGAGCCAAATGGATTAGTATTCGCAAAGGAGTAGGTATGAGGGCGACTTTTTGGCAAGTCACTAGGACCCAATTTAGCACCAATATGAGAACTTGTAGCACCTTTGTAACCACCCCTGATGAATTGAGGAGATCCGGGACCAGCATTATGGCTGACAGAGGGAAAAGCGTAGCCATGGTGACCTCCACCAAAACTTAGCGTGGGTTCATTCTCCAAACTGTGATAAACTGCCGTGTTACGGTTACCAGTTGAAGCATAGCCAGGATGTCTATGACCAGGAATACTACTTCCTGTTCTATAACCGCCTCCTAGGCCAGAGATATGACCACTTGAATAAATTGCATATGAATTTACTTTCCCAGGATATGCATCATACGTGGAAGATATAGTAGAAGGTGGCAAGTATTTGTAGGAAGGACCATGGTACGCACTATTTAGCAATGATGCATCCCTTTTTGGTTTCGTGTTGCTACTTTTACCCGTAGTCGCCGTTTTGCTTTCGTCATTGTTGTTGATATCTGCCAAAGCTACACAACATATGCCACCAATTAAACAGCCAATCTGCACAGAGATAATTTATTTTATATGAAAATTCAGATAGCAGAACTCAAAACTTACAAACAGCTTCATTGTATCCTCGATAAATCCTTGAATTTGTTTTCAGTTTCTAAATTATGCGTTACCCATAAGTTTGCTGCTTCAAAGCTGCTAGATAAATGTCAACGATTAAATTGTACTCAAGCACTTTTATACCTTAATGCTTTTCAATTGCATCAAATTAAAGCCAGAAACTTTTTTTATTTAAGCTCCACCAGTACTTTCAGTGAAAGAAAGGTTTTGTTATCAAAACCAGGGTACGAAATTATTGCAGCGCGATCAATGATTGTGCTGCTGTTTATTTACCCTTTAAAATTTCAAAAATTACTTGACATTAAACATTAATCTGAAGACATTTCACTTTTTAGGTATAAATGGACCTCTATAATTATTTTCTTTTCAGGCCGAAAATTGAGTCATTTAAATTCTTTTAAACATTAATTTTACACCCAAAAATCAATTGGAAAAAATTAGATGTTGCTGACAGAACCTGATACTATGTTCACACATGCGCCTTTATTGAGGTAATCGTAATAAACTCCATTTTTGAGCTCAATATACCATACAAAAAGTCAATAAAGTTATTGCTCAATAAACTCTATATTGCTTTGAATACTGGGAAAAAGATGGAACACAACACTGTAAAAGATGTGTTTAATAAGCAAAAGTATACAATGCGAAATGAATGACGTGATAAATGTAAACAAAAGCAAACAAAACAAAATAATAAAAAATAAAAATAAATACAATAAAAATAAAAACATTGCAGCATTTCCAAATTTGTATTTCTCTTTCTTTTTATTATTGCCGCTTTGGAGTCATAACATGAACGCACTACTTGTACAAGTTCCATATTTTTATTGTACAACACTAAAATCTTTTTAATAAAAATCAGTTTTTCCTCCATTTTTCTTATTGGAAAATATTTTTCACTTTTTTTCTCACTACCAAAACAAAAACAATAACTTTTTTTCAGCTGTAAAATACTAATTGAGTTGGCGCAATATTTGTATGTATGAACGCAAAAAATATTATGTCAACAAACTGAATATTATCTCAATTAGAAATACATGTATGAACAAGGTATAAAACTTACAACAAATTAACAGAACAATAAAATGAAAAAATTAAAAGTTCATCAACCGGCCAGAAAAATGTTTCCCATTACAAATTCACCCAATATAATTTACATATAAACAGTTTTTTAAAATTAACTTATTTATTTGCTTTAAAAGCCAAAATGAAATGTATTATTTTAGGTCTAAAATAAGCTATTAATGTTTTCTTTCTTTCTCAGATTCTTAGATTTTCGAGTCTACTGATGAGTTGATTGACATCATCGAAATATCGGCGGCGCATAGACGGCTGAGAAAGACAGCAAATATTAAGGTCTATTTATAGACCTAAAATAATAAACACTACTCTTTTTAAACCAGTTTTTCAAAAAATAATTAAGTATTAAGGTATTCGGATCCCATGGAGCTTCATTGTTACACGGGTGGATCAAGGACGAGGGCAAATCAGGACTTGGTATTTATATGGAAAATACCAGGGAACTCTTATTATAGGCCTGCCGGCCTATTGCGCAGCTTTGCAGGCGGAAGTTTGGGCAATTACGTCGTGCATTAGAAAGGTCAATGAAGTGGGAAGGCCAAGATCTGTGAACACATTTACGGATAGTCAAATGGCCACTAGAGCGATTTCAACTGAACGGATTAAATCACAAACAGTTTTGGATTGCAAAAACACCATGAACTGCGCATCTTATTGGTGCCAGGGTAAGCGGGAATAATTTAAAATGAGAGAGAAAACGCACTTGCTTCAAGAGCAAGAGAGTTAATTAACATAAGCTTAGTACGCGCGAAACCTTTCGATGCAGTTAATAGAGATTTTAAATTAAAATATATTTGCATTGCGGTTGAATTTTGGGATAATTAGTTACTGGTCAAGCAGCTTGTGAGTCGCTTTAGGCCCTTTCCCTCCCAGATAACTTTATCCAAAATCAAAGTAGACGTCAAAGAACACTATATTCAAAAAATTTCAGTGACAGCATTAAGTCACATTGGCCCTACAGCTCATCTAAGGTGTCGATTTAATGCTCCAATTGTTTATTATTTATTTCTTATTTGTCTGATTACCAGTAAAACTGATGGTAACTCTTTATATAGAACTTATTAAGAAAAGTAAAAGTGTTGCAACACTGAAAACATGTTATCTGAGTTAAAGGTTTGCTTGAATATTCCTAATTCTCATTTTGTTCATCGGAATTTTGGAATAAGTAGTTGAGTTTCAAACATTTTTTTAAGAATTTTTCGGGTTGATTAGCTTCAACGAAATATCGGGGGCTGAAAAAGGCAGAAAACATTAAAGTCTCTTTTCAAACCTAAAAGAATACATTTAAGTTGGCTCTTAAATAAAAAAGTTCATTTTTGAGTAAAACTTTACTTTTACTTATAGAAAGCGAAAAATACGAACCCTGATCGAATTAAAATTGTGAAGCCAGACATGCATGCTCTTTTAAATGGATTGTGTTACACACAATGTCAAGTTGAGTTAATTTCTACTCTTCATTGTCTTGTGCGGTGGTAACAAGGGCCAAATAAAAAACGAAAACCAAATCTTTACCTCTCTTTGCACAATCAACATTTTAATTAGAAAATAGAGTTTAAATGTGAAAACTACATGAAGTTATCGAGGCGTTGCTGTAATATCATCACAACCCAAAAAATTCAGCTTTTAAGTTGATAATGCAGAGCTAGTCCCTATATCATTTTCTATATTGTGTAAAAAACTCAGGCAAGAGTCTTGTATAATCAGCTCTTGAGTGAAGAATTAATTGTTTGCTTACAATTAAGTTGTGTTAAATCTAAAAATTTTAAAAGCGTTTTCTCTAAAACAATATTTTTGAGTTGTGACTCTATTGTAACAAAAGGTCGATATTAACAAATGAGTGTGTACCAGAGAACTGCAACAATTGCCCATTTTGATTATTTAAGTATACTTGCCGATGTATTTGCTTTGTATCTGCTATACGGAAACCCGGCACAGCTGTGATGTATGATGACAGAAAACATAATTGTTGACCCCATGAGAATTTTCATTACGCACATGCCAACATTTACATCAGATGATTGAAATCTATGTAACGATAAAGAATCATCAGTACAGTAATAAACTGGTATCATTTCAACAAGAACTTATGAGCCAATAAATCTAACTTCCTTCTGCTGAACACTATGGAGAAAATGATTGACGACTTGGTTAAAGACAGGATCTCAGGCACTATGCTGGGATTTAAACAACACATATATGTACGTCAAAGATATATCTCTAAACACTGCCTTACATACTGTGGTGCACTTTATAGAAAGGTCACTCAATAAAAAGATGTATACGCTTGCAGTTTGCGTTGCCATTGAGGGGGCTTTTAACAACGCACATACTGATGCACCTACCCATTCACTAGACCAGTTTAATGTCAACCAGGCCATACACGACTGTATTAGCAGTATGCTAAGGAACAGATGAATAAATAGTGGAGCGCACGACATAAATATAAGAAAGAAGGTACGCTGTGGGACTCCACAAGAGAGGATTTTGTCACGCAGACAAAACCGAAGTTAGTCTATTTACAAGAAAGACAAAGTTAGATTCATTATTGACGCTTGAAAGGACAATAAATATTTCCGACAGGGTGAAGTATCTTAGAGTTCTCCTGGATAGGAAATTTAAGTGGAAATACCACATAGATAAAAGAGTCAATAAGGCTCATATATATATGTTGGAAAATCTGCAAACGAGCCATAGGCATAAGATAGGAGCTGAATCCAAAGATGACACTGGACTTATAGTAGCGTTATCAGGCTGATTACTACCTAGTGTGGTAGACATCAATGGAATAAAAATGCAACATCAAAACCATACAGAAAGTTTAAAGAACCTGCTGTCTTGTTATACACTGAAAAAACAATTCAATCCATTTGTACTTGGGAAGCAGTATTATCCATTGAGGCAATCGAAATTCGTATAAAATATGAAGTGGCCCTCACAGCGAAACGATTAAAGGTGATAGGTAAGTGGATCAATCACGGACACGAGGCGCATCAAAACAGATCCTTACAGACATAGGCAAGTCTATACCGGCAAATGGGAAGGCAGATCGCATTCCGGAGAGTAGACTAGAGGGCAATTGCGAAACATTGATTCCTGACTCCCTTTTCCAGCTTAATTGTTACACGGATGGATCAAGGGCGAGAGAGAAAATAGGACTTAGTATTTATATAGAAAATACCACGGAACTGTTATATCGTCTGCTGGACTATTGCACAGTTTTGTTGGCGAAAGTTCTGGCAATTACGGACTGTATTAAGGAGCTCAATGAAATGGGAATGCCAGGACTTGTGCATATATTCACGGATAGTGAAATGGCCACTAGAGCGATCTCAACTGAGTAGACTAAATCACAAATAGTTTGGGAACTCAAAAACTTTATTAATAGCTACTCGACTTCTTATGAACTGCGCATCATATGAGTGCTCTTAATGTTTTTTTTTAATTTTCGAGTCTACTGATGAGTTGATTGGCATCAACAATTGTTGGCGGCATAAAAGACGGCTTAAAAGAACAGAAAACATCAAGCTATATTTTTGGACCTAAAATAATAGATTTATTTCATTTGGGATTTTATTCAAGCAACAAAACTGTCCACACATATTTCGCTGAATAAAATTCTTGGAAATGAAAGTCGAATAAAAAGTAACTGCGATACATTTTAATGATCTTATGCGAATAAAAAAAGTATGTCTTCTTGCAGGGCGCAATAAAAAAAATATGTATGAAACCACGGTTTTACGGCACTTTTCCAGAAGACATTATTTTTTCGCATAAAAGCTTTCGACTTAAAAAAAATTCAGATGCATTACTGGTTCGTTAAACAAACGCAGCTCCCTGGTATGTATTTAGCATTCGTAGTTTGTAAAATTTAAAAGCTCTTTAAATTAATGTGTTAAATAATCGACATCGTAAGTCTTCAACGAAATAATTATAAGCAATTCAAACGCTGGTAAACGGATAAAAAAAAAACTTTGGGAATACATATATAAATTTATATCTAAGTATCTGTGTATGTATATCATATGTATGTATGTATATGCTTCAATTATTTTTTTTTTCCTACAATTATAGAAGTCACCTTAAAATTTGTTAAAACAAAGAATTGCCAAGAATTGAAATATTTTTTTAAAAAAATGTTACCTCTCCACAGATGTACATCTCCTCAGGAAGGGGAATTGTAATAAGAACCATTTCGGGAAAAATTTAACTCGGCCGCTTTGCAACTGAGAACATATTTTTTTCATCATCTTAGAGACGTTAATGACATTATTGTTGTACGTACCTCCAATTTCTTGGGAATTATATTTTATACCTTTAAAACTTAAAGCTTCTGACACTGCATTTACCAAATGAATTACTTTTATGAGTCCCACAATTTACCTTTTTTAGGGTTCCGTACTCATCAGAGTGAAACGGAACCCTATTACGGAGACAAGTACGTCCGTCCGTCCGTCACAGCGTCCATTCTCCGAAACGGTAAGAGCTAGAGAGCTGAAATTTTCACAGGATGTTGTTGTACCTTGCCGCTACAACAACAAAGACTAAAAACAACAACAAGTCGAAAACTACCAGGTGTCCCCATACAACGAAAAGTTGCAATTAGCTATAACTATCAAACCGTAAACGATAGAAAGCTGAAATTTGCATAGTGTATGTATTTTTAGATACTTTACAACAACAAATGCTAAAGACAACAACAAGTTGAAAATTACCAGGTGTCCCAATACAACTTAAAGTAACAATTAGCCGTAGCTGCTAAACTATAAAAGACAAAGAGCTGAAATTCGCAGAATATATATGTTTGCATATGCCCTACAACAACAAATTCTAAAAACAACAACATGTCGAAAACTACCAGGTGTCTCTATACAACGTAGAGTAAAAATTAGCCGTAACTCCCAAACTGTAAGAGACGGAGAGATGAAATGTGAACAATATATGTACTAGCATGTGGCCTACAATAACAAATGCTAAAAACAACAACAAGTCGAAAATTACCAGGTGTCCGTACACAACGTAAAGTAACAACTAGTCGTTACTCTCGATCCGTGAGAAACAGAGGGATGAAATTTACACAATATGTGTATTCACATATGCTCCACAACAACACTTGCTAAAAACAACAACAACTGTAAAACTACCAGGTGTCCCTATACAACTTAGAGTAATAGCTATAACTCTCGAACCGTAAGAGATAGAGAGTCGAAATTCGCACAGTGTATGTATTCCTAGATGCTTTATAACAACAAATTACAACAATAACAACAAGTGGAAAATTACTAGGTGTCCCCATACAACATAAAGTAGCTTTAAAAACAGAGAGATGAAATTTAAAAAATAAACATATGTATTCACATACGCCATTCCATGCGTACGGAACCCTAAGAGTGCGAGCCAGCCCCGTACTTGACTTGATTTTTTATTTCTTATATTTATGTTGTGCCCTCCACTATTTATCCATCTGCTCCTTAGACAATCTGGCAATCCAAAATGGATAGGTCTATCAGTATACACTACACACATTTAAAATATTTTAAAAATTATTATATTTTCTATAATTTATTTAAAACTGTTTGAGTCAAATACTTAAAAATATTTTAGTGCAAGTTGTATGTGCATACGCGTTCGCAAAACATTTCCCTCCATAGGACAAACAGCAATGCAAATCTTGACTCGCGTATACAAATACGAACATTACCACCATTTAAATAAACAAAATTAATTGAGAACTACATAAATTAAATCTAAATCATATGCAAAATGAATAAATATACATACATAAATATCTTGTGTTTGTTAATTTGGCTTTCTGTATAAATTGTAGATATTATTAGGAGACATATAAATTAGGTTTGACGACTGTAAAGGCAAATCTGCATGATGTTCGTGCACTGGTGCAGTTTTTAAGAACTGCTGTTGTTGATGAGCCAATAACATTGGATTTATTTGAGTCAACAGCTGCTGATTGTGATGAGGCAACAGCTGTTGGCTCTGTTGGGTCAACAATTGATTGTGTGGAGGCAAATTTTGTCGTTGTTGCGTCATTTGTTGGTGCTGTTGTTGCAATTGCTGGTTATGTTGCACGAATTGTTGTTGTTGTGCCGCATGTTGTCTTTGATTTTGGCCATAGCCCAAAAATTGTGAAGGTATAAAAGGCGCCTCCATTTTGGTGCCAACTTTAGAGCCTTTAACAAGGTTTTGATAATATTGTGGTACTACTAACGGATTATTATAAGAATTTTGCAATGCATTATTAAAATGTTTAAAAGGCAAATTTAGCGGTTGTATGCTTTGTTGACTATTTTCAATGAATTGGGTGGGAAAGAGGTGAGGTCCAGAATAAGCCAAATTTTCATCAGCGTCTTTGGTCGGCTGACGCAGATTATCTTCGTATGGTTGCATGGCATTGAGTTCTCGTTTTTGTGGATTAGGCAGCATATAAATCACATGAAACATTTGCCCAGACGGATTAAGCAATTCCAGCCAATTTTGAGCATTTGTTAAATTGGCGTTTTTTCCATTGAATACTTTTGTTAAATCCTCATTTTCATGTTGTTTGGTATAACCAGGATCATTTATTTGGTTTTGTTGCTGGTTGTTATTATTGTTGTTATCTCCAGGACTGGCGGCACCAGCACCAGCATTACTTGCAGGATAATTGTTGTAATTCAACTCTCTTTTTCTATGACCGTATGATAAGTCAAAGGCGTTGTTATTGACTAGTAAGAAAATGTTAATGAAATACGCAGTAATGAAAGCGTGATTAAAATGCATATTGGTTTATGATAGTGAACTATGCAACTAATGCATAATGAAAATGTCGCATCATATTTATATGAAGAAATTTGCATGCAGAAAACCTTAAGACAAATATGCGGCAACAAGCCGCATAAACTTGAAGCAAACATATACATATGTTAACTTCCGCCGGAATTGAAATTAATAGCTTGACATTGAATAATATTACAGTTTCCTATTGCATCGTAGTTTTGTTTTCTTTTACTTTTTTATATACACGCATACATATTACGCATGTAAGCATGCATTCAATCACTTGTATCAAAATACATACATGGTGTCAAATAAAAGTCGTGCGTCTAGAGACAGCAGCATCTTATTATTGGATAAAATTAAAACGCAAGATCAAATATTTATAGATAGTTTGGGCTCTAACCACGAATTAGGGGAAAATTTGTATTCAGTGAATTAAATTTTCACTGAGACGGTACAAATGTAATTAGAATTTTTGGGAAATTTCATATTGAAAAGAATGATCTGTCGAAAAACTTTCCACGGTCTACGTTACCCTCTCCTGTTGGTAATGAACTGCCTCTTAGGTGCCCAGAACACATGCAATAAACATAAACATGACCAAAAATGCATTCCAGGATCCAAGATCAATCGAGAACTGTCTTTGCTCTGGCTTTGATTGAAGCAAAATGAAAAATTTTTAAGTGTACTTGAAGCCTTCATGATAAAAAAAAGAAGTCGTTTAGTACGCAATTGTGATGGAAAAGTGTGCGGATTAAAAAAAAGATATTTGTGCAAGAGGAAACCGCACAAGGCAAAAATAACTCACCACACGACGGTATAATAGAAACAAACGCTACAAAGTCACAAAAATTATGATGTTTGCCGTCTTTTATTGCATGTGTGCAGCAAGTTATTAAAATAAACGACACGCACACAGTCAAACATGAGTGACGACTTCTGCACATTTCCTGAGTCAAGGTGTGTCTCTATACCAGGTAGCCTCATAGCTACAACAAACACTTCATGTACATATTTTCTTGGTAGCAATCTCTAAGTTCCGTCACCCATTTGTTCGCGTTTGTGTTGTGTATTTTGACAGTTCTTCAAGCTGAAAGCAGTAGTCAGCTGGGCTTGTAAGGCTGGCTGGGCACTTTAGATGCGATAAGTATTCCCATGATACAATTAACAAGATAGCCTCGTCAGCTAAACCGTTAATCAACTGACTACTTTAGGTTGTCAAGAGATTGCAGAGATGAAAGGCAGCCAAAACGAGATAGCTAATCCGCGTAAGCTCAGTGCATCTCTCTTCTGTAAATGTAGAAGTGGCGTCTTTTTGACAGTTTGCATAAGTTGTACAAAAACAAAATGCATGTTATTTTTATTGAAGTTGTTCTTATTGTAGCGAAAAGGCTACCTTGTTAGTTGTATCATGAGTATTCCTTTCTTTTATTGAAGAAAAACACATTATTTTATTAATTATTTTTAAATTATATTATTACTATTACTTTTCGATATTACTAATGATGATAGTTTTATATTATACACATATTTTATAAATTAGATTTTCTCCGCAATGTGTCCGTTGTCGTCGGCTTTCCAATATGTATGTATGTCAAGGTAAGCAGTGGTGTCAATTCAAAAAAAAAAATTAGTAAAAAGTCTGGAACTTCTAAATTATTGAATGGATTTTTGTAAAATTTGGAACAGCCGAAAATAAGGAGTTACATTTTTATTATCATGTTTTTTGTTACCTATAAGCCAACCAGAAGGGGACTGAAAGTTGCCTACTTCTAGTATGCAAAACATTTTGCAGCTAATAATATTGGTATTTAATGGCGAATTTTAAAGATTTTGAGCTTTTTAGGTGTCACTTACCAAGTCAAAGCGAAAATGTGTGAAAAGGTTTTGATATTTTCCTCCTTACATTTTTTTCATATTTTGCCTATACCATTTTTTTTTCTTTTTTTTTTTTTTTTTGTAAACAACCCATTTTAATTTAAGGTCCTCCAATTAATTTTTTATAGAAGATTTTCGCGCTTTTGCATGCAAAGACCACAGTTACAACTGTTTTATTATTCAAATTGTACTTAATCATATTTTTGCATTTCGTTAATTTTTCTCATATTTTCGCACCATTTACCAATTTGTTTTACAAAGTATTCGCAGTCTATTACTACAGTATTTTTCGGTTAATTGACCCTACGGTTAATTGGTTTCCACGCTTAATCGAACCACATGATCGGGCAAAAAAAAATATTGCATACGAACCCCATGTGAATTTCCTCGGATAATTGAACCCGGTTAATTGATTTTCCCGCTTAATTCGTTCAAAATGCATGTCATCAAAAATAAATTTCCTCTTACTTTTACCCGGATAATTGCATTGAAAAATCATCTGGCATTTTTGCACATACATTTTTGACATCATTTGTGAAAAACACTGGGTGGCATCTCTACTATACACATTTATGTAAATTTTTTTGCTGTTACTTGCATTTTTTTTCGTTTAAGGTAAAAAATTATTTTGAAAAACTTAAAGTGCACATATGCGATTTCTTTTAATTCATTAGTACATAGTTCCAATTATGCGTGATTTCTGTAATTGAACAAACTGTTCAATTAAATAAACGAATTGTTCAATTAAACGGGTATCGGCTAATTGGTTCCCCGGTTAATTGAACAAAAAATTGTGCAAATTTTGATGTGCAATTAACCGAAAAATACTGTATTACTATTTGAAAAACTTTTCTGAATGGTCGTGCTTTTGTATCAGCTGCTTAACTGCTTACCTTTTTTAACAAATGTTTTTGGATTTTGCAAGTTTCTCTCGGGGTTTTGATCCATCGTACCTGTTTATTCTTTGAAAAGTATTTTTCCATTATAATTTATTAAAAAGCAAACCAAAACATGATAATAAGTATTTCTTATACCATGTTCATACATGCGCCTTTATTGAGGTAATCGCAATAAAGTCCATTATTGAGCTCAATATTCCATACAAAAAGTCAATAAAGTTATTGCTCAATAAACTCTATATTGCTTTGAATATTGAGAAAAAGATGGAACACAACACTGTAAAAGATGTGTTTAATAAGCAAAAGTATACAATGCGAAATGAATGAAGTGATAAATGTAAACAAAAGCAAACAAAACAAAATAATAAAAAATAAAAATAAATACAATAAAAATAAAAACATTGCAGCATTTCCAAATTTTTATTTCTCTTTCTTTTTATTATTGCCGCTTCGGAGTCATAACATGAACGCACTACTTGTACAAGTTCCATATTTTTATTGTACAACACTAAAATCTTTTTAATAAAAGGCAGTTTTTCATCCATTTTTCTTATTGGAAAATATTTTTCACTTTTTTCTCACTACCAAAAAAAAAGAACAACTTTTTTTCAGCTGTCAGATACTGATTGAGTTAGCTCAATATTTGTATGTATGAACGCAAAAAATATTATGTCAATAAACTGAATATTATCTCAATTAGAAATACATGTATGAACAAGGTATTAAACAATATCGATAACAACCCGACATAAATTAATACCAACTTAGTGTCGGATTGATGTCGCCGTCGACACAATTTGACTGCCCCAAAATATTGACTACGATGTCGACAACGAGCTCGACAATATCGCGGGAAAGTCTTAAATGGTTTGCTTTTTATACAGTTCTTTGCTTCTCCTGTAAACTTATGAAAAGTGATGTTTTTTATTTTAGGTGACGATATTAACTTTTTAATCAATCTTAGTTGTTGATGATTGACACAGCACATATTTGGTATAAGATAATTTTTGGCAATGTGCAGGTCATCAAACTTCTTTTACATTCTCAGGTCCTTTAGCTAAAACCGTTTTGATTGAACGCATCATACTGGGTATAAGCCCCAAATGCTTGTCAACACAATTCGTTGTACAATGTTCAAACTGATAACGATATTTTTCGATATCTGATTCATGTGTTCTTAACGGTATGCCTCCCAGAGAAACAAGTCGAGCGGCGTGCGCCGGTCGGCTAGCCGCCGCCGGTGTAAACTTAGGTCATGTCCGCCGCCGCCGATTTCTTCGGCTTGTATCGGCTGAAAAAAGCCGCCGATTTCATCGGCTCGACCCGGCTGAAAATCGCCGCCGATTATTATTATTTCGAGTGTGGGCACAAAGGCGTGACGTATTTTAAAACTACTCTAAATCCGTTTTCTTCAAATTGTAAATTCTGTCTTCATACGCAAACCTAACATCAAAATTTCTCTTCAACAACAAAATTAGCAACCATACTAAACAACAACACCAACATCTACCAACAAGACCAAGTTGTGTGTCTGTCTGCCTAGTTTAAAAATCTTAATCCTGTATCCGTTATGTGGCACTGAAAATGTACCTTTAACATTAAAAAAAAATTTTTTAATGTACATATGTATAAATAGTGCGCCGCCGCCGCCGGTCAAAAATTGCTGCGCCGCCGCCGCCGAAATTTTTCCCACGACTTGTTTCTCTGATGCCTCCACGGACATCATCGTTGCATTGCTTAATGAAGTCTATTTCAGATTAAAATTTCATATATTATGCATGTCATAAAACTTACCATAACACAATGCTGAAATCTTGTCTGAAATTGTCCTAATTCATGCTGCACATAGTCCTGAGCTCTCATCAGAGGTACGGCGCAGTCTTCAATGCAGGATTGTACGCTGTCTAAATTGGGCTGACGAGTAAGATCATCACAACAGTTGACTGCACATAAATGCATATTGGACTGCATTTTCCTTAAATGTGTCTTATACATGTCTTGAATCATATCAGCTACAGCCTCTTTTATTCGATTTTGTTGATCTTCAGACATCATGGTGACGCTCACTTTGTCAAAATGTTTTAAATCAACTATTAATTTCAGGAAATTGAACTAAAATTTTGTGTCTGCTACATCAAATTTTTAAAGAAAATATATGTACATACATATGTATATGAAGATATATGTATATGTATGTATGTATAAAAATACAACTTGACTTGACTTAGGGCTGTAGAAAAAAATAAAACTAAGGGTTTTAAAAAAAAAATTATTAATATTCAAAAATTTATCTAATTACACTGTGCTTGAATTTGGAACTTTTTTTGCCGACAAACGGGGCACCCAGTGACTAAACCTAAAAATTATGTTTGAAACAAAACGAGCTTTAAATGACCAAAATCTGTGGGCAACTTTTGATTTTATTCACAAAAGATGAAAAATTGCAGTTTCAACCTGTTACCAGACGAAGCCTCAAAAATTGAAAAAAATATTTTCTTGTTAATTAAAGTACATTTCTGCATGTTCATATAAAAAGTTTTTTGTAATTTTCTAACATTAAGATGTGTTAAAAAAGTGTTATGAAACCTTTTTGCATAATTTTGCATAATAGTACAAATTATGCAAAAAGGTTTCATAACACTTTTTTAACACATCTTAATGTTAGATAATTACAAAAAACTTTTTATATGAACATGCAGAAATGTACTTTAATTAACAAGAAAATATTTTTTTCAATTTTTGAGGCTTCGTCTGGTAACAGGTTGAAACTGCAATTTTTCATCTTTTGTGAATAAAATCAAAAGTTGCCCACAGATTTTGGTCATTTAAAGCTCGTTTTGTTTCAAACATAATTTTTTATATACACGGGAAAATTTGTTGGCATAGCTTAATTTTTCAATTTTTTATGCAATTTTAAAGGTCACAAAATTTCAAGAATTTGCAAAAAATAATTAAAAAAAAAAAAATTTTTTTCTAAAAACTGAAATTTTTTTTAAATGAATTATATATCAGATTTTTTTATTGCGGAATTTCGGTTTTTTACTAAAGTTCAATAAACGAAAAATTTTTTTAGTTAGTTCAATACATGTAGTGCAAACTCCTCCATTTTTAAAATAACCTAGAAAAACGGATAGCACCACTGAATTCAGCGTACCCGAATTAGGTTTAGTCACTGGGTGCCCCGTTTGTCGGTTTTTTCAACTAGCACAGTGTTATTTATCTGCTGTAAAAGACAGTTGAAATGTATTATTTTATATCTAAAACGAAAAGATTAATTTCTGTATCACTTTCTTTTCGAGTATTTGTGATTCTCATTGTGTTCATGAGAACTATAGAAATGTAGTTAGGTTCCAAACATTATTTTAAGTTTTTTCGAGTCTGCTGACGAGTTGAGTAGCATTAGCGAAAGAAGAAGACAGGAAACAACTAAAACCTAAAATTATATAAAATATTAATAGTGACTTAATTGAGCCCTTTTTAGGAAACATAATTTTGTAAATGAAATATCTTAGCGAGTAAATATAACTATATAATATTAAAATTGACAACACTATTTTTTAAAGCTTTGGGTCTTTCTATTTTTCTTTCTTTTTTATTCGATATTTCGCTAACAATTTGTTAGTATCGTCAAATTGAATTAGAGATTCCTGACGATGCTAACAAATTGCTAGCGAAATATCGAATAATAGAGAAAGAAAAATATATAGATCTAAAGGTTTAAAAAATAGCGTTGTCAATTTTAACAATAAGGGTCAAAAAATCATTGATAAAATAATATATAATATTTAAATGTATTATCTTATATTCCTACCTTAAACATCATACAGCAAACTGCCTACAATAATCTTTGCTATTCTTAAATTTTGAACATTTATGGACTAAACGTTCTCGCTCCCGGGGCTCACAATTTACCTTAGACTGCTAAACTCATAGTCATTTGGTTTCTTTTGTATAGGAATAATTTTGGACACTTTCCAGGAATCAGTTAAAGATTTGTGGTTTTTGATGGCCGAAATTAGAAATCCTTTGGAAGAGAGAAAACCATAGATTTATTAATTTAGTAAGACATCTAATTTGATGTAATATAAAAGATCCGGTTCGAAGGACCATATGTGAAATTTTAAACGTATTTCAATTCATTCTTGATGCTACATTTTCGACTTTTGTTGTTTAGTTCGAGCCTTAAGGCCACTTGTATTTTTTATAAATGTTTATTAAATCCAATATTTCGTTACCACTATGGGAATCTTCTTCAGGAATGTTTTGATGTTTCCTAAAAAAAATCAATATTTCAATTTAACTTTATTAACACCAATTACCTTTGAAATTTATCGAGAAGTGTAAAAAAAAATCTGTTATACTATTAACGTGCAAACAACAAGTAGAAGTATTTAAAATTCCAAACGACTGTATTGAAAATTATTTAGAAAAAGGACACAGTTACCGGTTAATCGTTAGAATCTGTGTAGAAACTCCCGCACAAAAGTATATTAAAATGGTGCTACCTAGAGTACTTTATACTTATAAGTTAAACAAAGTAAAACTCTTAACTTAACAGGCTTCGTGCCTGTTCAGAAATGAAAACGACATTAATTAACGTATGTATGTCACAAAGTATACAGAATTGAAATGCGCTCAAAACGATAAAGTAAATCAGCGTAAACTATAAAAATAATATGTAACGCAATAGTATATAAAAATTTATTTATATAACGCATTGTGTATTTATCTATTCTATCAGCTGATTCTAACAATGTTTTTTCAAGTCTGTGCATATGTGGATGCACACTTTTAATAGCACCACCACATTTGTCATATATGTACCCAAAGGCAGCATTCCTGCACCGTTTCCTGGGAAAGAAATAAGTGCAGGAAACTCAAACTCTATATGTAACTCCACATGTACTATAAAAATTGCCAATCGAGTTTTTCAGAGTTTTATGCAAGTTTTATTAGACATATTTAATAGATTTATTGTGACTCCATTTTTGTTATCCGCTCATTCAAAGCTGTGGACAGCAGAGCAGACAATATATGAAAAAGTATTAGGTTAGGTTGTATTGCATTTAGATCTAAAAATAGACCTTAAATGTTTTTATTTTTTTGGCCTAAAATAGCACATTTCAATTGTCGAATAAGTTCATTTTTTAATTGTATTGAAATAATTAAACAAGCAATTAGATTTTTATAATAATTTTATGTGAAGACACTTGAAATAAAGGATGAAATTAGAGATAGGTGTCAAAATGTGTTAGCCAATTCTTGCTTCAGCTATCAAAGGGCATCGTAAGAAAGTTCATCCGTACCTGGGATGCCATCAAAGTTGCTGGACATTTTTTTTTTTTATCTGGTAAAAACGCTGCTCAACACCAATTAGGAAATTTTGTTTAATAACAAGTCCTGCTGGTTACTCTCTACTTAACTTTTATTGTAAAGCCAATAATTAATCACAATTGAAAATAAAAGCAATAGTTATATTTAAACATGTGGTACTGCCTCGGGACCTTTTGCCAAAACGGATTTCATAGTTTTCATCATACTAGGTATTAAACCAACGTGTTTGTCAACACACTTTACAGCACAACGTTCAAATTGGTCCGTAAACTTTGCAATATCATCTTCACTGGGACTAGCGGGCATTTTAACTTTTACATCGTCATTGCATTGCTAAAAATATATAAATATGAAATAATATAGAAAAAGGAACAACTTTCCCAGCTTACCATTACGCATCTTTGTAGCCTGCCTTGAAATTCACCTAATTCATGCTGAACATAATTTTGGGCATTGGTTAGTGGCTGTGAACATCTGTCGACACAACGTTGTACGCTGTCCACACTAGCATTAGTGTCCTGACAACATTTCGCGGCACACAAGTGCATATCTGTCTAAAAATATTACACATACAGAAATCTATATTAAAGGCAAATCTGATAATACATCTTCAAGACTATAGTCAACCGGCTTACCTGCATTTTACGTAAATGGGACTTATCCATGTCGTTTATCATTTCGGTAATGGCATGCTCAATGCGCTGACGTTGCTGTTGAATCATTTTGAAAAGTTTATATGAAATTTAATAGAAGAAAAGTGGGAAATGTTTAAATAAATTAGGTAATAATACAAATTATTGAAAATATAACTCGTGTTTTGTTGTACAGCTGAACAGCTATCGATGGCAGTATCGATAATTTTACTTTTGCTGAACTATCGAGTTTTTAATCCACAACAATATGGGCTAAATAAGTAGTGTTTCACACTTTGGTGATTAAAAGATAGACAAGCATATGCATATATATGTGGCAGTTGTTAACTGTTGAACAAGGCAGCTTTATATCAGTTGCCTGTTTCACAAAGCTTATAAATATGCAGTACAAGTAAAATATACATTCATAAAAATATATTATATAACCTTCTTATATCTCTAGTAGAACACATAATACATAAAGTGTTTATAGGAGCGCACAACAAGTGTATGCTGGCATAGCTGTATGTCGCAAGACATGTGCAAACAATCCTCTCCAATTAACCTTACCTAAAGTTTTTATAAATGCGTATATTACTTGCAATACACATATATAGGTTTTGAGAAACGGAACCCAGGTAGCCGCACCGCCATGAGAAATACAACGCCTGCAACCACTTCATGGACATGGAGAAGCACCATATGTTACCTTGATAATCTACTTTGAAATTAATTGAAGAGATTCGAATATCGCCGATAATATATCCCTATAAGCGTAAAATTAATTGCAAACATAAATGCTACAATAAGTCAATTAGGTAAAACTTTAGTCATCAATTGACATGATTTCCTTAAAACCAGCTTACATGAAGACATATCAAACAATTCTATATATGTATTGCACAAAATCGTGTCATGTCAAATGAAAACGTATTAAGTTGGATAAACTACAGATGCAAATTTCGAAATGCTTTGGACAAATCTTCATTTCCTAAATCATTTTAGGACTTATGCAGTCCCATAACTGCATATTAAAGTAAAGTTGGCATCACCCATGATACAACTAATAAGGTAGCCTCATCAGCTGAACCGTTAATCATCTGACTACTGTCATGTCCTTTCATCTAATATCCCAGAAGCAATGCATTACACTTTTTAAATTTGTAATTAATACAAAAACCCATAGTTTTACACTAAGAAAAGTAGTGAAAATCATCACTGTCGAGGAATATAAAAATTCATACAAAAACTTGTTTGAGTATTTATTTTTATTAATTTTTTTACCCTTTTTACGCAATTATCTGCTACCTTATTTTCTTTTGTATTGCACAGTTTTGAGTTTACCTCTGGTATGATTCAAATCGACATCGTAATAAAAAGGTACAACAAGCAATTGAAAAAGATGTGTTGTACTGTAATATTGAATCAGGTTATTATTTTTCTACGAATTTAACAGGACTTCGAATCAAATTTTGTTCATACCAATTTTAGTTACCAAACATCAGCTAAACGCAGAAAACAATATATATCAAAATAATATTTCATGATCGGCCTATCTGGAACTCTAACTCGAAGCTGCTGTACAATAATGAGCTATATATAAAAAAAATAAGTTATACAATATATACAATGTTATACAATATATATAATGTAAGTGAGGTTTTTGGTGGTATGCTATAAACATTAGTTATTAAAAATAAATTGTTCTTTTACATAATTTACAAACATAATAAATATTTTTCTAAGAAATGCATTCGATAGTCAAAACTCATTATTTTAATATAGCACATAAATGTCTACTTTTTATATATACTCTGTGATATCAACATGCAATTGACGATGGCATGAGAAAAAAGCAACATCATGAAAATTACAGAATGGTCACAACTGTCTCGTACAGAGTCTAAGTAGAGAGCGCCAAGAAGAATAATTTGATGGCATAGTGCATAACTATCGAGCGGCATGACTATCGATAACATTGTAGCTTATTTTGTTGATACTAACACTGGGTGGTTCAAAGCAATTTAACCAATAAATTGGGTACCAGGTACTTCGATACTCAGGTAGTCGGCTGTCGGGGTCGGCACCACTTCAGATTAATAATAAAAAGTTACGAAAACTACATAATAACAATAAAGTTGATCTGAATATAATATTTTTGTGTTATTTATTTATTACAATTTTCTTTTAACTTCATTTTTTACCTTATGATTTCAACGTTCTCATTATTATTTCTTATTATATAAAGTTGTTTTGAACAATATTAAATATTATTTTATAAAGTGGATAATGAAAAGCATATACAGATAAAATGGTACAAAGTGTAGAATTATCAGTAGTAGAAAGCGAGGTAATTGCTTTTCAAGAAATACCTTTGACAGCACTCAGTAAAAATACATTGCGAAAACTTTCACATTTGTTGAACTCAAAAAAGATTTTGCGTTCTGAAGAGGGCTACGAACGTGATTGGCGCGGATTGGCCTCTCTAGCCAAACAAAAATGTGACACTTCCGGAATTGAAGAAGATCCTACAACAAAAATTGTACAACTTTGGTGCGCTAATAATCCAAAAACTGCCACATTTGCTTATTTGGAACAATTCCTTGGAATAATAGACCGTTGGGATGTGTGTGATGATATATACGAAAATTTAGTTGAGGACACAAAAGCACATCAGAAGAAGTTACAATCATGTGTAAACTCAAAACAAGATGATTCCGTTGACAGCAATTCAGAAAGTACCCATCACGTTTTTGGACATGGCTCCGATGCAAATATTTTGACAATGGCTGACGTTATACGAGCTCAAAAAGGTTTGCCACCACAAATGTATGACGCTTTTATACTATATGCAGACGCAGACTTAAATTACGCATCAGAAATATTAACGAAATTGGAAGACAATCTAGACTATAGTTTTAAGTTGTGCTTGAAAGATCGCGACTTGCTAGCGGGAGTTCAATTTGAACATGTTGCACTCACACAGCTAATAGAAGAACGATGCAAACATCTTATAGTGATTTTAACAGAAGAATTCCTTAAAAGCCCAGAAAATACATTCTTAGTAAACTACACACAAGCACTGCAAATAGAGCACAAAACTCGAAAAATTGTTCCGTTGCTGTATGAAGATAGTGTCAATATCCCACGAACTTTGAAAATCTACACACATCTACGCTACAACTCGGGAACAGCTACTCTATTCAACTTTTGGTCCAAATTGGCGAATTCCATACAAAATAACGAAACTGTAGATCTAAAAACAGCGTCAACATCAAATTGTAAAAATGATGTAACAAGCAGTATGGTATTAAATACTTCAATGTGTCAAGGTATAACTGTGGCTAGTTCACCAATCGAAATTCCGAGCATAAGCGTTACACCTCCTGCCGAAAATAACGCTCCGAAAAAGAAAGAAAGATCGAAACTTAAATCGTTCACAGTACGAAATAATAAAAGCAATAATGACGTCGTGTTGCGTAATGCGCACTCAACTGGACAATTGCATACATCACATCAGTGCAGTAACGCAATTAGCATTTCAGACTTATCAAGTACTTCATTTGGCGGTGATACAAGAAAAAAACAAAAATGGTCTTCGAAAATTTTAAAGAAGGTGTTTAGTCGCAGCAGTTCTAAGCTTCAAGAAGCCTAAAATAAATTGATGTTGCACTTCATTATATTCTGACTTATTATACTTGTTGTTTTTTTTTTTTTTTAATATTAAGTTGATGTTCTTTTTGTTATAGTAATCCAAAACATTGAAAGTTTATACAAATATTAAAAAATAAATAAAACTTTTGCCATATTAGAGCTAAAGTTTCAACAAATTTCAAGCACAAAATGTAGCTGTATTTTCAAATTTACTTTTCGTGTGCCTTAAATTTTTAATCTGATTTGTAATAATAAATTTGCTGAACAATTTAGCAAATGATAAACTCATTTAAATAAATAAAATGAATATTAAAATGAACAATTTTACCGAAAATTTCCATTACAACACAAATGTTAAGAAACTATACCTATACATACTTATGTATGTTTGTATATTATGTACACATAGCTAAAATTTTTAAATACTGAAAAAATTTATTGTAGCCAAACCTTTTGACTCTTGGTTTAAGATTTCTGATAGACAAAAATATTTTTTCTTTCGATTCTTCCGTTATTATTTTGGTTTTTCGATATATTCACGAAGTTTTGCCAAAAAGGTTTTAATGAGGAAATTTTATGAGGAAACAATATGGGGTTGATAAAAATAAAAAAGTTCGTTTCTTACCAAAAAAAAGCGTTGTTTTGTTTGTTCGTGGTCGAGACGTAAACTTTCTTGGGAATAGTGGGTAACTAGTCAATTAAATCATTTATTATCAAATTATTAGAGACAGAAGCATGGCAAAATTCAAACTATGCAAACTGTGACGTAGAGAGACAAATTGACAGCTTTGTAAAAACCCGCGCAAATTATAATTGTTTTGAATAGTACAATGCCTATTTGTAAGCGAGTAGCAGAATAGAGAAAAGTCAAACCTAAGTGACGTGACTATGAGAATCAGGCCCCACAAGTGTCGCTAGATTCAAATCTTATCTTGGTGCTAGTTACTCAAATATTTTGGAAGTAGAAGACCATGACTATTTTAATTGTATCATGATCCGAACAAAGAAAAATTAGAAAAGAAACAGCATTTAGATTCTTTTTTGTTTTGTTTCAGTTACAAAAAATTACTGCTGCAAACGAACAAACATTTGCATTTAAAAAAAAAAGTAATGTAAGCTTTTTTTTGTGACGTTTATGCCTGCCTTAGAGCTTATGCAAGGCAGTTTGATACCAGGTAATCGCATAACTACAACAACAACAAACACTGCATGTATTTTTTTGGTAGAAAGTCTGTATTACTGTCATCCGTTTGTTCGCGAATGTGTGTTTGTGTTGTGCATTTTGACAGTTCTACAAACTAAAAGCAGTATCAGCTGGGCTTGTAAGGCTACCTGGTATCGAACCGCCATGCATGCATTTGTTACAGATTAACGCAAAAGTTTGCAAGGCAACTGCACAAATATTCCTCCTAAAAAAGGTTTAGGAAGGCGCAAAGAGTACTACAGGGTGCAATAGACTAGACCCCTGATTCATAAAAATTATTACAGGCTTATAAGACTCTTATTTGACATATTTGTATGGAAAATCTGTCAAATAAGAGCTTTATAAACCTGTTATAGTTTTTATGAGACGGTAAAAATTTCGCAAAAAATTGCAAAAACTAAATTTAAAGATTATTCATTGGTCAATATCAGTTCTGTCTTGTGAATAATTGCTCGTTCCATTTCAATTCGTTTATATTGGAAGAATTTTGCGCTTTTGGTGCTAAAGGAATATCCCCCTAATTCATAAAAATTATTACAGGCTTATAAGACTGCTATTTGACATATTTGTATGGGAAATCTGTCAAATAAGAGCTTTATAAAACTGTTATAATTTTTATGAATTAGACGGTATATATTTTATTCTCATAAAAAAATCCATTCAGTTTTTTGACCATGCCAAACTTACAAAAGAAAAAATCGCTACATTGCGTTTAGCGATTTCGACCATGTTATTCTGTTTCAGCTGTTTGCTAAAATCACACAGCTGTTTTACATAACCTTCTATAAGAATTCGGAATTTCTTAAGAGAAAAGGCACAAAGTACTCTGTGAAAAAGATTTATCTCCATTAAAATGTTTTTGTGTCGGCTAACTAGATTACAGCTTCGATCCTGCGTTAGAAATGTTTCCATATCCCAGCCTTCTTTCTCAGAAAATAAGGAACCGCCAGCACAATATAACATTTCTCATCTGGAAGGAGGCAGCGAAGAAAAAAATGTAACAAAACTTGGCTTTGCCAATGCCTTTGAAAGCCACAACGATGTGTTGAAGGTGAAAGAAGATCAAAAAGACAAAGAAACCTTTGCTTCCTTGTTGAGAAATTCAAAGTTTATTGATGTGAGTATAAACCACAGCAGTATGTGTACTGATGCTAAACACATTTTTCCGTTTTTAGCTTGGCGATCCCGAAGGGAAAATCGTAGCTGGTAAAATATTTCATGTTGTGGGGGATGACTTATATATTGACTTTGGCTGGAAATTCCATAGTGTTTGCACGCGACCGGCACGTAATGGTGAAGAGTATGTCCGCGGTGCGAGAGTACGTTTAAGGATTAAAGATTTAGAATTATCCACAAAATTCTTGGGCTCATCTAAGGACTTGACCATCTTAGAGGCCGATTGTCAATTATTAAGTATAATTTCTTCTCCTGCTAGGCAGGGCACTATGAGGTCTACTACACCAGCATTTTAAAAATAAACTTTTTACTACGTTTTAGTGAAAATCAAATGTTAACTTTTATTTTCAACATCATATAAAAATTGGTAAACTTCATAATGATGATTCAATTCGGGCACAGATTGAAGTTTAAATCGAGTGGCGAGTGCTCCATTTTCAGACTTGTTAAGAAAAAATACTCTTTTCGCTCGGCTATGGACAAGAGCCATACTGCACATTAAACAGGGCTCCTGTTTTAGGTAGATGTCGTACCCCGTACACAAATAGGGACCATACTTTGCCAAATTGTCACCTTCCAGAGCATCTATTTCCGCTAATTTAAACTTTTCTTTCTTGTGCATTTTCTCTGCTCCCAGTTTAAGAGCTCGAAATTCTACATTTTCCTCTATAAACTCTTGAAATATTTTTGGTATACCGGCAAAGTTTAACTCGTTTGCATTTTGTGAATCTTCCGTGAAATCATCTTTAATGAAAGCCTGGTTCCACGCTCCACCTGCTTGTGATTTTGCAACAAAGTCAACTAGAACCATAGGCGTATGCATAACAGGACATTTCTCTTTCTTGCTGCTAGCAATGGAAACTATACTTTTATACCTCGGATCTATGCAAATTCCAATATTGCTGCTTGATATTTGCTCCATCAATGAAGCTATTTTCAAATGAAATTCTTTTTCCTCATTACCAAAGTTTGAGCCTTGGAACCTTTCTTCTATGTATTTATCGGGATGAAATTTACAGGGCCACTTTGAGCTAACTTCGTCAAATTGCCATCGTAATTTGGGAGCGGCACTAGCAACATGCACAATATTAGTTTGTTTTGTTAAAAGATCGACTAATTCTGTATTTGCTAATTTCTTCAGCAAGAACTCCTTTATGTTGTAGGTTTCTCCCAGTTCTTCCCTACGGCATATGATTATTTCCTTTCCGTTGACTCTTTTTAAATGTTGTAGATGGAATAACGGTACTTTTGCTGACAGCTCCTGCATAATTTTAGAGATATGCCGTTTTTCTGGTACAGTAGTGATGACAACTTCAACATCTTTTACACTCTCCGTATAGGAATCAGCTAAAATGGATATTATTCTTGTAATTCGCTCAAATTTTGAACGCTTTGATGCAGGCCTCGACATTTTTTTCAAGTGTAATAAACAACATGAATGAATTGAGATTCAAGCAAAAGAAATGAATGGGCGAACAGCTGACTGACGGAATATTGGTGTATGTATTGTAGGATGGGTCGATTTGTGAGCACGATAGTTTGTCGATATTGTGCCATCGATTTTTCGATAGCTTTTAGCATGAGGAAAATAAGTTACTTTACAACATAGGTATGTATGTATAAAACTAACACTTCGGGGCGTCCAAGTTTCAATTTTATGTATGGGAGTCACAAGGAGGATACATGGCGCTAGATCGGTGTGTTCGATAAAAGTTGGAAAGAAAAACTTTTTGGGGGTTGGAACAACATTTGAATTCTTTACGGGCACCGTGAAACTGATTAGTGCGACGTGGTGGAACTTTTTATTAAAAATAAAGACCTTTGAAAATTTACTAATTGAAAAAACATCAAAAGCACCTCCAAAGAGTTTTAAACTCTGTATGCGCTGAGTGAAACCTTTAATTTTTTCAATACTTATGTTTCTATTTTCATTACAGCATCAAAAGTCTATTTTATGATCAAAACATACGATATATGTATAACTTTTTGAGTAAAAAAACTTGATTTTTGTGTTAAGAAACATACATATGTACATACATACATACATATGTATGTACACATGGCCAACAAAGTCTGCGTTCACCTCACTTACACATTTTTTTGAGTAATGCAATAACACAATACATATAATTAAACAACACAAATCAAAGTTTCTCATCAAAATATTTTTAAATTTGTATTTTATACATTTATTTCAGCTTTAGGTCTTTTAGAATTTGAGTAATTATTTTTGTCAATATTGTATTGTTTACAAGTCGGTTCAAATAACCTGTTTTTATTGTTATTTTGAAGTTATGGCGATGGATAGTATAATGATTTCAGAAATAAATTTGCAGATTAAATACATTATTTGTAAGTAAATATGCTAATCATTTATTTATGTATGTATAAAAACGTTTCCGAACAGTTGACTTGTATTCGGAAAGTTGTTCAATCATTTAAAACAAAATATAAGTTTTTAAGCTGAACTCAAAACCATGTTAGCTTTTCTAAGGAATTTGAAAACTTTGACCCAATTGGTGGCATTGTTGCAGGTGCTGGCATTATTGCCGGTGTTGGTGATTTTGACGTGGCGTCATTCCAATTGGCAGAGGCGGCTGGTCGTATGAAACCAGTGTTGCCAGTTTAGGGGGTTTCCCCCTAGATTTAGGGTTTTTTTTTTTAGGGGTGAATTCGGGGTGTTAAATTTTAAGGGGTACAATTTATTTTTGGGGTATTTTTAGGGGATTTCTGTGTTTGGTTGAACGGTAAAATGCTAGGAGTTAGAAAATTTTTCAACTGATAAATTTGAAGACTTTAACGATTTTTAAAGTAAAATTAAATGAGGTATTTTATGTTCATCTGGTAGCTTCAGTACAGAATTTTGCAACTGGTAATTTTAATTATATTTTTTTTTGTTGAGCTGAATCTTTTCCTTACGGGTAATTTCTTTGAATATTTTCCGTTTCTTAAGAATTGGGAAAATTAAAATATCTAAGAACCTTGGATAAAATTTATGTAAACTCTTTTTATGAAAATGTCAAAAGAACGTAAAGAGCGAAGAAGACTTAGAAACTTTTAATATTTTTATAGAAACTTAATTTTTTCTAGATACGCAGATAACAATTTCCAGCTGCCTGTAAATATGTAAATATTTAGATCTCAAAATATGTGAATAAAAATAAATCGAAAATTTATAATAAATCTACATACGCCTGTAATCATAACATATGCATTGAAAAATATGTACATATAATCAGTTAATTTGTACTTCTTTTTAATTGGGGAAAGTTTAACAATTTTCTGAATTTTCCGCATTGTCAGTGCATTAATATTCGTGATTCACAAACTAAAGCAGAATGTTCAGCAAAAATTTTTTAGGGGGATTTTGTAGAAAAACATTGAATTTTAGGGGGTTTTAAAACTTTTCTGGGGGGAAGAAATACATTGACCTGGGAACACTGTATGAAACCAAAAATATATAAAACAATATGTATTTGAATAATTACAAAATATTAATTTAATTATTTGCTATATTTATAAATATGTATAGTTATATATATTTATGTATATATAAAATACTTACCAAAGCACCACGACCCCTACCCATACCTCGTGGTCGTCGAGCCGGTCGGTCGTTTTGTTGAGCTATTCGTTGTAGTGGATTTGGCTGAATTAAAAAAAAATAAATAAATAATTTAAAAATGTATTAATTCAGGTCCAAAAATATAGACCTTTTTTAAAATGATTTTTCTAAATATATACATATGTATGTATAAATAAAATACTTATCAAAGTACCACCGCGGCCCCTATCACGACCTCCGTTGGTGGATAAGCTTTAATATTTTCTGAAAATATATAATTTATATTAAGTTATGTTATATACATATATATATATATATATATATATATATATATATATATATATATATATATATATATATATATATATATATATATATATATATGTATGTAGTATATGAATTATGTTATAAATGCATTTATTTATTTATACATCCTGCACTGCGAGAATTATATACGAATAATAAATAACTAATTAAAATAGAAATAAATAAGTAAATAATTAAAAATATAACTAATTGATATAAATACGCTTATTACGGTCTCCCGTAATATGCCATACCAAAAAAACTGCATAGAAAAACCCCCCGAGATGCACAACTTGTTTCTACTGTATTTTCTAAAATATTTTTGTGTACAAAATTTGAAAGTGGAAGTAAAAAAAGAAATATTTAGAGAAGAAGACTACAAAACGATCTGCATTTGCCGATTTGTCAGACTTTTACCGTATAAGTTGTAATTTGACAAATACCAAAAAAAAAACTGCATAGAAAACCCCCCGAGTTGCACAACTTGTTCCTACTGTATTTTCTTTATTAGTTAGATAATTACCTCTAGTTTATATATTATTAAATTTTTTTTTGAAATTTAAAGCTTTTTGAAACAATTTTTGCAAAAATACGGAAAAAACGTCCTTTAACAGAAGTTTTTGAGAAATAAATTTTTTTGAAATTTTCATTTATTTATATTTTTTTTACAAAATTTTACAAAAATATAGGTTTTTATAAAAGAAATAAAAAATTTTCCAAAATGTAGAGAAAAAATAATACGAATCCCGAAATTCCCAAAAACTTTCAAAAATTCCCAAAAATTAGATTTTTTAGTTTTTTTGCTGTCATTCCAGCAAATATCCTGGGGGGACAAATTCCATCTGCATAAAATTAAAAAAAAAATACTTATAACTATAAAAAAACAAGTAAAAATATTAGGAGAAATTTTGGCCTAAAGTCGGTTTTGTCTAAAAAAAATGGGTTAATTTCAGGATGCTACCCTTACGCGACAGGACATAATTTTCAAATTTTTTTTCTTTAAAATATTTTTTAAATAATAAGCTTTTAAAAAAATATAAACAATATATACTTTACTTTGGAAAGTTCTTCCAGAAATAAGAAACAATAAACTTACTTTTTGCCCTAAAAATATGCTAAAAACTGACTTTTTTTAAAATTGTGTTGAATATAACTTTTTCTTTATAAAAGATTTTTTGCTTAAATTTTTTTTATAGTATTGAAAAAAATACTGGCAAGCTAATAAAACTTATTTTTGAAAAATCGGTTAGGATTTGAGCTCAAAAATGTGAACATACTGGACCAGGGTTGGTAAAAACACGTAAATTTACTTTTTAAAACTTAATTATCTCGAAAACTTTAAGAGATAATATAAAAAAGTAGTTGAAAATAAAAAAAAAAAAATTGCAAAAGAATTGGAAATGAAAAAATTAGATCGTTTTAATTTTTCTCATACCCCAGGTGGCCTACTTTGGGGGCGCGTGGACACGCCCACTTAAGCGCTTTATAGTCCAATCTCAAAACTTAAGCTTGAATACACCTCTTTTATGCCTGTCTGAAATTTCACTGCAATCGAGCCATCCGCCAGAATTATTTCCAATTTTTTTTGCAAAATCCCCACTGTGCGTTGGTAGAGGAATTTTTTTAAAATGCATAGCAACAAAATTATGTAAAGAAGAAACTATGTATGTATGTATGTATGTATGTATGTATGTATGTATGTATGTATGTATGTATGTATGTATGTATGTATGTATGTATGTATGTATGTATGTATGTATGTATGTATGTATGTATGTATGTATGTATGTATGTATGTATGTATGTATGTATGTATGTATGTATGTATGTATGTATGTATGTATGTATGTATGTATGTATGTATGTATGTATGTATGTATGTAGGTATGTATGTATGTATGTCGTTAGAGGACAAAATAAGAAGTCTTATAAGTAATTATAAAAATTGCTCTAAAGCTCAAGCGAAAACTGATTGTTTAAGACTTTTTAAGGAAATTGAATCTATCAGCTGTTCAACTATAATAATAAAGAATTTAGAAAACTGAGAAAATGGATACTAGTGAAATTATAATTGAAAATGTTAAGCTTCAAGGCATTTACCATAATGAACATCTTTGATTCATTTAATTTTTTTTTTATCTTTGAACAAACAATAAACAACATCAATCAATATCAATTATAACAGATGTTTTTGTTTTTCGTCGTTATTGTGCTTTATACGACGTACTCGTCGTTAGTGTTGGGCGAAATTCGTCCTTCGTCCCAGTTGTGTTCCTAGCATTAGTTTTACCTTTAATCGCTGGTTCCATGGGTTTGGATAAATGATCGAACGTTTTTAAATATACGAACAATTTTCATTTACTAGAAAAACTAATCGGAATAGAATGGTGTTTTTAAAAGTCAGTATGTAATAGGCACATGTCTACACACTGAAAATTGTTTTCTGTGAATATTCGCGCAAAAGAAAAACAAAACAAAAATGTTCTGAAACATTTTGAAATGGAAATTAGATGTAATCAACAGCAATAAAATGGTCGGTATTGATTGACAGTTTGATTGCAACACATAAATTACATTCTCTGTTCTGTTAGAAAGTTTTTTCCCACAAGTCTTTAGAAAAACATACTTTCAGTTTTGTGTTTACTTATTTATTTTAACATGTAGAAAATCATCTGTGTATCCTTAGAAATGAGTATAAAGAAAATGTTTAAAATATTTTCTTGAATGTAGAAAGTACAACATCTGCATTCCTGCCTGTTTTCTTATCCTGTACGAACACAAACGGCCACGGAGCTTTTGTTTTATTTGCTCTGCCAACCCAAAATACGTGCTTTCTTCTGTCACTTGTTGATTTTTCTTTAATTTATTAATCGATTCCCAGGGAGCTGTTAAAATAATGTGAAGGAGAACACATTTTTCTAATTGTTGACGTTTTCTTCTTTGAAAGAATGTACATATACAAAGTGCTGTGGAGTGTGGATGATTGTTTGCTTCTAACGTTTGTTTATTTTCGCTAAGGATGCCGCCAATTGTTGTCATGAGTGAAACGACGCGCTGAGATGTTCGATCAAACATGTTGAAAGCTTAAAAGAAAAATGCATACACCTAATCCTGTTCTTACACGATTTTGAATTAACATATTATTTGGGAGTTTTTCTGTTTTCAGAGTACACACCTGTACAAGAGCTGTCACATACTTTTTGTAACTTTTATAACTTGGTTTTAACCCTTAAGTGAACACCAGGGTCTGGCCAGACATTTTTAAGATATTTCTCAACGTTTTATATATATAGCGTAGACATAGGCTACTGATTTTTCATGAATTCCTCAATAAAGGTGTTTTGTATAAGAAAATGTAGAAAAACTAATAATTTTTTATCTGTGGGAGTGACAATTGCTCTTAAGAAATTTTTATTCACGTTTGAACCTCCAGGGTTCAGCCAGACCCTATAACGATATGAATAAAATACTCTGCATAGAAACAAACAAAACGTATGTAAAAAGCACACTAAGCATAAAAAAACATTTTGCTTGTGTTTATTTCGAAGGATTCCGCAAGTTGACAAAGTTGACCCTGGGGTTCGCTTACGTAAACTCATTTTGGTGTTCACTTAAGGGTTAACACAATTTGATAAGCTTGTCATGAATCAACAAAAGCTTTTTTTTGTACTTACATATAGTTACAGTATTTACAAATATTTAAGCTGAAGTTACATACATAGTTCCCTTTATATGCGGCGACATCTGCTCCCAAAAGGGTAAAATAAGTGCAATTGACAAGTTATACAGCATAAAGCGAAGACGTTCGACTTTGGCACGCGTTACAAATCTTATGAAAAAAGTCAGTTATTGGATATTGATATCCGAGGAAGAGTGTACTCCCAACACTATCGATGAATACTTTTGTGCTGGACAATATATTTTCTAAACTTTTGGTAACAAGACAATTTCCAAAAGAAAAGTTTTGCTTTAATCATCAGCACTTTTTTTTTATCAACATTTTCATTCTAGTTGTTGATTACTTTTACGAACTGGCTACTCATGCGGATTCACTCAAAACTATTTTTATGATATCAATCTATATGATCTTATGTGCCTAATATTTAAATCAAGTAGTATCGGTTTACGAATAGCCGATTTATATAAAAAACGGGGCTTAACAGGAGAAAACTGCGCGTTTGAGTTCCGTTTATAGTCATATTACAAGTACAAGTGCTGAATGACTTCAGCGGCATTGTTACCTACCGTTATTTTTAAAAGCATGTGTAATAAATTAAATACTGATGTACTATTGCAAAGTATATAATAAAATAAAATATGAGCAAAAGTTTTGCTAAACAAGTTGAAAACTAAGTTGTATAGTACTTTCAATGATTGTCAGTAGTACAATTGACCCAATCATAAGTTACTGTAGTCACATTTTCTGCAGAGTACAAACAAACTTCATATGTATGCACATATATGTATGTATCTATGTATATGTATGGATAAAAAACACAAAGAAACAAAAATTACTCATTTTGCTTCTGTTTTTTCATTCACACATTTATGTAATTATCCATTATGAAATTTTAAAGCACACGTGAGGAAAAAATTGCTTCAACAAAAATATCAAAATCTGTGCTAGACAAATGTTTTGTGGAAAAAAAGAAAATTTATATTATTTGTTGAAAAATGTGCTAAACGTTAAGGAGTTTGAACTCTCATATTCAAAACTCGGTGAGAGTTCAAATTCTTGCTTAACAAGAAAAATTTACATCGCAGTCTAAACAAAATTTGGATAATAAGTAGAAAGCAATATGAGATATATTATATATCGCAAATTATCCGAATGTGAATTTCAGTTCGAGGCGTATTGAAGAAATTAAATTGTTCAGACTTTATTTCTAATAGCAAAATCGTACAGATCTTAACTTTGAAAAACTATATCTTAAAACGATAAATCTTAAAACTTCAGGTACAATCTTCCAACTGGCATCGTTGTTTTCCCCTTTAATAGCTACGCCTCTCCTTTCGAACATGTTGCAACAAAGAAAGCAACGCCACCATACAAATCCTAATGAGTTTTCCCTTCAGCACTGGAGCAATATTGTAAAATCACAATGTTGCTGGTAGCGAGATAAATTTGTAAACATATAATGTTGCAAGCAACACAAAAACTATTGTGTTTTCTTCGTTGTAAGTACACAACTACAAGAATGAATGAAAAATTCGCACGCACGGAAAATCTTCTTCACACAAAACAGATGGCACAATCAGTCGTTGCCAAACTGCCGGTTATTTCAATTGTAAAAAGCGGATGGAACGTAAAAGGCACCAGTAAGTCGAACACACACGAAAAGCGCCGTCAGAGAAGTTTCTAACGGAAAATAAAAACAATTGCTTAATAATAAACTACTAATAATAAAGTGCTAATAATTTTATGGCAATAGTAAAAGTTAATGTTTGCCAGAAATGTTTTGCTTAGAAAAAATAAACAATTTAAATTTCTCTTAGTTTTAAATTTTTCAATTCAGAAAAATTTTAATTTAATAATTTCTCATCGTTAAAAAATATTAAAAAAATAAACAATTAGAATATATACTTAGTTAGGTGTGCAAATTTGTTTACTTGCATTTATAAATAAGTAAACAAGGAAAGAAATAAAAAAGGAATAGTTAAAGTTTTTAGAATCAATATTAAGTGCAAAAATCCTATTGAAGTCTATGAAAGAGTTAACAAGTGATTTAATTAAGTGTTAACACATACATATGTATGTATATCTATAGTACGTATTCAAAAGTGAGTAAAATATTTTGCAGTACATCTTACGCCATCCATGAAGGAGTATGACATATTGAGGTAACACATAAAAATTAAGTACATACCTATTCCAAATTAAATTATTGTATATACATATTAGAAAATGTCGTGTCACATCTGGTTCACACATTAATGACGCGTAATCGTGATCAAACATCATGCGCGAGTGCGTGAGAGTGATTTAAACATAAAATTTTGTGCGTGATAGTGCATGATTATCGGCTTAAAACAGTTCACGAAAAAGTTGAAGCTCAAACTTTTCTTGGTGTACAAAAAAGCTTTCACACATTTTTTCCTGAATTATTTTTTAATGCAGTTTATTTTACCTCAATTTCACATTTAATGTAATGCATTTAATATATACGTCGGGGGAAATAATTTCATGAGTATTTTTAAGCCAAAAATTAAATCATTAGATATCCCGATGAATGCTGTTTCTGTAAAATCGATGTAACTTTTTTGTTTCTGAAAAAAGTTAACACCATGAAAGTAAATAAATTAAGTCAAGTACGAGGCTGGCTCGCACTCTTAGGGTTCCGTACGTATGTATGTGTAATGTATGTATGGAATGGCGTATGTGAATACATATGTATATTTTATAAATTTCATCTCTCTGTTTTTAAGGCTACTTTATATTGTACGGGAACACCTAGTAATTTTCCACTTGTTGTTGTTGTAATTTGTTGTTATAAGGCATATGGGAATACATACACTGTGCGAATTTCGACCCTCTATCTCTTACGGTTCGAGAGTTATAGCTATTACTCTACGTTGTATAGGGACACCTGGTAGTTTTACAGTTGTTGTTGTTTTTAGCAAGTGTTGTTGTGGAGCATATGCGAATACACATATTGTGCAAATTTCATCCCTCTGTCGCTCACAGTTCGAGAGTAACGGCTAATTGTTACTTTACGTTGTATAGGGACACCTGGTAGTTTTCGACTTGTTGTTGTTTTTAGCATTTGTTATTGTAGGCCATATGCGAGTAAATATATTGTGCACATTTCATCTCTTTATCTCTTACAGTTTGAAAGTTACGGCTAATGTTTTTTACGTTGCATAAGGACACCTGGTAGTTTTCAACATGTTGTTGTTTTTAGCATTTGTTGTTGACAAGCATCTATAAATACATACACTATGCAAATTTCAGCTTTCTATCTTTTACGGTTCAAGAGTTATAGCTAATTGTAACTTTTGGTTGTATGGGGACACCTGGTAGTTTTCGGATTGTTGTTGCTTTTAGTATATGCTGTTGTGGAACATCTATAAATACATACACTATGCAAATTTCAGCTCTCTATCTTTTACAGTTCGAGAGTTATACCTAATTGTAACTTTTCGCTGCATGGGGACACCTGGTAGTTTTCGACTTGTTGTTGGTTTTAGTATTTGTTGTTGTAGCGGCAAGGTACAACAACATTCTGTGAAAATTTCAGCTCTCTAGCTCTTACCGTTTCGGAGAATGGACGCTGTGACGGACGGACGGACGGACGTACTTGTCTCCGTAATAGGGTTCCGCTTCACTCTGATGAGTACGGAACCCTAAAAACGGATCGAAAAAAGTAAATCAAATTTTAGGATGTGTATGTATGATATATGTACATATATAGAGAGATATTTGGCTGTAACTCTCCAAGGTCTGCATGATGAAACGTTAAATGATTTTTTGGATATGTATTAGATTGCCAAAGAAAATAGTTCGAAAAGCAGTCGTATTGAAAATTAAAGTGCTTCATACATTTTCAAATATTGGCAATCTGCGGGTGATAATACACTTTTGAAGCAATGAGGAGGAGAAATTATTAAATGTTAAGCAGCAGGATCTGTAACACTGTAACAGGTGAAGGTGTTCTTTAACGGCAGGACGAATATTAAAAGGAAAGCAAAGGCGCGTCATTGTCTTTTGTTTGTGTAACCGAACGAGAAGTCGATATTCGAAGAGAAACATAACGGGTTATCCATTTTGCGGTTTAAAAAATAAACATAAATAAAACACATAACATATTTTATTATTCATAATATTTCTTTTTATTATAAAGTTTGAACGTTGTCATTATGTGTAAAACACTATATCATTGAAATGACCACCACGCAAAGTGTTGCAATCATTGATTCTTTTGAGGTAATTTTCGACCACTTTTTGACACTTATTGGGCGGTATCTCAGCCACAACTTGACGAATGTTGGTTTTTAAGGTTTATCTGCATAAACACGGTCTTTAGCGTGGCCCCACAAAATAGTCTAATGGTGTCAAATCGCGAGATCTTGATGGCCGGTTGATATCGCCACGACGAGAAATTACGCGGCCAGGAAATGTCTAAGCCATAATGTGCCGTAAGACTGTCCTAATTCCTGAGAACGACGAGGAATCGACACATTTGGGTTTTCGGCAACACTTTCACTTTTCAGCGGAACAAGCGAAACGATAATGCACAGGCCTTGCAATATACTGTATGTAACCGCTCCAGCCTCTTCAAATTTCTTCATAATTTTGCCAATTGCTTGAGTAGTTGGACGATTATGTACACCATAATCTCCGTTTAAAGCACGATATGTGGCTGTGGCAGAATCACCATTTTTTTTAGCATGTTTTAATAATTTTTATACTCTGTCTTATAGTTAAGCGATCCATTTTCGTCAATGTCAGACTTTCAGCTGAGAAGAACAAAATTGGTTTAACAACTTAGTTTGACAGATGTTGAATTCCAGTCCTATACTTTTGAAACCATGAAATGAATTACCCGTTAAGCCAGCATTGATTTGTAAATTTTGTTCTGTGGGCATTAATTTCTAACCCCGTAATTCATAAAAATTATTACAGGCTAATAAGACTGTTATTTGACATATTGGTATGGAAAATCTATCAAATAAGAGCTTTATGAACCTGATATAATTTTTATGAGTTAGACGGTAAGTAGCTAGTGGACTAGTTCCAAGGACATCACCATGTTAAAATAGCCAGTCACTTGAATTGAAGATTAAGCATTGAAGCCTGAACCACCAGTATTTGTTGTGAAATAGTTAGCTTTAAGTTAACTTAAACATAACTTCGTTTCCAACAGGGTATTGAATTTTGTTTCATTCTTTTTAAGCTGCTGCGATAGCTGAATTGCTAGAGTGGCTGAACTGGCAGTAGTTACGTTCCAGGTTCAAGCCAGTAAAGGTACAAAATAATTTCTAAATTATTATTGAACCAAAAAAGTAATGCGAAATATTTCAGGCACGAATTTGGCATCAAATAGGCTTTATGAACATCGAATCGAGTGCATAATCTTTCATTACACTCAGAACAAATTCAATACTTAAATCAATCCCAAACAGTGTCAAAAATATTATAAGTACTAATGTTTTGAAATCAAATACGGTGTGCTTACTGTGAGACACGGATTTTAGCCATATTCAATCCGAAGTCAGGACTTGATTTACTTGAAATCTGTATCTATCGTACTTTTGACACCGCTTGGGATTGATCTAAGTACAAATGGTTTGAATTAATTTTTCAGTGTAAGCGAAATATTTTGATGCTGCCATGAAAAAGCATCAGCTGTCATTATAAATGTGATAATAAAAACTTAATTACCCATTTAGTGAGCCGGGGCTCCATAGATAATGACCTGGGGGCAAATCACCGCATTCGAAATCGAGTGCTTTGTCATCGAAATGATGTTAACGTGGATCACAGGACTCGTTATCGAAACGCATCTAATCGATGTTGTACTCGATTGTTACTACACTATCGAAAACAAATAAACTCTAGCTTTTAGCAGCAAAACAAATAAAATAGCAAAGAAGAGACAAAAAATTAAAGAAATAATTTAAAAAATATAAATTGTATTGTTTTTATGGAAAATGAATACCTAGAAAAATATTTTCCACTAAGTAGTGTATTTCATTTGTTACATTTTTCACCGCTTTGCACATAGTGCTTTGTGCCAACCCCACTAGAAAATAATTCCCGGCCGTGTGCTGAAAGCTGCCACTGGCCAAAAGGGACAATGTAGCGGCAAACTGCAATACGGGTGGGGTGGTACGCTCGTCGACATGTGACCAGAGATATTTATTTCCGATAAAACGTATTCAAAAGCTTCCGTAGAGAGCCGAAAACTTCTTTTGAATCTACGTACAAACGATGAAACATTTAGTTCTAATCTTTTGCTTCAAACTCACAACTTACTCAGCTTCTGGCAATGAAAAAGGATTGCTTTTGTCACGAATGTTCCTACTTATAATGACAATATTGGACTCATCCTCCGATTCCGAAGATGAGAAACATAAAAACACATTTGGACTCATTTATCTTGAAGTTTTTCATCAATTTATTTATATTTTGTTTTCCTTTTTCGTTTTGTTTCTTTATTATCACATGAGTGCTGCGATGTAAAAAATAGTAGTAGGCAATATTAATTGCGATCGAATACTGTGATCCAAAAAATTGCAGCCTTCGAAATATTTGTGCACACGAAAGAAGACTCGATTTCGAATGCGGTGATTTGCCCCCTGTTTGTACTTTAGAAGGTATGAATGCTAAACCAAATATTGTTCACTCGGATCTATGTGAGGCTACTCAATTGGGTATCTCTCCAGTATCGAACAGGAAAAAACAGCACAAGATAAACAAGTAAAAACAAGGTTTGATTTTGCTTCCTAGGATTTGCATTTTAGTTCCATACTCAATCAGCCATCACGACAATTAGAAGAAGTGTAACAATAGGTAATTTGAAATAAGAACTTAATTATTTATTTGCTTTAAGAGCCAATTGAAATGTATTATTTCAGGTCCAAAAATTAACCTTTTCAAAATATTTGCTGTATTTCTCAGCTGTCTATATGCTGACGACATTTTGTTGATGAGTTGATTAGCACCAACGAAATGTCGTCGGCATATAGACAGCTGAGAAATACAGCAAATATTTTGAAAAGGTTAATTTTTGGACCGGAATTAATAGGTAATTTGAGTAGTATTTTTTTTAAATTAGGTTGTCGTATTTTTTTTACCAACTTAGCACAATTTTTATTAAATTTACTTTATTTTTACATTGTGATCTTTTCTGCGTAATGGGAAGGTTTCTATATAAAATTCGATTGTCTCCACAATTATATTCAATTTGTTGTTATAGCCGTTACCCTGACATTCAAGCACCGCGTAAAATTGACATAAGAAACAAATAGCTTTTCAAATTAATTAAAATTAATTAATAAAAAAGTACATTAAAAAATTATATATTCGATAAAAGAAGCTGCCTTTTACTAAGAAATATTTGGAATTGTCTGTATTTTTCATCTCCTTTTTTGAAATGTCACTATTTGTTTTGTGAAACATTTTTTTCTACTCTCCTCAAATGCAAATTGTCAATTATTAATGAGTCTCATGTTAAAACTGAATTTGATTGATGTTCAAAAATCATTGGGTCATTAACAAAACATTAACTTTGATTAGTCAAGTGCTTTTTGTCTTCTTGTTTGATTTAATATTTCATTAATTGCGTAGGCGCTGGCATTTTTAGCAAAAAAAAAAGGCAAATTGGTTTGAAGGATTTTTATTGAAATATTTGTTTTTTTTTTCAATAAATAAATGATTGCAGGTATTAATAATTATAGGGACACATCAGTTTCAAAGTTCTCATACTATGCACTGTATCTATATTGGTTGAGTGTATTTCTTGTTAAGATTTGAGTAGAGCTTAAATATAATTTAAGTTTTTCGCTTCAAATAAAAGTACATATTATTTAAATTGCAGTGAATGTATAGCAGTAGCACTTTCCAAGTATAATGGCGTATCTTAGGGAAAAATTCTCTTGTCAGAGAAAGAGCCAGGCATCGGCAGAGAAAGTGTTCGACAGCCTCTACAGAAGTCATTATATGGAAGATTTAGTCCTTCTTCTCGCATGTACTACCATGTGACAGTGTCCATTGAAACAGCCACTAGGGTGTGTAGCCTTTGTTTCGGAAAGTCCAACAAGGTCATAGTTCTCTTATACTCACAGCTGGGCCAGGTGGGCCCCGATACTCGACAGGTGATCTCATTCGACCACCTTTCCTCCACCTCCTCTTAATAGCTGTTGTTGTTTTAGCTGTTTACAACCGTTGAGGGGAATACCAACGAATTCGTCTATATAATTCTGCAGTAAGCGGGTACCAGATCTTGCTAGTTCATCCGCCATTTAGCCAGAGAAGCTCCAGGTCTGAATGTCTCGCTATCTCATTTAGAGATAGCCGGCATTCGTGAACCACCCTAGATGTTGTATAAACACCCGCAAGCGCGTTTATGGCAGCGTTGCTGTCAGTACAAATTGGAATATGCTTCCCGTATATCCAGTTTACCCCTCCTAATATGTGCAACGATACAAGACTATTATTTAAAGCGTTAAGGGACAACTTTCTCATATACCAAGGATACCATTGATCCAAACTGATTTAGCATTCCCACTCAAACGCCTTTAGTTTAAAGTAAACATTTATTTCACGCTAACCATTCACAGCTCCCAAGGCTAAACCTTCCAAATAGTAGGGATTGACCTGCGATAACAATGTTCTTTCTAATCATGGCCAACTGTATGTTGTTATATCCTGGGTTGGACCTCTACAACATCAATTCATTTTGCTGCCACAAAATAAACCAAATCAAACTTTCTTTACAGGAAAACTCTACCTCTATAAATTTACTGGCTTTTACATTGTAAATGTGGTTTCTCAAAAATATTGGGAATAAAATAATCTATACTGATATCATGACAATTAAACATTTTAGTTGGGTTGTTTGAGTGTTTTGTTTTTTTTTGTTGGTTTACACCCAATAACCTCCAAGAACACCTGACCAATTTCAAAAACTCTTTCACCATTTGGAAGCTACACTATCAAAAACAAGGGAAAATATTAATGAAAAATTCATTTATTCATTTAGTGAATAATCATACTTGCATCAAAATGTGCTCCTTTTTAATAACCTGTATCTGTATAATTTTGAGTGGGTGAACTAAAATTATACTATAATTTTTAAAGTTTTTCGTAAACACCCGTGCGAAGCTGGGGTTGACGGCTTTATAATAAAAAAAAAATATCACGTAAAACATAAAACGTGTGCTCATGTATAATCACGTCCTAAAAATTATGAAGGACATTTGCTTCAGTACTATTGGTAAGTATCTTGTGCAATCATAAAAATATGGATGAATAATACAGGGTATGCCGTAACTTAATGTCCAAACTAAAACTGGGTCAAGTGGTGACTGCTCCCAGAAAAATTATAAAAAAAATTCATGTCACGTAGTTTAGAAGGCATTGCCATATTGCAAAAAAGATCACCACCCTGTGATGATCTTTTCATTCCGGTGATCACAAATGTTGAATTTAAAAATTTTTTTTTTCTCTAATAATAACGTCAGTTATCCTTCTTTTATCTTCATTTAATACTGTATTTGCTGAATTTATAAATAAAATCTCACATTTTGCGACTTTTTGTATTCAAAATTGAAACAACACCCAACTTTAACCGGCCGCATTGAAAAAAATATCGACATGTGTAGAATTCGATATAGAGACCGTTGGAAAAAAGCCTTGTGATAATTGCAAACAATGGCTTTATACCTGACTTTGACATAACAATTACATATTATTACATATGTATATTATAATTACATATATTACAATTATTGATATTTAAATTTTCTTAGAGTTATTTAGAATTTTCTCTATACCTAAAATACTTAATATCTAAAACTGCTCATTTTTTTAAATAATTTTCTAATTATTTTTCAAAGCATCCAAAAAGAATAATTTTTAATACAGCTAGAAATTTGATAAATAGAGTTTTAACAATAAGTGATAGTCAGTTTCATGAAAAGAATAAGCATATTGTTAGAAACATTTTGACCAATAATAGTTTTCCAATTGCACTAGCAACAAAGTTAATAAGACAACATGGAAGGCAAGGTACACATAGTAATGTTATTACAACTGCACCAAAAATTTATAAAACACTTACATATATCCCGGAAATATCAGAAAAGTTGGAAAAATCGAATATATTTAATAAAGAAAAGTATATGATGGCCCATAAGACTTATAAAACATTAGATACATTATTTAGTAAAATGAAAGATAGAGTGGACAGAATGGAGATGTCAAATGTAGTTTATAGTATACCATGTGGTGGGAATGACGTAGAAAACTGTAATGAGGTGTACATAGGAACAACTAAAAATAAGCTTAAAACTAGATTAGCAGGACATAGATCAGATCAGAAGTATAGGAGGATAAATTTGACGCACAAGACAGCACTGACGGCACATTGTGCAAGATTAGATCATGTTCCAAAGTTTGATGACACTTCAATATTGAGTAGAGAAAGTAATTATAAACGCAGACTTACATTAGAAATGTTACATATTATCAACACACCAGTAGATAGGAGAATAAACTTTAAGGCAGATACAGACAATATAGCACAGATATATAAGTATTTAGTTAAAAATTAGAGGTTTTTTTGTTGTTTATGGTTATTGTTATTGTTTTTTGTTTATTGTTATTGTTCTTTGTTTATTGTAATGTATGGATTTTTTCATTATTTAATACGGTGTAAGAATGTTAAATATTTTCTATTAAAATCTTTTTGGTAAATTAAATTTCATAAAAAGAAAATATTTTTCATTCATATAAGTGTTTGATTAACAATTTGTTTTAATTATTATTGTTCATGTTAATTGTTATTTCATGTATGTATGTTTATATAGATAATTTTATGTTGATAATTTTCTTAAATACTTATATAATTTTTATTTGTGTATAGAAAGGAAAAACAATAATTTTTAAATTTTGAAATGTGAAAGAAAAAATAGGAAAATATGTATGTTTGTTGTTATGTTTGTTTTTTGAAAAAAACCAATCAAAACATTTTTCATTATTATTGTCCTGAAGAAGCTATCCGAAGGAGAGCGAAATATCGACAAAAATACTCAAATTATTTAATAAAAAAGACCTTAAGCTCGAATAATTTTCTAAACTACAATTTGAAATTTTCAATTCATTTGTAATTTTCTAATATCATGTTCACATATGCTTTTTTAATTGAAACAATATTCAGTTAATTGACAATATATTTTTGGTGTTCATACATACTTAATATTGCTACGACAATTAGCATTTGGCAGGTGAAAAAGTTATTGTTTACATTTGGTTATTTTGTAAAGGGTGTTTGTTTCGATGTATAGAACTATAATTTGGCATTACTGTTCAAGATGGCGACCGATTTAACAGGTGTCAAGTGATTTATGATCAGTTCGTTTGGCAATATTTACATCATGAATAAACTCACGCGTGAACAAGGCTTGCAAATAGTGCAATTTTATTTCGAAAATAATGGTTCTGTGCGGAATACGTATCGCGCACAATTTTTTTTTAGCGATGAAGCGTACTTCTGGTTGAATGGCAACGTCAACAAACAAAGTTGCCGCATTTGGAGTGAAGCTAATCCTCAAGTGCATGTCGAAACACCGTTACATCCAGAAAAACTGACTGTTTGGTGCGCTTTATGGGCTGGTGGAATCATTGGTCCGTACTTCCTCAAAAACGATATTGGCCAGAACGTTACAGTCAATGGTGATCGATATAGAGCCATGATTACTAACTTATTCATTCCTGAATTGAATAACCATGATGTCCAGGAGATGTGATTTCAAGAAGATGGCGCAACATGCTTGTGCCACAAACGCTTGACCATTTGGAAGACAACATTCGCCGTGTTATTGGCGATATACGACCAGAAATGTTGGAAAAAGTCATCGAACATTGGACGTCCAGATTGGACTACATCTGCGCCAGCCGTGACGGTCATATCCCAGAAGTCATATTTAAAATGTAATGCCACAAGATTATCTTTCGGATAAATAAAACTCATGTCAATCGAATAATCCATCGTTGTTTTATTGCCACTTAAAGTTCTATACATCGAAAAAAAACACCCTTTATCATAAAAAAATTTTGTTTTTTGTTTATTTATTTTGTTGATGTTTGATTAGTCAAATTTTCACAAGGAGTGTTCAATATGTACTGTTATTGTAAAAGCTTGTTTATTTGGTACTGTTAATACAAATCTAACAGTGTTGCATTTTAAATTTTACTCATTATTGAAACAATTATCTCTTAATTGCCAATTAGCTAATTGTAATTTTTATATGAAAATTTTGTCTCAATAATGGCTTTAATTGTTATAATTTCAATATTGCTGCATGTATGAACAGTATATAATTCTCAAAAACTGAAATACTTAATTTCATTTTGAAATTGGGAATTTTCATTAGAAATTTTCCCAATTTATTATTTGTGCTTAATAAAAATAATTAATAAGAAAGTGATTATATAATTTTTTGTTCTGGCAGTGCCCATACATTTTGCAGCTTGTGATGCAAAACGAGCGAATAAAAATTTATTCGTGCAGCCATGAAAATGAAAAGTTTTCATTAGTTGTGATTAATATCATTTTCTTTGAAAAATAACACTATGCAACAATTGCAAAAAAAAAAAAAAATCTGAAATTTGATAACAAGCGAACTTGTATTTGAAAGTACAAAAATCATTAGAGTCTCAAATTCTATGGATAAGTTTTTTCTTGTTTTTTTTTCTCTAAAACATGAGATTTTCGGAAAGGTTGATCCAAACCTCCAGTCACAACTTAAACTGTGATGTGTCAAAAAATTTGAAATTGTTATAGCTTTAATGCTAGGAACACAACTGGGACGAACGACGAATTTCGCCCAACACAACGTTCGTCGTATGAAGCACAATAACGACGAAAAACAAAAAGATCTATTATAATTGATAAAGTCGTTTATTGTTTGTTCAAAGATAAAAAAATTAAATGAATCAAAGAATTACCAATTTTATAAAAATATTTAAAATAATGAATATCATGTTCATTATGGTAAAATTCTTTTTATTTGCACGTAAACATTATAATTTCACTTCTATCCATTTTCTCAGTTTTTTAATTTTATCTTATTATAGTTGAACAGCTGATGGGGTGACCATATTAAAAAAATTGGTTGCTAAAAAATTAAGAATTACCGAAAACAAAAAATTAAACACTACAAACATGTTTTATGATCTAATATGTTGGCTTTTTATTTTAAATGCAAAAAGTCAAAGCTTAGCACTTAAAATAAAAGCTTAAAGTAAAAATTAACTGTTTCTCCTAAAACACTTGAAAACTAAAACTAAAATGGCCACATGGTACTGATTTGTTTGTCGTTCGCCGGCGTAAGAAATAGAAATAAATCTATTTCAAGTTCGCCGCGCACAACGAATTTCAGCCAACCCTGTGACTCTGTGCATTTTCATATACACCAATGTGTTTTATTTTTAACGGGGAATATTCGCGGCGAAAAATTCGTTGTTCGTCCCGGTTGTGTGCCTAGCATAATATCATCTTCTTCGAAAAATAACACTATGCAACAACTGCAAAAAAAGAAAAAAATTCTGACATTCGAAAACCACTATAATTTTTTTTGATATATTTTACTCTTTTAAGTACAAAAATCATATGAGTCTCAAATTCTATGAATAAGTTATTTTTCTTGAATTTTTTTTTTCTAAAATAAGAGATTTTCGGAAAGGTTGATCCAAACCTCCAGTCATAACTTAAATTGTTATGTGTCAAAAAATTTGAAATTGTTATTGCTTCAAGTTGTACATACACCATTTTTTGGTATAATTTATACTTTTCGAGTTGTTAATAAAAGGGTTCAAAAAATCGTTTATTTTTTTTTTTGAAAATGCGTAAAATTTGTGAATTTAGAAAACAAACAACAACAAAAATAAACTGTTTTTATGCCATTTAAAAACAAAAAATAATTGCTTCTTCTGAAGCGATCAAATAATTTAATCGAACAGCAATTGCATATTATGTGCTCGGTTTGCCTGTGACATCACAAAGATAGTACACAGAAAAAAGCACCTAATAAAGTAGAACAAAATCAATAAGATATCTCTATGGTTTTTTTTCCTTATTATTTTAAATGGGAAAACCTTATTGAAAAAACAACAATTAATGAAATTAAAAAGATGATTTACGTGTGTTTATATAGGAAACTAATAAAACCAATAGGGAAAAATTAATAGGATAACTTAATAAAATCAATAAGAAATCCTTATTGTATACAATTTACAAGAAAACCTAATAGAATCAATAAGAATATAGAATATAGAATTTTTTTTGGTACCATGCAAATCGGAAACTGAGTAAAAACAAACGTGAGTAACAAGTTTTCTTCTTGGTTTTATGTGTTTTTCTTGTTGAGACAATTAATAAGATTTGCAACATGGAAATAATAAGAAATACCCATAGAAAAATTTCCTTTTCTCTCTGCTGGTATACCCCTCAGCCTAAAAACGTTTCAAAGAGAAAATCTTATTGAATCTATTAGGAAGTTTTCGCTCTGTGTAGATTCATTTATTTTATTTTTTTGAAATTTTTTCCGGCATTTTTCCTGAATCTTAACTTCTTTTATAAACTTTAATGGGTTTTTTTGAACTATGAAAAATAAAATTACCCTCAAATTTTTAGAGGGTTGGGAGTTGAGACATTTCCATTTCATGAATTCTTCACAAAGGTCTTGTCGTTAAAAACAAATCTAAAATCTTCGCTCTGCCACATCTATGAATAAACTTTCAACGATTTTTACTTATTAATGTGTTACTACTAAGCATATGAATTTTATTTTAGTGCCTTAAAATTTTTATAGTTTGTTTTACAACAGCATTATATGAACTTTATATTTGTAAAACAAAAATCAACTCCTTAAAAGAGGAATTTTTCATTTATTTTACTTTCTTTACAATTTTTGTTTTTACATTTCAGGGCCTTTGTACAAAAATCCATTATGCAAATTTAGTTTTTATTCAACATCAAAAGTGAGGCCATACTCGTTTAAATTTTTATTCAACTGAATAAAAGTGCCACCTTTGAGAGAAAACATTCAAACAATGAAAACATTTAAAATAGTTATCCAGACAGAATATGTGTATACATACATATGTATGTATTTAAATGGTTTTTATTTTAATAGCTTTTTGTCAGTTTTTTCCTCCATAAAAAATAGGAAAAATAAATTGGTTGCTCACTTGTCCAATCAGAACAATTTAAAAGGACTGCCAGCGTACACACAAGCTCTCACTTACGCACACACATATACAGGCACTCACGAACACGTGCAAACTTGCAAATGAATGCCGAGTTAAATGAAGGGAAACTTTATTTATTTAAAGTACTCACTTTTAATACTTTTATTGCATTCAGATGCAGAGCAAAAGTAATCATTTTCCGTCAAAAGAACAGAACAACTAAAAATATACTTAATTTTTTGTTAAAAAAAATAATTTTCACAAATAAACCCGACTTTTGCACTATTCCACCACTACCGAGAAGTTTTGATTGGAACTGATCTACAAACAGATCTAAAGTGACAAATTCTGCTTTGACTATCTGATGTCAAAGTTCATATTTTCACTGAATTGAGGGGCTTCCTTCTTGATATTAACTTGCTTGATAAGTATCAAGCAGCTGAAATCACACAGCATAGGATTTCAAACGTGTGCTATATATATATGTAAACTGAGCCAAATACGAGACTGGATACCGCACAACCGGTACACAAAGGGTACCTCTTTTACCCTTTTTTAACTTTTTCATTCGTTTTAGTATTTCCTGTTGTAGAGGTTAGATAACTACAAATGTAGACTGTGTAAATTTCAAGCGTCTATCTCTTAAGGTTCAAAAATTATAGTTGATTTGTACACTATGGGGTGTGCCGGTGTACAAACACCAATTGAATTTTAGTTTTTGGTTATTTTTGGTATTTATTGTTGTAGAGGCCTGTGAACTTTATATACTGTACAAATTTCCAGTCTCTATCTCTTACAGTTCTAAAATTATATCTAATTTGAAAACTAAAGGGTGTCCCCAGTACAGGACAACATTAAAATTTTTTTACTTTTTGATATTTTTAGTATTTATTGCTATGTAGACCTGGTAACTGCGTATACCCGGGTAATTTCAAGTTACAGCTAATTTAAATTTTTTGTATGGGAGCATCCTTTAGTTCATAGCTTTTTGTTGCTTTTGGTATTTATTTATGCAGAACTTATTACACCACATATCCAGAGCTTATTATACCAAATATCCTATTCCTTACGGCTTAAAAGTTACAGCTACTTTTCATAGTTTCTTGTATGGGAGCACCCTTAAATTCGATATTTTTGTTTGTTTTTACTATTTGTTGTCGTAGAGCCTATGTCACCAAATATTCTGTGAAAATATCAGCTCTCTAGCTCTTACGGCTAAAAAATTACAACTAAGCATGTATGGGAGCACTCTGTAGTGGATTTTTTTTTATTGGAACGAAGTTCCTTAACGCGGCTTGCTGGTAGTGCAAATTAGTAAAAATCGTCACGAAAGCGTGTGAGCTGCTTATATGTATTGGTGTATCTTTCGACAAACAATCGTGTATGACGGGCGGCAAGTAGCGAAACTATTTGACGTCAGCGGAGACACCTACCAATAAATAATAATTAGTTGTGAAAACTGACACGACCAGTTGCTAGATGTCGCTAAAGTAATGTATGTCACAACAAAAAACAGCAATATTGAAAAATTGACCAACAGTTGCTTTTCTTCGGTTTGTAGCGATTGACAAAAAAAATACTGCATGTGTCAAAAGTAAAGAAATAAAACAAAAATTTAAAGAAGTACATATATAAAATTTCAAAAACAACACAAAATAAAACATACAGATTTCACCTTGTATTACATTCGAAGATGAAGAAAAAACGTAAGGAACTTCGTTCCCAACGGGGGTCCCCCAACCGCATTTCTTTTTTTTTTATTATTTGTTGTTGTAGTGGACATATGTATAATATAAACAAAAAAAAATTACCAACTACAGGGTAGTGCTAAAATTTCAGTTCTCTAGCTTTAACCGTTTGGGAGAATGTGATTTGAGACGGACGGATGGACGGACGGGCGTAGAAGTCTCAGTAATAGGGTTCCTTTTTCGCGCCTTGAGTACGGAACCCTACAAAACTGTTATATGTTGAAGTGAATCGAATGAAAAATCAAGGATATATTGTTATATATATATATTTGAATGCATACTATTTAATAAACAAGTAATGGTGTTGTTGCCATCTCGACGATTTGGAAAAGGGTTTCTTGTCGACCTTCTATTGCGAATATAACATATATTATTCTAGATTTTTTAAAAGATCACCCGGCCCTATATTTGTATGTATATATGTATGTATTTTTATATCATTAATTGGGATGCTTATCTCAGTCGTATCAATTTATTTTACCAAATAAATCATGCAGTTATTTCAACAGACTTTTTAAATCCAAATGCAAAAATTGATGGCGGGAATGGAAAGTGCATGAATATATTTTACAATTGCAAATGTTGTTATTAATGTGTCTCTGGTTTATTTAAAAAATTAATAAAAAAAAAGCAATATTCCAATCAAAATTGTTTTTGAGGTTATAAATGTTTATTTTCATGATGCTGATATTAAACAGAAGAATGGTTTCATTTTCACTTCTTCGTGCACAAACGTAGTGCAATTAATATTTGTTGGCAGTTTGTAATATTTTGCAAAGTAATTAAAATAATATTGCCATTTAAGTCAAAATGTATTGCAGAAATGATTAATTTTTTCACATGCCAACTGCTGTGTGTTTGTGTAGGCAAATGCAACAGTTGTACATAGATACGTAAGGTCTATAAGTATTTAAGCCAGAGGGAAATGTAACGTGTAGTAAAGTGTAATAAAAACTTATTTTGACAGCCAATACAAAATGTTGCTAACGCTTTTCTTGATTTTCGCTATGGTAAAATCTTTCAAGAATAATTCTTTTATTGCCATACACATTACACATGTATGTACATATATGTACATACATATCTTCCGCAATCAAGTCAATGAAAACTAATAACATTTTATTGAAGTTGTTTTTAGTTGTCTAAAAGTTTGGATTACAGAAGAATAAAGTTAAACTAAATAATTTATGCCTAAGATGTCAGTAAGAGGCAAAATGCTTGCTAACTAAAACTTTTATTTTATTTAAGTTCCGATTAAACTTTTCTCCAATTATACATACTTTTCCCAATATTGGTTGACAACAGTGTCATACAAATAAACTCATACTTGTATGTACAGTATAAAAACAATTGGACCACAAGCGAGCAATTTTTACAAGTATAAACAAAAATTGGCCTGGAAATATAGATAATTTGGAGCAATAATATTAAAGAATTTCTTTTAAATGGCATGGAAATCGTAACACCTGTCAATCAAAAACATATTAAAACTCACGTATACGTGTTGTAATTCCATACAGTTCATAGTATAGATTATCAATCATACGTATCAATTGCACGAGTGTCATCTGCCTGTTGACTTCCAATATAAAACAGCAGGTTTTATATTGGGAGTAAAGTATGAGTCCATTCCCCATGCCGGCCATACATAACACTTGATATATCTTAACATTTTCTTTAATAAATAGTTTAGTTCATTTTTGCTCAAGTCCAATATTTTATAAATTTATTGCTATCACACTGATTTTTATAAGCAATAAAGAAAATATTATACATGATATTTTCTCCGCTCCAATATTTCGTTGTTGACTCTGCAAACATTGCGAAAAACTGCACATTTTCAATATACATATAGTAAGCAAGTTTGACGTATATTTTTACAAACTTGAACAAATGTAGAAACCACTTTGATATTTACTCAGTTCAGTTGCATGGCGACCCCTTTTAGTTTCTATCTTTTTGTTGTTTTTAGTATTTGTTGTTGTAGCGGCCGGGTAACCACATGTACTGTGATAATTTTAGCTCTCTAGCTCTTACCGTTTGAGAGAATCGGTCTTGGGACCAACGTAGAAGTCTCAGTAATAGGTTCCGCTTTTATTCTATGGGTAAGTACAACAAAATGAGTATTTTGTGGTTTGTGAGTGAAAAAAAGCAGGGCATTTTTGCACAGATTTGCTTCGTTTGCACATTTTGCACTACCATTGTGAGAACCTTTATAATTTTAAACTCATTACCCTCTAATGTGTAACATTGAATAAACAATTAAGTTTGATGTCTACTAATTTGATAAATTCAGGTGTGATTAGGCCAAGCAAAAAATATAAGTTATTTTTTTAATTTCAGCTAATAAATCCAGTTGAAGATGCTATAGCCACATTTGCAAAGTGTGTCATTACATGACATTAACATTTTACTCCTCGCGGTTGCTGGCGGTTGGTTGCTGATTACGTTCTTCTAGTCACCTGTTATTAGAAACCACACAATTAATTATTTAAATAAAACTGAACATCTTACAGTCGTTATCTCTCAAGAATATAAATAGCGTGATTATTTATGTGTGCAATAGGAAAAGTAAATAATTAATAAAAAAAAGAGACATGTAACAACTTCATGCTCAGAGAGTTGCGTTCAGACTGTGCAAATAGTTGAAGTCGAAATTAGGATAATTGAAAGAAAAAAAAAACACTGACGGTGCATTGCATAAAAACTATTTACTGAATACATTATCTACATATTAGTAATCAAACGATTGAAGCATTCTTATGCCATGTTCATACATGCGGCTTTATTGAGGTAATCGCAATAAAGTCCATTATTGAGCTCAATATTCCATACAAAAAGTCAATAAAGTTATTGCTCAATAAACTCTATATTGCTTTGAATATTGAGAAAAATATGGAACACAACACTGTAAAAGATGTGTTTAATAAGCAAAAGTATACAATGCGAAATGAATGACGTGATAAATTTAAACAAAAGCAAACAAAACAAAATAATAAAAAATAAAAATAAATACAATAAAAATAAAAACATTGCAACATTTCCAAATTTTTATTTCTCTTTCTTTTTATTATTGCCGCTTTGGAGTCATAACATGAACGCACTACTTGTACAAGTTCCATATTTTTTATTGTACAACACTAAAATCTTTTTAATAAAAGGCAGTTTTTCTTCCATTTTTCTTATTTGAAAATATTTTTCACTTTTTTTTCTCACTACCAAAACAAAAACAACAACTTTTTTCAGCTGTCAGATACTAATTGAGTTAGCTCAATATTTGTATGTATGAACGCAAAAAATATTATGTCAATAAATTGAATATTATCTCAATTAGAAATACATGTATGAACAAGGTATTATTCTTTAACACAAATTTGTTTTCATAGTTTAATATTATTTTATTTTATCGTGCTACAGGTCCTGCTGTTTTTTTTTCATAAATAAATAAGAGCACCTATAGCTCGAAAAACTAAAATAATATTAAACGAAAAAAACGCCAAATAATCTTAATAATGCATTTGTATTCATAAACAAAAAGTAGCAAATTAATAAAATAGCAATTATTTTATTTTCTGTTCTGGCAATACTCGCTTACTGGCAATAGTCGCTTACTTGTGATGGAAAAAGAGCGAATACAGTTTTATTCCCACAAATGAAAACTTTTTAATATTTGTGCTCAATAACTTCAGCTTTTTCAATACATGAATAAAAATAAAATTTTGAATTTTAAACGAAGCTTGTATCTGTGATTTTTTTATTCAATTATACCTTGTGGCCAAACTGCTGTTTCGACGACATTGCCGTCAGCAATTTGTTCATGATATATCTACATATCTTAGGATTTCCCGAAGGCAATGTTACGGAAAATGTCGTAGATGCCGAAATTCTCGGCATTGTCTGGTGTGCTGTCACCCATAGAGCTTTAAGGCGTCAACGTGACCGACAGTGTCTTGTACGAGACACTGCTTTTCAAGAATATGTATGACGTCAAGAGAGGCATTGTCGTGTAAGCTGTCCTATATCAATTCTATACATGACAACATAACTAACATTGTTTTCTCTTACATTAACCCAGTTGGCACCGTCTTCAAGACATCATTGATGATGGGTGCACGACAAAGTTATGTCCTCGAAGACAAATGAGGGACATCCGGTGCAAGTCTTTGACGACATTTCCATACAAGTGTCGCGAAAATCGTGCAAGACAACAAGACGGACAATGTCGCTCATGGTGTCATGCACAAAACATTATTTTGTGCATGACAAAATATTATTTATCCCAGATGTTTTGTACTCTTTGTCGCTCATCTTGTCATCAGAGAAATTGTCTTATAAATTGCCATTGAAGAAAACTACTTGATAGATGACAAATTTTAAAATTACTTGCAGAAATCTTCGACGACAATGTCGTGTTAGACAATCGGGCCAACTGGGAAATCATATGTATGCCTCTATAAAAGACATTGTCGTGTTAGCCGGCGTGTAACACTGCCCTGGGTTGATTTAGGCCACTCTCAACCCATATTTGCGACTGGAAAAATATACGCAGCAATAGTTTTTTACAGAAATATATTTCCAATCATAATTTAATTTTATAGTAGACCGTTGTGATTTACAATTTTTAATCACTTCATTGGGCTTTAGTTTGAGACCAACCGTCTATCGCCTATCAGTTAAAAATTAACAAAAAGAATTCTGTCCCTAAAATAATTTGATTTTTGTCTCCTAAGAAACTTAAGTTATTATTATCTATGTTGCCGTTTTATGCCGCCTTCGAGTTACCTATCAAAATGTTACTCTATATCTGTATTTTTAATTCAAAAAGAATTTATCTGCGTTTGTTTGCGATTGTGCATGGTACAGAGGGCTTCGTCTCTACGGTTAGGTAACAAAAAAAATTTAATTAAAAAAAAACTTACAGCAAATTATATATCAAATTAAAGCCAATTTTATTGCGCAATTTCGGTTTTTTACCAAATTGAATTAACTGAACCAATTTTGAGTTACTTAAATGCGTATTGTGCAGCATCCTTCATTTTTTAAATAATTCAAAATCTCGAAAACGCGAGGTAACCTAGGAAAACAAATGGCACTGATCTTTTGCATAGACTCCTTCAAATTCCGACCCACTGATTTTTTATTTTGTATTATCGTTATTTTATTGCATTTTAATGTCAAAAATAAAAAAATTAAATGTTGATTTGAATGAGTTGGACAATTGTTTTATTTTTTCACAACTTTGGAAGCCCGATAAAATTGAAACTAAAAATCAAACACAATAAATAGTTGTATTTATCAAATCTGCATAAAATTGCAACTCAATGAACAGTTGATCAGCAGTACTAATAAAATATGTATGTATGTGTATATACAGTGTTAAGGTGGGATCATACGATTGCCGCAATGCACCAATTTTTGTTACATTTTGTGTGGCAATCGTGTGATAGCACAATTTATTGGCTCATGCGGCAACCAAAACGAATGTTGTTCCTGTTTGTCCCAATAAAATACAACCCTGATGCGACAACCGTGTGAACACTTGACATACAACTAATCACCAATAAAAATTCTAAAAATTCACCAATATTTATTGTGTTCTCATGTGGCTACCAAAGAAGACAATGCCCGCCAATAATATGCGTACATACATATGTATACATTTATTTAGTTTCAAAATTGTTTAAACGCGTCTTCCAAACATGATTTCTGCTTTTCAATCAGTAAAATTCAATTGTTGTTACTATTCATTTTTTGCTTTTTCAGCCCGCACAACATTATAATAATAGCCGAAGCAATTTTCTCTCTTTTTAATGAACAAACCATATTTTTAACATTTAATTCATTCTTTTTGGAAAACAAAGTTTGTCATCAGCTGTTTCTCAGAGTTGCCGTATAATATAACAATCGTGTGACTATAATGCGGCAATTATTGGTACTAAATTGTTTTGCGGCAAATTTGCGACAATAAAATTTCAGTAAAATGTCACAATCATGTGATTGCGGAGAATTTGATTGGAACAAATTTTTTATTATGCTTCAATTCAGCCCAATAAAAATTATGTAAAATTGGTGCATTGCGGCAACCGTGTGATCCCACCTTTAGTGTGTTTTTCAAAGAATAAATTATTTGTGACTGATTGTTTTGCAATGGATATTCAAGTTGAGGGTATGTACCGTTATTATTATGTGTTTTTCTTACTTCCTTGACGAAAACATATTAAACATATTTAAGGTGCTGTTATTAAGTGTTCTTTCTCAAGAATGTTTGTACTGGATACTTGGCTGTTCTACCGACCCGTTGATTTCTTCTTCACGTAAATTACCACAAAAGAATAAGTCGATGCAGGTGATAACCTGAAGCTTTACGTAAGTTACGCTTTTGAAAATAATGTAAAAATGTTGTATTAAACTGCCGTTATAATATTTATGATTTTTTCTGCAAATAATAACTAAAATTTTTGGTAAATAAATTATTATAATATTATATTTAAAGACATTTTTTTATTCTTCTTTTACCCTAATTGTCCCATAAATACCATAAACATAAGTGTTCATATTAATTTTGATGACTAAAGCTGAGTAAACTAAAGGGTCCGCCAAATAACTTTTTTTTTTTTTAAACGACGCAAAACATTGAGTGTAGCTTTGGCTGTGTGGCACGTAGCACCGTCCTGTAATATTGTCAATATCCTCCTCTTCAATTTTTGTGAACAAAAATTCCTTCAACATGGCGTCATAACGATCGCCATTGACTGTAACGGCCACCCCTTGCTCATTTTCGAAGAAAAATGGCTCAATTATGCCTCTGGACCAAAATCCGCACCAAACAGTGACTCGTTTTGGGTGCGTCGGCTTTTCAATGTATGCGTGCGGGTTTTCTGTGCCCCAAATGCGACAACTTTGCTTGTTTACATACTCGCCAAGATCAAAATGAACTTCATCTGAAAAGATGATTTTTGTTTTGCAAAATCAGCACCTTCTGTCGAAGGCCCACTTAGCGAAGCGTATACACAACAATATTCGTTCAGCGCAAGGATAAAACAAATTATTTGTCAAATCAGACATGAGCTAAGTGTTACCATTTACGAAATAGGCACTAAGTTGAAAAAAAGTTAGATTGCGGACCCTATACGTATGACCGCCTCCCTTAGAAACTTGAACCAGTGTGAGTCTCTGTACTTCAAGGAACAAAAACAAAGTTATTTTTACATTTGCTTTTGGTCAATGATGCTATAGAAATTTTATTTGGGAATTTAATACATTTGATGTAAAACACACTTTAAAAGAAATAATGATAAATTGTGTTGTTGTTTCTGGAAGCGAGTGGAATCGGAAAAAGTAGAATTATAATAAGCAGTAATCTATTTGTAATAAATCCCAAATAAGTAGAAAAACACTCAAGTTACAGTTATTGAAATAATATTTTCATGCAGCTTAAAGGAATATACATACATACATGGATACCTACATACATGCATACGAACATACACGCATGTGTATGTATGTAGGTAGGTATGTATATATGTATATATAGTAGGGTTGGATTTGTATGGAAAAAATCTGTCGATATTGTGTCATAGATTTTTCTGGCACAAGGAAAAAGGTTCCACTGCTACAAAAATACAAAAAAAAATTTAAATCGGACATCTCGAAAAGGACTTTTGATATGTAATAGTGGTGGATCATGTCAACAACTATACAAAAATCGAGGGCACAATATCGCTTACTAAATCGACCCAACCTAAACTACAACTGGCGAGCATACATAATTTAATTAAATCTTGTTTATTGAGGCTTTTTGCAGTTTCCCGGACACTAATAAGCTTAAAACTAAAACATAAGAGCAATATAGTAATATTTCAATGAACATAAAAAATTTAACTAAAGACACATAAGAATTAAATAGATTACAAAATTCATTTGCGCTTTTGCTTGTGCAGCTTTCATGTTTTGGCGAAATAAATAAACACAATTTGATCAAAGATAACCATTTACTTACGGTGGCATGGCAAAATATTTATGGATTTTATGATACGAACATTGCCCAATAATCTTCACTCCAACCCTGAATAAAAACTCCATGGGTAGTTCTTTTTTGTTTTCTTAATTCCTCGTGTTATGCTCAAGATTATGCTTGAAAAAAAAATTCCTTGAGAAAACAAGAAGCCAGCACATTTTCGGGGCACCTCTTCCACTTGTCTCATGCGGAAGATATTGAAATAAACACTTGTTAAATAGAAAAATCATGGAATTTACTTTTAGATACTATTTTATAAATAAAAAAATATATACATACATATGTAAATAAATATCTAATGCAAAATAGATGCATAATTGAAAAAAAATTTTCAAACAGAAAAGAGTAAACAATCAAATGACAACAAGCAAAATGGCCAGCTTAAAAACGAGAAGATGCCACTGTTTCAGGGTGATTGGAGAATTATTTTCTCGAGAAAAAAAATGCCCTGAAAATATTGCAACATTTTTCAAAGTGTATTCATGTTTATTGGTTGATGTTGCAAAGTGCATTCATTTTTTTTAACTGCATTTTAATATTGGAGGTTATCTTAATTTGAGTGGCACGCTCAAATGATGATTCCAGTCATTATGTAATGCTTAAGAACATATTGAATCTGGGTTTCCTTCGATACATTTGAAATAAAAGTGATGTTATGTCCGTGGATTTTGTAATAGCTGAATGTGTGAATGTGAATGGCTTGGCATTAGAAATTATGTTACGCCAATTGTCGGTCAGCCTCTGAGCTTAATATGTAGCAAAATTCGCAAAATATTTTATTTATTTCCTGTATATTGCAATACTTTGAATTGGGGCTCACTGTTTTAGATTCAACTAAGGTGTGACTTTTTCAAGTCTACAACTTTGAGTCGGCAGCTCTGATTTGGTTGGAAACCGATTTGGTAGCTGGAATCAATACTGCCCAAATTGTTCGGGACTAAGAGGATATTCTTTTTTTACTTCTTGAATAAATTTAGTAGCAGTAACGTTTTCGCGATCCTTTCTACAATTTGTCAAAGGCAGAGCTGTACCCCTATGCAGGTTAAAAATAAAATAAACATGTGAATTTTCAATAACTATCCAATAGCAACTTCCCAGTAAAAACAGTGTCGGTCATTTGATGTATCGATGTCAGTGCCGATAGGTTCATACATCAGGGTTTCTATCATTTTGTCAAGGGCAAAATGAAAAAACTGATGTAAACATTCGTGTACGTGTGATTTCTTTTTTAAACCAGCGTTACCACCTCAGCAAAGTGATCATTCGAAGTCTTTTTTTTTCCAAATGCCCACAAGATTACATACATATCATGCTATTAATTACAAAAACAATTCAAAGAGAATAGAATAAACTATTTTAGAGATACATTTGAATAAAATTAAAAAAAAAACAAGTAGTCAGTAGCAGTAGTTTTAACAATAGAAAACTGAATCATATGGAAAAACTTGCGCAGCACAATTTTTTTTGAAAGATTAGTCTAAAAACACTAATGCATACACGTAGTTCTAAATCAAATTACCAAACAAAATCAAAATATTAAACAAATCATTGTAATGGCAACGCTGAAAGCTATAAAATTGTTTTGCATGTGTTAGTAATTGAGTTATTAATGGGTTAGTTTCTATCAGCTACTTCTTGCAGGGTTCATATTATCAAACAATGAGCATTCTTCTGCACTGAAAAGTCAAACGTGAAATGAACACAAAAAACACCACTACATTAACGCTGGTGAATTCTACTACTTTTTTATTTTATTACTCAATGTTACTCATGTTAGCCAAGAATACTTTTCATTTGGGTACTCAAAACTCTTTAACAGGTCTTAAATATTTAAACAAAAGATAGCTTTTTTCTTATATGTGCATACATACGCACATATGAACGAAAAAATTTCTATTGATTCAAAAAAGAAAATAATTTTGTATTAAGTTTATCAGGCTCAAGTTCTTTCTATATTATCCTTGTGATTGGTATTAATTAAATTAGACAAAGAAAGACATTTAGCAGGGTGGACAACTAGTTGTTTCGAAGCCGCCACACTTTCTCGTCAGCACCCACCCGTCTTTGAACTCAGGGGCTCATGTTTCTAAAGCGACAACCAAGCCACTCAGCCACCCAAGTTATTGTATATTTTCTGTCTAAATTTTAATTATATCAAACACACCATTTCTATTTTATTTTTCTATATTTATCATTGCCGGGTGAGAGTTTCCCACCACAACTAGTTGTCCACCCTGCTAAATGTCTTTGATGTCTTCTATGTCTAATTTAATTAATATCAATCACAAGGATAATGTAGAAAGAACTTGAGCCTGATAAACTTAATACAGAAATAATTATATAAGAAAAAGTTCGAATAATAGAAAATAATTTTGTGTTAACAAAAAAAATTATTAAGTTCATATGTTATTTACTGTCAAGTAGTTATTTATTTAAAGTAGCTTAGAAAAGTTATAAGTTTTCTTAGACTTCGAGCTTGAAGTCCTTGTTTGTTATTCTTATTTTTATTTTCAATATTTCGTGTTCCTTTGGGAAACTTCTTTAGCAAATAATTTTTTTTTCAAACATTACAGTTTCGAAACTGCTATAAAAGAAATTAAAAAAATTTTTAACATATATAAATACAATTAACATTCTGTATAATACATTTAATGTAATTGAAAAAATGTTATAAAAACTCTTAAAACTATTTTAACACAGAAAAAGTTTTTGGAACGAAGTTCCTTAACGCGGCTTGCTGGTAGTGGAAATTAGTAGAAATCGTCACGAAAGCGTGTGAGCTGTTTTTATATGTATTGGTGTACTGTCGAAAAGCAATTGTGTATGATTGGCAGTGTCTCCACTGACAGCAGCGGAGACACATACAAATAAATATTAATTACTTCGAAAACGTTCCAAAAATTTAAGGAATCAAAAAATTTCAAAATTTTAAAAACAACACAAAATAAAACATACAGATTTCACCTTGTATTACATTCAAAGATGAAAAAAATACGTAAGGAACTTCGTTCCTAACGGGGGTCCCCCGACCGCATTTCTTTTTTTTTTTTTGTGGTTTTTTGTTTTATATAAAAAAAATTATTAAGTCTTAACACTATTTTTATAAATTAAATGCCTATAAATTTGCGCTACGTTTTCCGTATCTTTTCTAAGATTCATTCTATTACCTATCGGTACATTAATTATATGCCCCGACCAATTAAATAGTTACAAATCGATTGACACCGTGACTAATACCGAAGACGCGGTTTTTTACCCACACGAGTTTTTAAATTCACTAAATCCTTTTGAACTGTCTTCGCATTGATTGGTCTTTAAAATTGGAATTCAAATCATGCTTTTGACAAATTTAAGCCCTCCCAGCATCTGGAACTGGACAAGACTACTTATTAAACAGTCGACCATTATACCCGGTCTACCAACTGGACAACTATTTCAGATATCCGAGGGTACTGTTGAACCCTGAACTGATCTGCTGATCCTATTCGAACATATCTTTGGCGATAACCACTGACAAGTTCCAAAGACAAACCTTTCAAATAGAAGTAAACGACCAACTTTTTGGCCAACTGTATGTTGCCCTATCCCGTGTTATAAATCCACAAAATCAATTCATTTTGCTGCCGCAAAATAAAACAACATCTAATATCTTTATGCGCAAGTTCTGATTCAACAAATTTAATGGCTTTTGCATTTTAAATATGGGTTTTTTAGAAACATTTGACATAAAATTATCTATCTAGTATCAAAAAAACGAAACATTTTATTTTATGTGTGTGAGTGTGTTTATTTATTATTATTATTTATCGAAATGTCTCCGAGTCCAATTCGACCAATTTGAAAAATTCGTGCATCATCGGGAAGCAACGCTATCAATAAGAATGAAAATATAAATGAAAATTTTTTTCATTCATTAAGCGAGCAACCACACTTTTATCATAATGTGCTCCTTCTTTTTGAGTGTGTGAGCTAAAAGTTTTCAAAATTTTTCTTAAGCACCAGTGCGAACCGCTAATCAATAATGAATCCTTATTTTATACAATTTACAAGGAAACCTGGTAGAATCAGTAAGGTTTTCTCTATGAATTTGTTTTGTAACTGGAAACTCTGTATAAAAATGTTTTCCTTATTGATAAAATTAACAAGATTTATAACATGCTATCGAAAAATCTTCGTTTCATTTTGCCGGGTTACTCCTCAGCCTAAAAATGTTTTAAAGAGAAAATCTTTTTGATTCTATTCGATACTTTCGGCTGTGTGTAACAATTTTAATTTCTTTCTAAAGAAAAATGTAATTTAAGTTTGTTTACATTTATAAATTTTTCCATTGGTTTAGTTTTTCTTTAAACGCTTCTTTATTTATGTATTTTGTTGTCGCTTTTATCGCCTACAGCCGCAAACAATACATTTTATAAAACCAAATTGAATTTTATCTAACGTTTGCTTATATTTTATTTAACTGTTAATCAGGACAATATAACAAACATAAAAGTTTCACCCACAAAGAGACTATCGCACACTCGTGCCATATTACCGCAGCACCCCCGTTGTCAACTGTCCACTGCCACGGCTGTCCTTTGTTCATTGGTTTAATTTTTTTTTTTTGGCAAATCTTTTGGGCATTAAATATATTCCCTTTCAAATTGAATGTAAAAATATGCACTTAAAAAGGGTTTTATTGTCTTAACAACCAAAAACAGAAAACCAGAAAGAATATGTGAAAAGTTTTTGAAAGTTCAATACTATAAGGTGAAAGTCATAACAAGGTTGCGGAAAGTAAACAAAAAGTAAAACACAAAAGGATTTTCCAAAGTTTATTTAAATGCAATCACTTTTGTTCACAGTTGTTATTCGGTTAAAATACATACAAATTATAATAAAGATTTTATGCACAAGAACGCATAAATTATAGCAAATTTTTTAAACTTAATGCTTTAGTAATTTTTTGTTTCTATTGCTAGACGTATCCATTAGTGTAAAATGGTAGTGTTATAAGTAGACTAACAGTAGCATCATATGTGCTGAGATATTTATTAGAGATATGAGATATTTATTTGAACATTAATTATAAACACTACTCAAGGTGATGGGTGAATGGGCCGATGAGGGATAGCAAGAGCATTATAAACGGATTTTACCAGCCATGGCCGAATTCACATGGATAATGTGACTGCATGCCGCAGACCAGACCAGAGGCGTATTGCTAGACATTGAACAGTACCGGTTAAATAATGCGTTAAATAAAAAGTACTCATAATCAAAGTATTGCTTAGAAATTCTAAAACTTTCAGTTATTTTGTACAGGTCTTTGGGAAAAAACTAACCTATTCTGTTATGTACGTGTGAACTGATATCTCTTTCTTTTACATTATTGTTTTTTAGAAAATAGAACACTATAGTGCTCTCTCTCTCGCATACATCCGTGCTAACATGTATATAACCGGCTAGTTAACCGTAGCGATAACCGGTATTATTATGCTATAAATAACTTTTAAGTTAACCATTAAGCTGAAGTTACATAGTACGCTTTCTACGCGTCGACGCTTTTCACGCGGTTGTCAAAAAAGTAGGATAAGTGCATTTGTATGTGACAAGTTACAGAGCACAAAGCATAGAACGCGAATACGCGTAGAACGCATAAAGTAGACCTACTTTCTACTTTTATATGCGTCACAAGCGTCATGAGAAAATGTCAGCTGTTTTTAATAACCAATGATGTGTCAACTCTCAACGTTATCGATAAATACCTTTTATATCGTAAAATAATTTATAAAATCTTTTGCAAAAAAACATTTTTAATAGAAAAGAAAAGTTTTGTTACGAATTTTATAAACATTTTCACGAATAAAACAAATTGTAATTGTTTTTTTTGCAACACTTTTTTCATTAACGAAATTTGGATTCGATTTATCGATTGCGTTTGCGTACTGAGTATCATCACTGTTATGTTTACAAATATTTTCAATTTATTAAAACAAGCGATATGGAAGAAAAGCTAATAAATGCAGTTAAAAACCACTAGCTTTTATATAATAAAACCTTGCTGCTCTATCGGAACAAAAATAAAAGAGCAGCTGCATGGAGTGCAATAAGGAAGGATGTAAATTTACCAGGTGTGTATATACATACATACATACATAAGTACAATTTTGGAGCTTTTCGTAAGCTCTTATCGCACAAATAACAATGGTTATGAACTCTATAAGGTCCATTAATTCTTTTAAAATTTCAATTTCACTTTCCATTTTGTTAATATTTGTTTTGTATGCTAAAAATATTTGCACAACAGCTGATCAAAACAACAAAATATGGCGCGTATGAAGCGTTGTATGTAACTTGTAGTATGAAACGCATAGAACGCGTAAAACGTATAAAAAGCATGAAAAGCGTGGACGCGTCTAAGGCGGGCCATGTAACTTCACCTTTACTAATATTGGTTAGTGCTATTGAATACTACCTGTTTTGTTTTTGTATACCTAAAAATTGATTATTGCTACTGTATTAAGAAAAGCTCGTTTTAATGTTTTTAAATCATTTTACGTTAAGAAAAAAAAATATCTTAAAAAAATACATTCAAACTTATGCATATTAAATAAAAAAAATAAATAAATATAAAAACTCTCCACATGGAATAGATTGATTCGGAATTTTTAGTTTTTGGGTACCAAGAAGACTTTTAGCGCAAAGGGGCAAGTTAGGAACTCCCATTCCCTTCAAAGTTAGCAACAAGTCTGTCATAGTATTTTGGGACACATTATTGCGAAGAGCTGGCTTATATATTGAGTAACATTCCCTATTTCTGCAATATTTTGTCAAGTTTCACTAAAGGACGGCCTCCCTCTCTCTCTCTCTCTCTCTCTCTACTATTTCCTCTCTGTATTTTTTTACATTTCCACTCTTCTTTTAAATGCTTTCTTTTTCAATGCTTACAGCATTTTGTTTCGATTTTTTACTTATATTTTTATCCATATTTTTTCTAACTTTTTAACGTTGGTTTCTTACTTTAGGTCTAAAAAAATAGACCTTAATGCTTTCTGTATTTTTTCAGCCGTCTATATGCCGCTGACATTTGGTTGCTGCTAACAACTCATCAGTAGATTTGAAAAATCTAAAAAGAATGTTTGAAGCCCAACTACTTATTCCAAAATTCTCATGAGCAAAACGAGGATGAGAAATACTCAAACCAACTTTTTATACAGAAAGCATTTTACGTCTTGCAACACCTTTACTTTTTATAGCACTTCCTTACAACGGGTGACCCTGGGTTTTTTTTTATTTTCACGCGCTTCTTCAATTTATTTATTTATGACAGTTCTTTGCCGCTCATATTAGTGCTGCCATCTAAAATGATGGAAAGAGTAAGGTATAGCACGATTCTTTAATCAAAAAGGCTGTTTCTTTCTAACTTAAGGTGCTTATGTTGCGCAGGTATATGTTGAAATTTTAAAATCTTTAAATGTATTGGTGTATCGGTTTTACTGGGTCATGGGTCTACACTGCTACACGGATGGATCAAGGATGAGGGAAAAAATTTTACTCGGTACTTATGTAAAATATATAAACACGGAATTCTTATTTCACCTGCCGAATTATGGCACACTTCAGGTATTACTAGGAGTGTAGTAGGAAGCTCAATGAAATGAGAATGCGAAGTGGGAGGGCAGGTATTTTAGCTTTAAGAGCAACGCAATCAAGCTTGGCATGAGCAAAACCATTCGACACAGCTAACATTTTCTGTAATAATGAAAGCGCTGAAAGTCCAGACAAGGAAAATAAGAGGGATTTATTAGGGCTTATCAAGAGTAGAATAACACTGTGGAACAAATTCAAGTTAGCAAAAGTTAGGTTGTTTCTGAGTATGAGGGGCAAAAATAGAGGTTAAATTAGAAGACCCGTATCGCGGCGTTTGTTTATGTTAGTGTGAATTTTTTTTTAATCGACCTTCGAACTTTACAGTTAAATGTAAATTTTCAGCATATCGTTTATATTTTTTTTTCTGTAACTGGTCGACTAATTTATGCCTTCTTAAATCTGTAAAAGCCAAATTATAGCTTATTGTTGCGCAGGTCTCTAGCAAGTATTAGGGGATTTATTTTCTTCGTAAAATGTTTACTGGGGGAGTTTTCAAATCATTATTTCTTGTTTGTTACCGTAGAAAAATATAAAATTAATTTTATATATCAGCTGTTTTTATTCAGGCCTGTCACAGAAATTAATTTCATTTGAAATGCGTTTCAAATCCGAAAAGCTTCTTCTGAAATTCGAAATCGATAAATTTTCCAGGAACGAAATTACCTTTAATTTTGTAATCGGATTAGCTGTTTGTGCATATAATAGCACAAAAACATATTTGAAATACATTCGTTTCAATATTCGTAGGATTAATAAAGCTTGAGGTGACTAAAGTGATCTCAAGCAAAATTTATTAATCCAAAGAATATTAAATAGAAAAGCATCCAGTATATTATTTGAATTTTATTTACTTATAAAAATATGTTTTCTTTCGTATCATAATTTCTAAACAAAAATATTCGATTGCTTACTGTTTCGTCGGATCTTAGTTCGATTTTACTTCCTCAGAATTGAGAAAGTTCCATATATTAGGTTAGGTTAGGTTGAATGGAGGGGTTCTTCTGCCCATGTCTTACGACACACACCTAAGCCAATATAGGCTTGTTGTGCGCTCCGTGGGTTTAACCGTGAACCAGTTTGACTCATAGGTCTATAGGAACTCCGTGTCATTCACAAAGTTCCTTAGTTTCCTTCAGCATACGCCCCGTAATTGGGTTATGTCTGGTAAGGTGTCTCTCCCAAAATGTCGGGATCGTATTTGTGAGAAAGCGGGGCACTGACATAAATAGTGCTCCAATGTTTCGCTTTCCTCCCCACAAGCTCTACATTCATCTCCTCCTGCTATTCCTATGCGGCTAAGATGTGAAAGTAGTTGAGAGTGGCCTGTCAGAACTCCCATTAATCTACTTAATTCGGGCTTGCTAAATCTTAGCAATACCCCCGTTTTTTCCTCATCTGGATCCCCCCATAGGATTTTTGTATTGCTTCCCACAGTTTCATTATTCCAGAGAGTTAAATGAGCTCTATGAGCCCAGTTTTTTAGCTCAGATTTAACTGCATCGAAAGGTTTCGCGCATACCAAGCTTATGTTACTTAACTCTCTTGCTCTTGAAGCAAGTGAGTTTGCCCTTTCATTTCCAGTTATTCCCGCATGCCCTGGCACCCATATGATGCGCAGTTCACCATGAGACGAGTAACTGTTAATAGCATTTTTGCAATCCCAAACTGTTCGTGATTTAATCCGCTCAGCTGAGATCGCCCTGATGGCCATTTGGCTATCCGTGAAAATATTCACAGATGCTGGCCTTCCCATTTCATTGAGCACCCTAATACACTCCGTAATTGCCCGAATTTCTGCCTGAAAGACTGTGCAAAAGTCCGGCAGACGAAATAACAGTTCCGTGGTATTCTCTATATAAATACCAAGCCCTGTTTTTCCCCTCGCCCTTGATCCATCCGTGTAACAATGAAGCCCCATGGGGATCTGGTTCAAAGGGTCGGTCAACCAGGAATGTAAGTCAGGAATCAATGTTTCGCAATTGATTCTGATCTGTGATCTGACGTCGCATTTTCCGGTGTAGACTCGCCTATGGCTGTAAAGATTTGTTGATGATGCGTTTCGTGTCCCTGATCGATCCACTCACCCATCACCTTTAATCGTTTCGCTGTGAGAGCCGCTTCATATTTTATACGAATTTCGATTGGCTCGACGGATAATATTGCTTCCATCGCCCTTATATATTACCTTACTGGCATTGTAAAGCAATATCGATCTGTTTATTGATAAGTCTGAGAAAAATAAATACAAATTAAATATTACAGATTTTTCGACACCTATTTTGTAAAAACCCATATTGTTGAATTATTTTAAATATTATTAGTTTTTATGTTTTTTTCCATAATAACCAGATGCTTTTGTTTTGGATTATACGATATTCCCACATTGAACTAACAATATTGCCACACTTTACTTACAAATAACAAAAGCTAAATCTGTCGGAATGAAACAAAGCGATCAAAGCGTGCCTGCAAAAAATCTAACCAGGGGCCGAATTCTGGCATTTGTGATCGAATAAACTCGGTAGGGAAAATGATGTAAAGTAAAAACCAAATAGGCAACAAACACACACACAGCATTCGATTATGAATTCATTCGTGATCGAATTGAATATTCGTCATCAAAACAATTCCGAATAATTTCTGTGAGAGGCCTGATCATTTCACTTTTTTCCTTATAGCGTTTTTAACAATGCTACTGAAATCATTGTGACTCAATTTCCAATATATTTATTATGTGCGTATAAAAATTTTGTTTATATTTTCCTCTATGTCTCCGTAAAAGAGACGTAAATTAATAAAAATTCATGTCTTTACCTGGTAGATTCATAATTTTATCTGGTAAATCTGTGAGTACTCATGATCTCTTCATAGAAATACAAACGATTTATAGCGAAGAAATTGGGAGATGCCACCATTAGCAGAATTTGAAAATTTTCATATCAAGCAGATGTTTCTCCTGTAAAACTTTTTCTGTATAACTTGGGGCTTTTGTGACTCCATGTAACGATGTACTACATTATTTCAGCTCCAGTTTTCTAATTTCTGTATTTCAATAAAATCAATATTTTCAATTAAAGCAATAAAACTAATCTTGTTAAGATTAATTAACATTTTGCTTAAAAAAAATGTTGTGTTATTGGCAGCCTGCAGTTGATCTAAAGAAAATAGGAGCTGTACATGTTAGTTAACATCATTATTTTGCTACGTTGTATTTCAAAATGAATTTTATTATTTATTTGCTACAAGAGCCAATTTAAATGTATTATGTTAGGTCTAAAAATAGACCTTAATATTTCGTTGATGCCCATATTTCGTTGATGCTAAACAACTCATCAGTAGACTCGAAAAATTGAACTTTTAAGTGGCAAATCTTTAGTTAGATAAAAAATTATGCTTCGAGCGGCAATTGACTGCTGCCAAGAGCAGCGTCATGTTAAAATAGTTAATTGTTTCCATAGAAAACTAATCCAAGTGCCACCCTGTACAATTGAGAAATAGTTAGCTTTACTTCAATTTGGGTACTTGCATTCATGATACAATTAACAAGGTAGCCTTTTCGCTACAATAAGAACAACTTCAATAAAAATAACATGCATTTTGTTTTTGTACAACTTATGCAAACTGTCAAAAAGACGCCACTTCTACATTTACAGAAGAGAGATGCACTGAGCTTACGCGGATGTGCTACCTCGTTTTGGCTGCCGTTCATCTCTGCAATCTCTTGACAACCTAAAGTAGTCAGATGATTAACGGTTTAGCTGACGAGGCTACCTTGTTAATTGTATCATGCTTGCATTTACATATCCAAGGTACCTCGATATCAGGTAGCCTTACAAACCCAGCCTGCAATACAATACAACCACGAACAAATGGGTGTCAAAGTTTAAAGTTGTTGGTGTTTAAAGTTTGTTGGTGTTGTATTTGTTGTAGTTACGCGGCTACCTGCTATCGAGGTACCTTGTACATACATATATCTAAAATTCAATTATATATGTACATGCATGTTAATAGCTTTTATATTATGATAAACATTATATGCAATAAATACTTAAATATTTAATTGTTATTATTAAACAAAGCTGAATTACTGTTTAATTAAATAATCTTATGAATAAATTAATAAATTATTAATAACTAATTGATAGCACCAAAATAAATAAACAAAAAAAAAAGCAGATGCCTCCTTTTCCGGAATAAGAACTAATGAAGAATTATTATAAAAACATTGAACATCATATAAACTCAGCCAGATACTTTTGAATATTGTTTGGTTTTTTATAATTTTCATACTTTTAATTTATATGTATGTATACAAATGCATTAATTTTTATTGCCACTCCATTTAAGAGCCACCCATCGCACATGGTTTGTTTTAATTTAAAGCAAACAAAAATTTGATATCAAATATTTCTTTTTGGTTTAAATAATGACTACGAAACTTACGAATAAACTACATATGTACATATTTATGGAAATCTTTTTAGAATAAAGAGACCATAAATTTATGGCTTCTTGATGTTTTTATTTCCTTCTTTCATGAAGTTTTCCATACCTCTGCTCTTAAATGTAAATAACACTTTTCATCAACAATTTAACATTTCTTTTAAAGTGAAAAAAATCGAGACCGAATGTTTAAATTTAAAGTGAAATTAATGGGTGCCATTGAATTTGATTAAAGAGTTGGATGAAAAAATTAAAACATCAATTTAGCTGTATGGTCGAACTGTATCGGGATTTAGAAGTGAGAAATGGTTGATCATTGATTTTATCATAAAAACAAAAAATTGTTCTGATAAAGTAACTAGCAGTTGAAAATGTTAAAGTTTCGATCCATCTTAATGAAATCAAGAAAAAATACGTCAGGGTTTTATACTCGATAATTTCATAATTTTTGTTACGTAATAATGTAGTTTATGCAATAAAATCACTATGAAACATCTTATTTTGTAATAAAACGATAAATTTCTTGCAAGTAATACATAAGTTATTAACCCTGGGTTACTGCAGTGTGTAAATTTGATGAATACACACATAAAAAATCGTAATGTAAGACTAACATGCGTGATATAAGACTAAACTGGAATGAAATCAAGTAAAATTTGTTAAAGAAATTAGCTAATTTAAAACCAACTCTCTACTTAAAATGTTTATTGTTCCATTCGTTCTAATTATTGCAATCTTTTCTCTACTTTACCGCTCAGATCAGAGTGTAGTATCGCCTAATTATTTCGCTGGCTGAGTCAGTATGGTTGCAGCTCAACACGACGAATACGCCGATTTAAATTCGCTGTGTAAATTCGTCGTATGAAGCACAATAACGACGAAGAACAAAATCATCTGTTATAATTGCTAAAGTTGTTTATTGTTTGTTCAAAGATAAAAAAAAAAAATTAAATGAATCCAAGAATTTCAAATTTTGTAAAAATAATTAAAATAATAATGAACATGAAGTTTAACATCTTCAATTATAATTTCACTCGTATCCATTTTCTCAGTTATTTAATTTGATCTTATTATAGTTGAACAGCTGATGGGGTGACCATATTACAAAAAATTGGTTGCTAAGAAATTTAGCATTACCAAAAATAAAAAATTTAACACTACATCTAATATGTTGGCTTTTTATTTTAAATGCAAAAAGTCAAAGCTAAACACTTAAGGCCATATTCATAACAATTATTGTAAGTTTATTAAGCTCTTATTTGACGTATTTCTACGGAATATTTGTCAAATAAACGTGTAACAAACCTTCAATAGTTTTTATGAATATGAGTGTTAAAATAAAAACTATAAAAGTAAAAATTAACTGTTTTTACTAAACCACTTGAAAACTAAAACCAAAATGGCCACATGGTACTGATATGTTCGTCGTTCGCCAGCGTAAGAAATAGAAATAAATCTATTTCAAGTTCGCAGCGTACAACGAATTTCGTCCGACGCTGTGACTGTGTGCATTTTCATATGTATACTCCAATGTGTTTTATTTTTGACGGCGAATATTCGCGGCGAAAAATTCGTCGTTCGTCCCAGTTGTGTTTCTAGCATTAAGCTGCGATTAATTTTTTTCTTTGCTGTTAACTCTACTTAACAGCTGTTCCAAAAAAAAAAAAAATCTTTTGAATTCTTGCAAAATGATGTTGCCGTACTTTTTTTTTTGCAAGTGTTCCAAAAAAAAAAAAAAAAAAAAAATCTTTTGAATTCTTGCAAAATGATGTTGCCTTACTTTTTTTTCAAGTTTTCATAGTTGAAAGTAATTGATATTTTTCTCTATCACAAAGCTGCTGGAAAAGTAAAGAAACACACCTTCTATTTTATTTATACCGAGAAAAACTGATGACATGTAATGTAAAAATGTTGTATATTTAAATATTTTCGCATAAAATAATTCTTAAAAGTTTACCATTTTCCTGGAAAATTTCAATATTTTTCCCAGGAACTGTCTCTTAGCTACAAGCCCAGATCTTAACCCACCAGCCGTGTAGACATGACAGTATGAGTTAAAGGCTTAAGCTCTGCTGCATTTAGACTACCATATTCCTCTACATACAGCACATAAAATTATCTTATGACATAAAATTAAAGCTTAAGCTCTAAACACATAGACGACAGCAGACTGCAAATGCTGCCTGCTTCAAGTGCAGCCAACTTCAAATGTTGCTCTGAAGTCGGCTTCATAATTATTTGGAAGACAGCAACAACATAATAATCAGCTGGTGAAAAATCAAGGAAAACGATGAAGAACACTTTTTCAAAGCAACCAGGATGAAAATTAAATAAAATATCACAAAAAATTAGCTCAAACGAAAAAAATTGTTTTGATATTGAAAATGAACAGCTGTGTATTTTAGCAATGCTAATTTCAGGGATGCCGTATTTCTTATTTCATAATGAATAAAATTGAAAATATTGATGAAAAATGTAATAATATCACGAAAGAACTATAAAAACACATACATTTATTTATTCATTGTATTTTTCCAATGTTCTTTTGTGTTTAATATTAAAAAAAAAATTTTTTTGTTCTAATTTGTCCAATTTATATATATAATGGCAACACTATATTTGCTGCCCGTCAAAATAGAAAATAGCCTAAGTTGGCAGCAGCAGCAAATGCTGTTGTGCAGTCGTGCTGCCCTGCTGTTGTCAAAATAATCGTTTTCATTTAAACACATGCATTTTATTTTTGACATATTGCTGCTTGCTGTCTGCTGTCGTCTATGTGTTTACAGCTTTATTCGTGACGTCAGGTATTTTAAACTGTAAGAAATTTTTTCAAAGCCTGTGCTTCTTCTGTTGCACCCAACCAACTGCATTGTAAGATATATTTTAACGACACATGATTTCAAGTTTGCTTCTGGGTTTGTTTTTAGATTTTTTTTGTTAATTTAATTGTGGCTGAAATAAAATACGTTTTATCTTGCCTCTGATTACCTTTAATGGAAAGCAGCTTTAATACTTGTAAAGCAAAAAAAAAAACAAATAATTAAATGTGGGGGTTCAAATCAAGTATTTTAGCAAAAAAAAAAAAAAAATCTCAGTTAAGCACAACAAACAGTGATAACAATAATGAAGTTTCAAATCATGACCACGATAATGTTGTTTGAGATGATAATGATAATGGTGTTGTCCGATATGACAATGAAATAAAAAATACAAACGACAACTTTAGACCATATTGTTGTTAATTATAGAAGAAGTATTAAGCATTTACTACCCGAGCAAATACCAAATGGAGACAAATGAAATAAAATCTTAAATGGTCTGAAGACCACAAGGCAAACAAACTTGCAAAACCAAACAGATGCTGACTGCTGCTGGCAGTTTTTGTGTTTTGTGTTTTTCTTCATAGACTTGTAGCAACAGGACTGTGGCGGCAATGGTACTGGTGCTGCAACAATACTGAAGGTGCTTTAAATAGTAAATGGTAGAGTGGCGATAAATTAAATTAAATATGTGCTTCCTTTTGTTTTGCTGGCCCTGCCTGTTGTTTAGTTCTTCGTTCGTTTTCTCTTTGTCTCATTTAAAGATTCGTATCAACTTGATTGGGGTCTCAAATTAAAAAGCTGCCATTTCTTTGGCTTCTAGGATTGGCAATAAAAATCTGCTTTCCATATTTGGCCATCAATATTATTTTTTACACTGTCATTTGCTGCGGGCACTTACACCATTTGTTAATTGGAATTTGACAAGTTTTAAGCTGCTTCTAATGAGGTGTTTAAGTACTCTAACGTGATGTTTTTACCTACAAGTGGTGTAGAGTGAGGTTTCTTTCTGGCTGAAAGCAGAGTTGGGAGAAAACTGCTGGACAAACTTTGTCCTAATTATGCATTTTTCAGTAGCCAAGCATTTGATAGCGTTTGTGCGGTAGATTTTATTGTCAATATGCCTGCCTATTTTGAGGCAAAATATATGCTGTAAACACATTCACCACAGCAGGCTGCCGACCACAAAATCTCAAAATTAGAATACAATATAAGGAAATAATTACAATTGCACAGGCTGGTGTCAACGTGTAATTTGTAAAGTGTTTTCATTTAATACAGATATTTAAAAATATTAAACACTTGCGAATAGCACGACTGGGTACAAAAATGTAGTAATTTGTGAAATATTTGCATATTGCAAAAATTAGCTTAACATAGCTTGCGGAAAACATTAAATCGCTGCAAAAGATGCTATTGCCCCTAGAGCGTACACATGTCCAAAAATTAGTTTAAGCAGTTTTATTTAAAAATTTGTTAAAAGAAGCACAAGAGTTAAGCCCTGCGGATTCCCCAAAAAAAAAATTCCAAATATCAAAGATTTTATTGAAATGGAGTTTTCATCGTATTAAACTGCAACGGAGAGCATAAGTGGATGCGGGCAAGTTGAAATCGTAGAAATGTGCAAATTGCAAAAATTTACTTTCAACTGTTTTTTAAAAACGTTCAATACTTGGAAAAATTTTTGCTACCGAAAAAGTGTAAAAATTTGCTACAAATACAATTGAAAATAGCTGTTTGCAATTTCAATTTCAGCAGTTGTTTTGGCTACCATTTACATTTTTCAGCAATGATATAAAGTTCCATATTGCAAACTGATTTTTTTTTTTTGAGAAATTCAGCACTTTCCCACCCTGCTGTGTTGTTTGCAAATATTTTTTTGTTGCTAAAAGTCCATTTGATATAAATTTTCATATTGTGCTGTTGTGCATTTTAAGTGAATTTTTTATTTATAGTGATTATTTTTGCAAATTTTTGCAACTTTGCAAAACCATTTTCTTGCAAGTATTTTGCTTTCTTAAAATTGTTTGAATTTAAATTTTGCAATTTGCAAATTTGTCGCTAATATTTTCACACTAATGCTTTTTGCAATTTTGCAAGTTTTCGATCGTTGGCAACAGTAATTTTTTGCAACTGACCCAAATTTTGCAATTTGCAAATTTGTCGCTAATGTTTTCACACCAATGCTTTTTGCAATTTGCAAAAAGTAATCGGTCATTGGCAGCAGTAATTTTTTGAAACTGACCCAAATTTTGCAATCTGCAAATTTGTCGCTAATATTTTCACACTAATGCTTTTTGCAATTTGCAAGTTTTCGATCGTTTGCAACAGTAATTTTTTCAAACTGACTCAAATTTTGCAATTTGCAAATTTGTCGCTAATATTTTCACACTAAGGCTTTTTGAAATTTTACAAGTTTTCGATCGTTGGCAACAGTAATTTTTTGCAACTGATCCAAATTTTGCAATTTGCAAATTAGTCGCTAATGTTTTCACACCAATGCTTTTTGCAATTTGCAAAAAGTAATCGGTCATTGGCAGCAGTAATTTTTTGAAACTGACCCAAATTTTGCAATTAGCAAATTTGTCGCTAATATTTTCACACTAATGCTTTTTGCAATTTGCAAGTTTTCGGTCGTTTGCAACAGTAATTTTTTCAAACTGACCCAACTTGATTTTTTAAAACCAAAAAAAAAAAAACAAAAAATATAACTATCACCATTGCTTCGTTTTAATTTTTATGATAGTTTTTTAGCTTCTGCTTCCAAAATATTTAATTAGCTGGGTAGAGGGGACATGTGAAGCTGGCGACATTTATCGTTGTGTGTTCATGTAGCCTGCTGTGGCGAATGTGTTTATAGCAATACGTTTATAAATATTTATTTTATGTGCTGTACTATATTTTGAAACACAAATGTACACTTAGAAAAGAAAACAAGTTAAAAACGTAGGAAAGAAGATTTATGTTTTATTTTTCGGTTTTGTATTCAACACTCAAAATGAAAATGAACAACTCTAATTACATTGAACTATGATGTTGTAATAGATTTATATTAAATGACTTTTAACTGGATCAAGTTCAACCCTTGGTTCTTTACTGTTTTGGTTAATGTCAGTTAAGTACATAAAAAGAAAGTAAAATTCGTAAGCTTTAACGAGTGGTTTAAGCGGCAGTGTTAAAATTTTGAAACTTATCACGTATAAAGTTCATAGGGTGGTTGCTACCCAGAAAAAGGCGGTTTTACTTTTTTTTACTTTTCTTTACAGGTTCTCAAAACCTGCTACTATGGAAGTGCTAACAGCGTGCACTCCTCTTCACATATGTGTGAAGGCAGAGGAAGCTAGGGCAGCTCTTAGACTGCCAATCTGCTCACATTCACTGCCTGCTGCTCAATGTCGAAAGAAAATATAAGTAATCGAAATGTAGTCGTTCGATTTCGAAAAAGTAAGAAAGGAAACATTTTGAATGTGCGCAAATAGTTTTTGTGGTGTCTTAAAATTGAAAAGTATTTTTTTTATACAAATTTAATAATTAACTTGTGGACTTACATTTTGTGGAAACCGAGAAAGAGACTAGTGAAGAAGTGCAGAATGTTGCAAAGCTGTTGCCACTCCTCTTCCGTTGACCTCTTTGACGCCATGAGCACTGGCATTCTTCTGGCAAGCTCAGCATTTTCTTCATTCCATCGAATAAGTGCCAGCAGCTGTTCCATTGTTGATTTTTAAAACTAATGCAATTTCTGTCTAAGGAAAACTACATACATATGATCATTGTTTAATATATTTATTAAATAAAATAAATTAAATAAAAATGGACAATACGAGTTTTTTGACAAATAAATGTAATTTTTTTTATACTCGATAGCAAAATAGCAAGTGATTGATTTTGACATTTGTGCTCGCAGAGCTGACGACATGATTGAAATAGAGGAATCGGATTTTGTATGAAAACATTTACGTTTTTTTGACTTTTCGATCGAGTCATCGTTCGAATGAAAGAACATCATGGAGAAACTCAAATAAATTTTATTTCGCTTAGAATGCGAACGATAGCACAACTTCGATATTGAGGAACAGGCAGTAAGAGATTTTTGTCCACTACCAAAATTCACACTTAATATTGTGCAGAAAGTACTGCACTGCAAAAGAAATTATCGCATGTGAGAATGAATTGTTGACATACTGTATAATTATTCACAATTCGTATTTAATACTCTTAACATCTTTTTAAAATGAAAAGTAGTTATAGTATTTATCATGATTATATTCCCACTCCCTCATTTTGAGTGTGTGGCACCACGACATTGCGTGTGTGACACATTGGTGTAAGATTTCTGTTGATGCGGTTGACATACATGTATATGATGGGGACTAGTAATAAGTCACGTGTTAAATCATCATGTGTAACATGTGGCCGTTAACCTTAACAACAACAATGTTTTTAAAAGTGGTATCCCAAGCTAATTGAAAATGCTTCAATTTTGGGCTTTTAAGCTGCAAAGTGAGCCAAATGAGTAACGTCTACTTTTAATGATGATTAATGTTCATTGTATAAATATACACAAATAGAACGTTGGTTTTGTATGCTGATCTTAATTTGGATTGAACTTTTTTTTTTGTTTTTGTAAATGGTCAATGCATTCTTGCTTTAATTGACAAACAATTGAATTTTGACAGGCTCAGTGATATTTCTAAAGACAAGTAGAGGAAGACGAAAAATGTCAATGAGTTAAAAAAAAATTATTTTCATAAACGTAATGTTCATACATGCGCCTTTATTGAGATAATCGCAATAAAGTCCATTATTGAGCTCAATATTCCATAAAAAAAGTCAATAAAGTTATTGCTTAATAAACTCAAAATTGCTTTGAATATTGAAAAAAATATGAAACACAACACTGTAAAAGATGTGTTTAATAAGCAAAAGTATACAATGCGAGATGAATGACGAGATAAATGTGAACAAAAGCAAGCAAAACAAAATAATAAAAAATAAAAATAAAAAAATTAAAACATAAAAATTTTTAAACATTGCAGCATTTCCAAATTTTTATTTCTCTTGCTTTTTATTATTGCGGCTTTGGAGTCATAACATGAACGCACTACTTGTACAAGTTCCATATTTGTATTGTACAACACTAAAATCTTTTTAATAAAAGGCAGTTTTTCTTCCATTTTTCTTATTTGAAAATATTTTTCACTATTTCTTTCTCACTACCAAAACAAAAACAACAACTTTTTTACAGCTGTAAAATACTAATTGAGTTAACGCAATATTTGTATGTATGAACGCAAAAAATATTATGTCAATAAACTGAATATTATCTCAATTAGAAATGCATGTATGAACAAAGTATAACTGAAGTTATTAAATTGAGGTGTATGCCTTTATACACCAAAAATACTGCAATGTAAAATTGATCTAAAAAAAAAAAAAAAAAAATAGATTAAACATGATGTTAATGTTGTAAAAAAATATTTATGGTGGCTGGTCAAATGTAATGAGGCTGGGGTTCCCGGCCCCTCATGGATACGTGAAACAGTTTTTTAGTACAAAAATATTATAAATGAAATTTTAATAAATATAAAATAAATAATAACTGTTCTCTGCAGACATTATTCGAGTACATGATCCATTCTAGGTAAAAAGGAGTAGTTACAACATGATCCGATGTAATGCAAACCTGGACCATGATGAGTAAAAAAAAAAATTATTCGGCAATACTCGCAGCACATTACCACTATGTGGTAATCCATGGAGCAGTGACATGAAGTAATTTCAAGACCAATCCTGTGTTAATAATGTGCGGAGTAGTTACTTGGACTAGTATTTGGATTACTCTGACTTACTGATTTTTTGAAATACATGGTCCTTTCCTATGACATTGTAACGTAAAATGGAGCATGTTTTCCCATATATTTGAAATACTTTTGGACTACTCCTGCGGTCCTAGCTAAAATTAGAGACATCGCTAAAAATCTCTAAGCTCAACTAAGCGAATTTTAGCCACGCCGTACTTGTATAAACTTTTGAGAGAGAGAATTGAATTTTAGCGCCGTTGCCAAAATCTTAATATTTTGTTCAAAAACGTAAAATTTTTAGCTTCAAAAAATATTTGTTGCTTAAAAATTGACTTTCTTGGAACAAAAAATTAAGATTTTAGAAACAGCGGTAAAATTAAATTTTCGCCCACAAAAGTTTTTAAAACTGAAGTCATCGCTAAGAATCGCTTAATTTAATCGAGTTATAACTGGTCCCTTGTGGAGTACTCTTTATACGCGTGTGAAGGGTAGTCTCGATTTCTGCAGTGTTATTCTGAGACGCACAAATTTCATTTCGGTATCTTGGATATAACGTTGAATGGGAAATCTTTCCGCACGCCAAGGTCAGGCTATGAGGTGAACACTCCTCCTGGAAGTCGAAATTCGAAAAATCACCAAGGAAGAATTTTTTTAGTAGGGACCAAGCTCGATTATATAAAATACTGTGCAAACGAATACGAAATCAGTTAGACTACAGAGGAAACACTTCTTCTGCTCGACCGAAGACTGTTTACCCAGAATGTATTGTATGTTGAATTCTTGTTTTTTTTTAATGTCATTCAGTTGGGCTGACACCTTCTTACTCTACTGTATTTATTAAGTATTTGGCGTTCAGACAGCCTGGGCTAATTTAATTATTTTCCTGCAGTACGTCGAATTGGAGATTGTTAGTAACTGATCTTCAGCCGGACAGGAAAAAGGTTCGTGTAAAAGGCTCACTTCCAAGACGTCCTCTCATGTAGAGGAGTTAGTGAGCTAAAAAAACTCATGCTATAGCAATGACTTTGTGACTTTCCTCTCATATCCACAAGGATATGCCTCCTAGACCTTCAAATAGACAAAAAATTAAATTAAGTTTAGTCAAGTACGAGGCTGGCTCGCACGCTTAGGGTTCCGTACGTATGTATGTGTAATGTATGTATGGAATGGCATATGTGAATACATATATTGTAAAAATTTCATCTCTCTGTTTTTACAGCTACTTTATGCTGTATGGGGACACCTGGTAATTTTCGATTTGATGTTGTTATTGTTGTAATTTGCTGTTGTAAGGCAACTGTAAATACATGCACTGTGCGATTTTCGGTTCTCTATCTCTTACGGTTCGAGAGTTATTGCTGTTACTCTACGTTGTAAAGGGACACCTGGTAGTTTTACAGTTGTTGTTGTTTTTAGCAAGTGTTGTTGTGGAGCATATGTGAATACACATTTTGTGCAAATTTCATTACTCTGTCTCTCACGGTTCAAGAGTAACAGCTAATTGTTACTTTACGTTGTATAGGGATACCTGGTAGTTTTCGACTTGTTGTTGTTTTATCATTTGTTATGGCCTGCAAATATATGAGTACATATATTGTGCACATTTCATCTTTCTGCCTCTTATAGTTTAGGAGTTACGGCTAATTTTTACTTTACGTTGTATAGGGACACCTAGTAGTTTTCGACATGTTGTTGTTTTTAGTATTTATTGTTGCAGGGCATATGTAAATACATATTTTGTGGGAATTTCAACTCTCTGTCTTTTACAGTTTAGCAGCTACGGCTAATTGTTACTTTAGGTTGTATAGGGATACCTGGTAGTTTTCAACTTGTTGTTGTCTTTAACATTTGTTTGTGTAGAATATCTATAAGAACATACACTGTGCAAATTTCAGCTTTCTATCTTTTACGGTTCGAGAGTTATAGCTAATTGTAACTTTTCGTTGTATGGGGAGACCTTGTTGTTGGTTTTAGTATTTGTTGTTGTAGCTCTCTAGCTTTTACCGTTTCGCAGAATGGACGCTGTGACGGACGGACGGACGGACGTAGTTGTCTCGGTAATAGGGTTCCGTTTCACTCTGATGAGTACAGAACCCTAAAAAAAACAGATGGTCACTTAGAATCATTTCAAATAGTTGGAGAAACCATTGTTAATTAGTTTATAGGATTTATGGTCGATTTTACTTCTTCGAAATTGAGAAATATTGTTTAACTAGGGAAATTGTGCAAATCAGTTTTTGAGTGGTATAGTTATTGGAAAAATTCATATTTTAGCAATAGTTTTTGAAAACCAACTGTAGGGCATACAAAAAACCATTCCAAGCGGAATGACTGCCCTGGTGGTCGTAACGTATGGCTTTAATTTTTATGAGTAAAAAGAGCTTAAACGTTGTAAGTAATTGTAACTTAAACATTTCAAGAATTAAAGAAAAAAAAAAAAAATAAACGCAATAGCTGCACATTTAATTTTTTATTTGATTTATGGGAAAAACATAAACAATTATAAAGCCTTAAAAATACAAGTCTGTGAACGACGTTGAATCCCACCAACAGTGATTGCGGTTTTCTTTTTTTTCTAAAAAAAAAAATCAATAAAAATCATAAAAACCATTTATCCACACATTAGATTTAATTCGCGTACATAAATGTTTCTGTGTGCATTAATGGTGTAAAGGGAGTTTCTAAAGGAGGTGTTAATTAACAAGTCAGTGCAGCCTTTGAGAAAGCTACATCTTCACAAAATCATGGCCTTGTTTATGTACTATTAGAGAAATAAATAATTCCAGCGAATTTCTTTTAATGAGAAAATCGACGACCTTGCAACGTTATCATTTTAATATTTCGAGTTCTAGCTGTCAAAAAGTAAGAAAGAAAAAAAACAATTTTTTTTTTATTTTTATTTATTTATGCAATCTATTTTAACAATAATAAGTAAATTTGATTACAAAATTTAACAATGCCAAGAAAATACTTAACACGGATTATTAAGCTTCAGTAAGCCTAATACTTTACTTAATATTCAGTTAAAATATTGGTTTTATAGATAAGAAACACTATTTTCTGTATGGCAGATCTAGTACATGAAATCTTTTAAAATTCTTTCAAAAAAAGCAAAAGTACCTACATATGTATGTATATGTACATACATGTGCATGTAAAATAAACGAAACATTACTGTATGTAAGACTTCATCACTAAAGGCCGTGATTCACTATCCTACTCAATTGTACGATTCATTCACTGAAAATTGCTAGCTAAATCTGATAGAATTCACGACTACTTTAAGAAGTCGCATCAAAACGGCCACACTATTATACTTTTGTAAACAACTTCGAAAAGGCAACTCTGATCGCATAGAAAAAGATAGTTTTTGATAATTTTCAAAAGATTAAGAAATCGGACAGACTTGTCAAAAACTCTTTTACACACATACACTTTTAGTCCAGACTATTACACTTTTTGGAAACATATGTCATTTTTAACAGATCGTACGATTCAATAGGATAGTGAATCACGGCCTTAAGGTTTTTGTTAAATTTTATTTCATAGCCACCTGAAATTTTCACAAAATATGAGAGTAATAGACACACATTTTCACACACATAAGAGTTGTTATATAAAAATGTGTCATAAGATAAGTTCAAGATTAATTTCCCCTACTCCATTTTGTATTTGTTTTGATTATCCTCTGCTTATTACTTTCAATCCAATTGATTCTTTTGACATTCGTACACATTGGGCCATGGGCCTAGTCTATTTGAGATTGGTACCAAAAGGAAGAATATATACATTACACCCAGAAATAGCCTGTGTATCAGCCACGGATCCAGAGGGAGGAGGAGAAGGGATATCCCCCCCCCCCCCTCTCCAAATGAAAAATATATTTATTTCGCTAACAAGCGATTTACCAATAATAAAGCTCTAAACACATAGACGACAGCAGACAGCAAGCAGCAATATGTCAAAAATAAAATGCATGTGTTTAAATGAAAACGATTATTTTGACGGCAGCAGGGCAGCACGACTGCACAACAGCATTTGCTGCTGCTGCCAACTTAGGCCATTTTCTATTTTGACGGGCAGCAAATAAGCAAATATAGTGTTGCCATTATATATATAAATTGGACAAATTAGAACAAAAACTTTTTTTTTAATATTAAACACTAAAGAACATTGGAAAAATACAATGAATAAATAAATGTATGTGTTTTTATAGTTCTTTCGTGATATTACAACATTTTTCATCAATATTTTCAATTTTATTCATTATGAAATAAGAAATACGGCATCCCTGAAATTAGCATTGCTAAAATACACAGCTGTTCATTTTCAATATCAAAACAATTTTTTTCGTTTGAGCTAATTTTTTGTGGTATTTTATTTAATTTTCATCCTGGTTGCTTTGAAAAAGTGTTCTTCATCTTTTTCCTTGAGCTGTTGTACACATGTTTTGTAAATGCCCTCCTCATTACGGGTTATATTTACTGCGTGAACCCACCATCTTCGGTTTCTTGTACTATTCGTCTTATGCTATTTATACACTTCAGCTGTAGTCTGAGCTATTTTAACAATTGTTGTGATAAAATTCGCTAAATTTTCTTCGCTCATTTTTTATATTTTTAAACTTTGAATTTGTAATATTTACAAAAATTCGAAATTGATTTACACACCAGCTGATTATTATGTTGTTGCTGTCTTCAAAATAATTATGAAGCCGACTTCAGAGCAGCATTTGAAGTTGGCTGCACTTGAAGTTGGCAGCATTTGCAGTCTGCTGTCGTCTATGTGTTTAGAGCTTAAGACTTTATTTTATGCCATACAAAATTTCCCCCCTCAAAAGCTTTAGCTGGATCCGCGCCTGCTGCGTATAGAATGTGTTATTTGCTAGCACATTGATAAACATATCAGGAAGTTGGTAGCTCTTCTTATAATTAAGTTTTCAGTGAACAGACTGAACACATTTTTTATGCCGCAAAAGAAGCATTTGAGTTTCTGGGTTCTTTGAAACGCTGAAGGATGCATTTTACTCTGTCAGATCTCGAATTTGATACACCTTTCTTCTTTGTGCCGATGTTCCTGTGCAGGAGAGAGCAAAGAATCTTGTCGTAATGTGGTGAGCATTACACTGTTTTTTCGCTACTATAATGCTTTCCATTCTGGGATCTCTTTGGATCCCATTGATAGTCGATTGTCACTGGTCAATCGCACAACGTATTGCAGGGAAAAGTCGTTTTCTAGCCGCAGGAGTCGTGTAGGCAATAAACTGTTTGCAGACACATTTCTTGCCACTTCTAATGAAGGAAGGTTTAAATTAAATTTACGCAAGCGCTGCTCGTTATTTCGTCCTCCTTATAACAATTTTTATTAGATTCGATACAATGCCCAGTATATTTAATCTTGGCATTATATTTAATTTTTATTTTTTTAACTAAGAAAGTGTATTTTAAATAAACTTTCTTCAAACGATAACCCTTTGAACAACCAAACACGATTCTAATGACGTCTATAAATTTGCTTCACATAAAAAAAGAAAAACATGAAACAACAATCGTAAAAATTTATGAATGAACAGAGCAGACCAATTGGAAAACGTCTGATTGACGACGTTGGAGGCGGTTGCGCTGCAAACGTTTAATCATTAACTTGAAGCTGCACTAAAAGCAAACTCAACAAATAAATATTTTCTACTTAAAAGCATGTGATTGGTGTGGCGTTTTAATTAAGAAAATAAAATACAGAAACTGCATACAAAATGAAATTCAACTGCAAACTCATAGACAAATACATATGTACATATATTAAGCAGTAAAAGCTATTAATTAAAAGGCTCACTGGTAGAAGTAACTGATGATGACCAACGACAAATACGGCGGCAATCAAATGTGATTACAAATGACCCATAATCAGGTATGAAAAGGAAATTGATTGATTTTTCTTGTCTGACAAAAGCGGTATAAAACTGCCACAAGCGTATAAAAAATTTATCACATGAATAGTGAATAAAAAATTGGCCTAAAAAGACAGATTGGATACTTCACATGAAAATGGTTGTGTCTCAAACAGCTCAAATTGATTGCATTTCTGTACAGCAGATTAAGCTCAAGTGTTTTTGCGTTTAAATGCGAAATTAAGTTATTACATACATTCCTTTTTTAAGTAAAAAGAGAAGTATGCGGAGCACTTGTACAGAAGAATTACTGGAAGCAATATTGCAGTGATTTATCTGCAGACGACCTTAAAAGTGTCTCAAGGGTGTTAAGGGAGCGGCACATCAGTAAAGGTCAAGTACTCAGCATCGCCGTTTACTCTGTTTTTTGTTTGTTGTTTTTTCTTTCAACCGAACACAACCTTTTAATAAATCATTTAGTGAACAGCAACTGCTAGAAATAATTAGGGATAATGAGAGTTTATGTATTTTCAAATGTAAGCGAAGGTATTCCACAAAATACACAAACACACACTTCACATCACAACTCGTACATAAATTGTGGTTGTAGATCCCAGAAAAAAAAGGTTTGAAATGTCAAATATTTTTCACATTCAGTCCAAGTCTAAATGGAAATTCCGTAAGGAATTTGTAGCCCACATTTTTAGGCGTTAAATATTAAAGAAAATCATTAAATTCATTGTCGAAACGCAAATTATCGGGCTTTAACACGATACCATGTCACGTGTATCGATTTCAATGAAAATCTACTTTGAAATCCGAATCGTTTACACCACTGTTTTCTGCCGCTTATCAAGATTTCCTTCCAAAGCCTTTTCTTTTATAGATGCATAGAGGCAAACGTGTGTTTGTTAAATTTTTATATTCAATGTGTGTATAAATTGTTTACTTTTTGTTTAAATTTGTACTCGTATTTAAAAACTAAATTTTTTCGCAAATAAAATTTCGAGCGTTCCAATGATTTTTCTGTCTTACACAATCAAGTTTAATTTGCACAGTGTCGTATTTCTTAGTCCAAAATTTAAAAAATAATAGTTGCATCGAGTGGTACTGAGCAGATTCGGGTAGATATTGTCAAAATCTGCTTACAAAGTAGATTTTAGTTTGCATGAGAAATCGCTTCAATACCTTTAAGATTTTGTTTAACATCTTGAAAAACTAGATGTCACTTCGGTGTGAATGGGCTACTAAAGAATTACACTGGAGCCTGATTAAAAACTTAAAAAAATATAATTTTTTTTATATCAAATGTGTTATTAATATCGACCTTTTTAGATTAGATAAATTGATTCCTTTTATGGTGTCCAACCATAATGGGCTTTCAAGGTCATTAGTTTATCTTTTCATTTAAAAGAAAAACTACATCTTTTCATTTAAATCGTTCCCGACGTTTCGTTGGTTTATTTCCAACTTCTTCAGGGGAAAATTTTTTTTAATCATGTTGCCAGATTGCACTAAATAAAAATTTACCCCTGAAGAAGTTGGAAATAAACCAACGAAACGTCGGGAACGATTTAAATGAAAAGATTTGCATTTTTGTTCGAATCCATTATAAGAACAGTTTATGATTTTTTAAAAATAAAATAAAAAATCATTTAATTAACATATTTACTCTCAATATAAACGACAATTGCCAAAACACAAAAAAAAAATTTTTTTTAAATGTATCACAAATGACTTTTATTATTTAGAAACTGCAACAGCTGATTTTGAGTTACCAACTAACAACTATTTTATCAGGCATCCCGTTAATTTGTTAAATGTTAAGCCGGTAGTGCGATAAATATACAAAAACATAATACTTGTAAAAAAGTAACTATTAACGATTAACAAACTAACCAGCTCGATATGAAAACCGCTATTATTTCTGTACTTCTTTACATAATATAAAAAGACAAGTGGCAAAATGTATTAAAAATAAAGCTAAGGGAAACGCCAAAATTATCGTAAAAATTGCTGCAAAAATTGTCGGCACTAAAGCAAGTTCAAAAGTCCTAGAATTGCATAACTAAAATTGCCTTTTGTGATCTAGCACTGATCTAGCCTGACCAGTGAAATAGACGTTGATCAATTTTTTTGTCGCTGTTGGAAATTTCAACGCTGGTTGTGTCTACTCAGCACTTTCTCTCTCCCTCTCTTCTAGTGTACTCCACTAAATATACTTCATTATTTAGTGAGTTCTACGCAATTAATGGAGAAATTACCCTGTCGGAAACCAAGCTAACTTTAAGCTAACTTACAGCTAACTATTTCACAACAGGTACTGGTTGAGGCCTGGATTACTTCTCAATGCAAACAACTGACTATTTTCACATTATTATGTCCCAGGAAGTAGTCAATTGTCCGACGCTGCATTACTTTTCAACTAACTTAAAGTTAGCTACTTAAAAGTCAGTACCCACAGAAAAAAATGTACAAATTAAGGCTGATTTTACATTTTACGGTGGTAATATATTATTTTATTAAATTAAATTTCATCCTACTTTCTTTTCTTTTGTTAGCCTCTGGTGGGAATCGAACCTAAGACTGGTGAGCAACCAACATACTCACTCAGCCATCGCAACATTTAAAACGAATGCGACAATAGGCAATTTAATTAAAGGGCTATTTACCGTGCATGTGTGTATGTTATTATTTGAATTTTGGGTTAACTCTGCACTACGTTTCAGCTAGCTTATAGCCAGTACACAAAAAGTGAATTACAAATCGATTGTATTGTAGCTAATTTGAAGCTAGTCCATAAAAGTTAAGGTAAAGTTAATTATTTTAGTAGTCGACTACTGAATGTCCGACAGGGTATGTACTGATTGTTCAAACCAATACATATGTAATTGTATTATGTATTATTGTTATGGATTTCGAATTATCTGAGGGTTCACTAGACTAGACTAAAGAAAGGTGGATTATTTTGTTCTTTTGTGTCTTATAGATTCCTGAACATATCGAAAATCTTAAATAACACCATTGTATGGCAAATTGAACTCAATTAAGTTCTTGATTGCGCGAAATTCCAAGCTGCGTATTTTTTAATGATATTTTTGATGTTCTAAATAACAAATGACACTGTATTAAGCAATGTAACTCAATTAAATGCTTTAAACATGATTTTATAAAAATTAGTTCGCATACGCGACACAATACCCGCTTCAACTACGAGATGTCATATAATGTTAAAAACAATTTTAGGGCAGGTCATGTTAAGTGAAATAGAAATACTCATACCCTGAAAAATTTAATATAATGAAACGAAACACAACAGAATGCTTTGGCCACTTGCACTCAACTTTAATTTCATTACTATGTCGACATCCTCCACAAGTGCTTCCTTCATGTCTTAAAGTGACAATTGAATATGAAAAGTCTTATAAAAAACTCTACAAGAACAGACATTCTTTTCATTTTCATATTTCAACAGCAATCATTCCTTCAAAAGCAGACTATCACATCTCTTGTCAACAAATGTTGCCTAAATCTCCCCCCCCCCCCCCCCCTCGCAACCAACACCACAACTACTACTCATCTCTATAAATTTCCATTTCCACATTTTCATGTTAAAGAAAATTAAAAAAATAAAAAGAAAAAAAGTCAACAACTAGTACAGCAAGTTGCAGTTAAGAGTCATAGAAGACGCCAAAGATTATTTCATTTGCTATAAAAGAGGCAAATTTAAGAATGGGAAATAAAACTAAAAGAATTTAAGTCATGTTAATGGGAATTTCTTGGTCTCATTCCCCTTTGTTGTTGCAAGAAATGGGTTACGAATGGCATAGAATTAAACTCGCTGGAAGATGACTTTAACAATAATTAGACAGGACTTTAAAAGATACTTGTTTGTTGGCGTACATTGTGATAAATCATAAAAAAGCAAATGCGGGAAGAGATCAGAGACTCTTTACACTTGTGTCATAATCGCTTACGAGCTGTTATCGTATTTTTGAATGTTATTTATTTTGTCAGTTGGAGAATAGCTAAACAGTGTGCTTAATCCGGAGGCAGGTTATTCACATAAATTATTATGACGCAAAATCCAAAAATATGAAATAAGCTTGAGATAAATTTAACAGTGCAGAAAAAAGCAAATGCAGTATTTCGCTAAGTGTGGTGAACGGAACATACCCTGCAAGAAATAGCTGATGGAAACTAACACATTAACAACTTAATTCAAAGCAATTTTATAGCTTTCAGCGTTGCCATTACAATGATTTTTTTAATACATATTTAGATTTTCCCGTATTAATTTGGTAATTTCATTTGGAACTACGTTTATTCCTTAATGTTTATATAGGTTCATTTGCCCTTTTTGCTTTGAAACAAATGATTCCGTTTTGTATTATTAAAACTGCTACTGACTACTGTTTTTCATTTAATTTTATCTAAATGTATCTCTAAAACAGTTTATTCTATTCTCTGTGAAGCGGTTTTTGAAAATTTCCAAAAGTTTTTTTTTGTTATTTAAGAATAAGTAAACTAATATCAATATATATATAATTTTGTGGGCATTTTGAAAAAAGTATTGCGAATGATCACTTTGCTGAGGTGGTAACGCTGGAGACCAGACGGATGTATCAAGGGCGAGGGAAAAAACGGGACTTGGTGTTTATATAGAAAATACCACGAAACTGTTAATTCGTCTGCCGAACTTTTGCAAGGCTTTTCAGGCGGGAATTCGGGTAATTACGGGGTGTATTAAAGAGTTCAATGAAAGGGGAAGGTCAGCATCTGTGGATATATTCCCGGATAGCCAAATGGCCATTAGAGTGAGCTCAGCTGAGCGGATTAAATCACGAACAGTTTGGGATTGCAAAAGCGCTATTAACAATTACTAGTTTCATGGTAAACTGCCCATCATATGGGTCAGGCCAGGGCATGCGGGAATAACTGAAAATGAAAGAGCAAACTTTCTTGCTTCAAGAGCAAGAGAGCTAAGCAACATAAGCTTAGTATGCGCGAAACCTTTCGATGCAGTTAAATATCAGGTAAAGAATTGGGCACTTAGGACCCATTTACCTCTCTGGAGTAACGAAACCGTGGGAATCAATGCAAGAATTTTATGTGGGGCTCTAGATAAGAAAAAAAAAAACAGGGGGACTGCTAAGACTTAGCAAGCCTGAATTAGGTAGATTGATGGAAGCTATGACAGGCCACTCTCAACTGCAGGCACATCTTAATCGCATTGGTATAGCGCGAGGAGATGAATGTAGAGCAAGTGGGGAGGAAAACAGAATACTAGAGCACTATTTTTTCCTTTTCAGAAGTATGATCCAGACATCTTGGGAGAGACACCTTACCAGACATAACCGATTAAGTTGCATATCCTGAAGGAAATCAAGTAATTTTGTGAATGACATGCGGTTCCTATAGATCTATGATTCAAACTGTACACAACAAGCCTAGGTTTAGGTGTATGTTGTAAGACATGGGCAAACAAATCCCTCCAATCACCCTAACCTAACCTAAAATTATGACATAAGTTAGAGACCAGCTAGCTGTTTGCAGACGCCACATTTCATGCGGTCTTGACATAAGCTTATGCTAGTTGCATTAGTTTGTACTTTTTGTCTTTTATTATACCAAATACAGTTTATCCCGCATGATTACTAATCATTTAAACACTTTTACTGTTTATTCACATCCAATTTTTTACACAAATTTTCCATCTTTCTGCTTCTGGTTTGTTCTTTTTTTTGTTTGTTTATTTGTAAATTTAATAAAATATTTTAGAATCATAAAATATTGTTTTAACTATTTAAATAAATTTAAAAGGATACAGCGGAACAGAATAAAATATTTCATTAAAAAAAAAAACTTTTTTTTTGCACATTTTATGTTGCCGTACTTAATTCATTGAGTCCATTCCGACAAATGCCTGTATAGAGGAGCTAAATTGTATTCCCATAATTTATTTTATGAGGCAACTAAATGGCTTTAATTTAATGCTTTACCCGGATAATTAAACAGAAATTACAGCAATTTGGATGATGTAATTAAGCGGTGCTTGCTGTATAGGAATTTAGGAGCCTAATGGTTTTTCATTAAATACTTATTTGTATACGAATGTATGTATGTAAAAACTGGAGTCATAATTTTTACAAACTTACCTCCTGAAAAAGAACTCAACAATTTAATAGCTTTTGTACAAATTCCTTAGACGAGCCGGTCATCTGTGTTCTGTGAACAGGGGGTTAAAATCGTACTTTGAGACAATTTCAAACATGTCCAAGCATGCACGAACACAGGCGACTCTTTTTCGTTTCCACATCATGAGCTCACAAATGGAAAATGTTTTGGCAATTAAAAGAAAATTACCAACAAACATTAAAATTGGAAAAAACCAAACGCATAAAAATAATTTAAAAAAAATGAGCTAGGACCAGCATATTTTGATAATTACCAGACGCTTGCTTATATTTATAAAATTTGAAAAAACTCATTAAGAGCAAAGAGAAATAATGAAGGAAGTTCTGTTTTTATGTTGCTTAATATTTGAAAGCGACAAAAAACATTGTCCTAATTTTTATTTCTGTCCAAGTCCAAGTAGTTTTGGGACCGTTCGTTCTATATGATTTTTTATATTTCTACCATATTTACAATTATTCTTAATTAAATAATCGTGTTTTTTATCCCCAAAATCTTTTTCCTGGCTTTCAAAGATACACATTTTACCACTACCACCAACCACATGGTGCTGTATTTCATAATCTTAATAAAGTTGTGTGTACATACCAGAAAAGGAAAAAAAAATGATTGTACAAACATGAACACACCATAAAAGAAACTCTAGTGTTTTCTTAACTGTGACAAATCTCACAATAAAACAAATGCAGGAACTCTCCTGTTGCCGCTTTAATTCATTTTGATGGAAACACTTTAACCCCATGTCACACCACAAAATTTACATTATTTTACATGAAGAAAAAAACTCATCACACTCATGTTTTAGTAAAATAAAAACAATACGTAAAATAATTTCATGTGGTGTTTTTGGATGTCTTCAAAAAAACGCTTTTAAATTTGAAAGAAAATTGAGGCGAAAACGACTTACAAGGACATGTGTGTAGTTGTTTTATAAAATAGAAGGGAAAGTGAAGTGGAAAGTTTTCTAATGGAAAATATTGAGAGACCTTAAAACGTTCTGCCCATTGAAGAGCAGCCATGAATAATGCCACAAAAGCAACTTATTGAAAGTTCTGTGTTTTCAGAAAATGTTTAAGAGTATTCTCCGCTTAAGCTCAAAATTATATCAACAAAAATAAGCATCTCATTGCTGTGAAAATGCAATTAGAACAGCAACAAAAAATTATGCAAACTGAGTTGTCGATGGTATCAGGGGAACAAAAAGCAGCGATTGTATTGAAATTTCGAAACTCATTAAAAATTACAGCTTGAAGAGTAAAGAAAATACTGGAAAAAATATTATCTTCGAATAATAGAAATACACTTTTAAAAATCATCATGTTGATACTTGTGTAGAGCAGTGTAGGAACATTTAATGCCGTTTTTTTTTCTGGAGAAAAAGTGTGCATTTATTTTGCACGTTTTTTTTAAAGTGCGAATTTTAATAGCTTAGCGATATTAGGACCAAAAGATGTAGTCAAAGCTATGCCTGAGAAGTAAAAGAAGAAATAAAAGCCATGCTCATCTACATTTCTGAGGCAAAACAATATTCATAATGTTGCACTTATGGTTGAAAAGAAAACAGCATTAATCTTGAAATGGTACTGAACTTAAGCCGCAAGAGCTTTTTTACTACCAAAAGGTGCCATTTAATATTAAAAGAACTCCCTAATTTAATAATTTTTAAACTTTGGTAATGGACAAGCCAATGCCTTTACCCATTTTTTTTACTTCTCGGTCAAGTGGCTTGTCGGATATTGCAAGACTTTGTTTTGACTATGAAGTGTTTTGACTATGAACGCTGTAGTCCTGCAGAAGGAGGTCACAAGTTGTCGAAAAATATATGACATAATATCTGTTGGTGCTGGGCCAAGTTTACACCAGATCCTAAGCGCCAAATACAAAACTAACAGTTCACCCTGAATTAGAGCGAAAGACGCCTTTTTTTCTGTCAAAAATCCTCATGCCCATACAAGATGTACATATGAATCAAACCGAAATAACGCGGTGTCAATGTTTTATAATTGGAAAATTTGATTTTGACAGAGCCTAAAAAGTGAAGTTGGTTGCAAAAACGTAAAAAAAAAGTTGTTTAAATTGTGATTTTCAAGTAATACCAGCTGCTTTCCAGTCAATTTAGCGATTTTATCTTTATTTATTATTTCTATTTAGTGGTTTTATTAGAAAAGGTAAGTAAACACTACTGTTTCGGGCACAACTTTGACGTTATTGTTTAGGTTACTCAATAAAGCGTAAAAGCCGGGCGCTAAATTACGTTGCGTCTTACGCTCTGCACTGTAAGATTTGCAGTTTGAATTAAGTTCTATACTTGAGTATTAAAATTCTTTGTTGGTGTAAAGACAAGTGCATTAAGTTAACAAACTTTAATTTTTGTACCGTAAGGCAAAACTAAAGTTTAGTTTTGATCTTGATAACTTTATAAAATGCACACACTCTTTAGTGCCAAGAACACGAATAATGATGTTAAAAAATCATATGACTAAATCCTGTGCGTCTTTTTTCTAGAAAAATATTTTCTCCTTTTGCTTCCAACAACTAGTTCTTACAAGTAATTTTTACATAAGAAATTGTTATGACATTATGAAGGCGATAACTAAGACGGCATCCACACGGTAAATTAATCGGCAGTAGTGACAACAATATCGATTGCTAATTCGATTCAGCCTCGTGACCATACTTTGACACATCACTATTGCATATTATTAAGCTTACAACTTTATTGATTTATTAATTGCAAAACAGCATGTTACATTATACGTAGTCCGTTAGCTTAGAATGCGTCTAAATTAATTGACTCAAAAGACACAGTATCTTTCATGAAAATGTGTTACCGTTGCCAGTTTCAATGGGGCCCAAAATGCACTCACTCGTAGTTTTTTATTTCTTTTACACATTAAAATACATTTTTAATTGCGTTCAATAAAATATTTCGTTTTAAGTTTTTGTTTAATCGTAAGCGTGATGAATTCTGGCAGAGAATGATTAGAATATTTATCGCCACATTTTTAACGAATGCCTTAAAAGCCTCACTGTACACTCACTTTGAATCTACTTGAATTTGCATGTTATTTATTATTAGAAATTCATAAAAATCTTTGATCATATGAATTTGAGGCACATTAGGGGCATCCATTTTAACAAAAGACAAATATGATTGAATAAAATTAAAAAAGCAAAGCCAGATTAGTTTTCATTCAACTTAAAATGTTTTCTGTACCTAGTATCGAATTCGCTAGTAGCATAACAAAAAAAAAAAACTGAAACTTAAAGCTTAAAGCTTAAAGGCCATATTCATAATAATTATTGTAAGTTTATTAAGCTCATATATGACGTATTTCTACGGAATATTTGTCAAATAAACTTGTACTAAACCTTCAATAGTTTTTATGAATATGGGTGTAAAACTGAAACCCCTTAATGTAACTGTACTATTTTTTATAGAGTGTTAAGATAAAAAGCAATAAAAACTAATGGTTTTATTTTATTTGCAGGTGTAGTGTGCTTCTCTAATTATGGTATGAAATAATTATGTAAGTTAAATTTAAATTAAAATATATTCAGTCAAGTACGAGGCTGGCTCGCACACTTAGGGTTACGTACGTATGTATGTGTAATGTGCGTATGGAATGGCATACGTGAATACATATATTGTATAAATTTCATCTCTCAGTCTCTTACAGCTTGAGAGTTGCGTTTAATTGCTACTTTATGTTGAATGGGGGCACCTTGTGGTTTTCGACTTGTTGTTGTTGTTGTCATTTGCTGTTGTAAGGCAACTGGAAATACATGCACTGTGCGAATTTCGGCTATCTATCTCTTACGGTTCGAGAGTTATAGCTGTTACTCTATGTTGTAAAGGGTAGTTTTACAGTTGTTGTTGTTTTCAGCATTTGTTATTGTGGAGCATATGTGAATACATATATTATGCAAATTTCATCCCTCTGTCTCTCACGGTTCAAGAGTAACAGCTAATTGTTACTTTATGTTGTATAGGGACACCTGGTAGTTTTCGACTTGTTGTTTTATCATTTGTTATGGCCTACAAATATATGAGTACATATATTGTGCACATTTCATCTTTCTGCCTCTTATAGTTTGGGAGTTACGGCTAATTTTTACTTTACGTTGTATAGGGACACCCAGTAGTTTTCGACATGTTGTTATTTTTAGTATTTGTTGTTGCAGGGCATATGTAAATACATATTTTGTGGGAATTTAAACTCTCTATCTTTTACAGTTTAGCAGCTACTGCTAATTGTTACTTTAGGTTGTATAGGGACACCTGGTAGTTTTCCACTTGCTGTTGCTTTTAGCATTTGTTGCTATATAGCATCTATAAATATATACAATGTGCGAATTTCAGCTCTCTATCTTTTACGGTTCGAGAGTTATAGCTAATTGTAACTTTTCGATGTATTGGGACACCTGGTAATTTTCGCTTTGTTGTTGTTTTTAGTATTTTTTGATGTAGCGGCAAAGTACAACAACATCCTGTGAAAATTTCAGCTTATTATCCTCTACCGTTTCGGAGAATGGACGCTGTGACGGACGCCCGGACGGACGTCCTGGTAATAGGGTTCCTGTTTCACTCTGATGAGTACGGAACCCTAAAAAGGAGAGGAAGTTAATGAATGTTGCAAATAAAGTACGTTTTATAAATCTGTCTTTTATTTTTGTAATTTATTTTTGGCATACTTTGTCATTCGAAACGAAAGTTACTATCACTCAAACACTTAAATGTTAAGCAATAATATCTAAACAGCCAGATGACATACCTAATTGCCTAAAACCAAGTGAAGGATCTCCTAAAAATGAAAAATGAACAATAAGCCAGCATTTTTTATTGATTATTCACTGCAATAGAAAACGCAGGAACCTTATAAAAGATCACCGAATAAAATTTTTTTTTTGCGCAGTCACCATTTTGACAGTTAGTCATATTGAAGAAATGTAAGACTGTTCATCAGAACAAATCGCTCAATGAAAACGAACCACTGCCCAAGTTTATTTTAACACCAATATTTTGGGGCGTATGTCTAGGATTTTCTCCACGAAGATAATTTTTCTTACGTTCTCACTACTGAAACTTATTCTCTCAATGTTGTTACCACACTGTATGATGTACCATTATGCCTAATTTGTATATGCCCGCAAGTCACATTTAAAAAACGAACAGCCGCTCAATTGTAAGAAATAATTTACATACGTCTAGTGTTGTCAAATTATGGTATTTATCCCCATATCGATAATATATTTTTCTACATGGGTATAATAATTTACTTTAGAGAGTTAATTCGAATTGATTTTCATATAAAAATACATACAACATAACATGCAACTTAAATATGTCTTAGGCAAAAATTTATTCGTATTAAGATGACACTGGAAGCCTGTTAAACTAGAAAATCAATACAATACGAGTTGCCCTAACCTTTGAATTGATATTCACTTACACTTCAAAAATAATGAAATATATTGCGACATTTTTGACTAGAAATGATTGAATTACTAAGATCATGAAACAAAAAATGTTTTTCAGGAGATTTGAATTTCCAATATTTTGATTTTATTTATCAACTTATCTAACTAGTCAGAATGGATAAGAATGTTCCCTTAATAATATTATATACAGTTCCCCCCACACTATAATAATGCATGCTATGGATTTCGCAGTCTGTTACATAAATATAGTTAAATATACAGCGTATATTTAATTGAAGTGCGAATTTAATGACATGTTCTTAAGCGAACTGAAGTTGGCATTTTTCAGTGGGGATTTTTGGGGATGAAAAGCTTCTACTTCGGGATGTGTGTGAAAAAACTTGAGAACCTGCACAAAATCCTGGTGTTCACATACGAACAGCATGTTTCTTACATTTTTGGTTTTGTTTTGATTTTAATTTAGAGCTGGATCACACAAGATAACTTTAGTTGGGCAATTCTTGAGCTTTAAGAAGTATTCAGAGAGGGCAATAGCAAGAAAAAAAGCCCCTACTCGACGATTTTAGTTTGATCTACCATTCGTTTTTTATGTTTTGGTTAATATTGACATTTCTTTTACTCTTTGTTGGAGTTTGTGGTGTACGCACTGATGCAGATTGCATTGTTCTTGTAATTTCCCATTTGTTTATGCTCTTAATACTGCATTCGCTTAATGAGCAAACATAACCTGCAAATATAGTGTTGTGAAATTTATTTATTTTTTTTGTGTTTATTAATTTAAAAATTGTATTATAATATATATAACTATAATAAACGATAGTTGACAATATACATATATCTTATAAATACAATTTGGCCCCTGTACGAGCACTCTAGTGTAATTGGTATAGTATGGTTAAGGTTTGTTTTTAACAAATACGTTAGGATACATATATAGTATATTCTTGTGAAATTTAATATTTCACGGTTTCTTCCCGTTTTTCTTTCTATATGAATGTGTATGCATTTTCAGTTATTTGTATGCATATTTGTGCCCAACATCATGGCCACCAATGAAAAGTGGTCGTATTTTTTTATTTCGCAAAGAAAGCAAATATTTAAATGTAACCATACCTTAAGTAAAATATTTTAGCTGCTAGTATATAAGTTATCGCTACTGATTTTAGAATTACCATAATTTGTTTTGATATGAAATTTAATTTATTAAGTAAAATGTTACCTAATTTTGAATACGTCATTTATTCACTTCACACCTATTTTTCCTTTCAGTGTATCAACAGCCCAGCTTCAATGTATACGCCTTAAATAAATATCATTTACGATTACAACCGACAGTTTTAATGAAACTATTTGTTGCTTCCAATATTTATTTTTCATTAGTTTCGTAGAAATCTAAATAAAACTATAGACGACGACAAGAGGTAAATTTTCAACACATGTGGCATTCAGCCAATAAAAAATTATAGACCATTCTTTAGCTGTAATGCGAAAGAAAAAAAAAATTAAATAAATTGGCAATGTCTCTATAGGAAAAAAGTAGTTTCTTGGCTTATGAATAAATATGCAGTGGGCAGTGCCAGATATTCCAAGCAGACAGACGTATGCACAAGTTCGCAGTCAAAAACGAAGAAAAAGAGCCACACCAAGCAACGTCACAGACAAAATCAAATATTTATTTACATGACAACTTTTAAAGTCTTCCAGGAAATTGATTTAAGCCCGTTGGAAACAAATCTGAGAAAAAAATACAGTCACGCAGTGGAAAATTGAAATGCGATGCTCAAACAAAATTCAAGTTTTATAGTGAACAGTATTTTTAGACTACTACTAATATTTTAAAGAAGAAAGATTTGATTGTTTGCTGGTTCGCATCGAATAGGCTTTAGGCTACTGGACCGACTTAGAAAACTCTTGCACCATTGCAAAGGTAGACTACTCATGGTTACCATAGGCTTTATTAAATTGAACCCCAGCCACTTTTCAGTCCACATAATTTAAACTGTTCAAAACAGAGAAGATCTGGATAAATTTTTTTTACATTTGTCATGGGTTTTTAGCTGTATGAAAATTAACCACACCTACTTTTACGCCCACATTCTTAATTTATCTACAGCAAAGAATGACTAGACCAAATTTTCTAATTTTTCATTCTAATGTTCATCATAACTCAATTTGGCATTTTACATATAAAGAATTCACCACGCCTACTTCTACGCCCATTTCTTTGAACTTATGTAAATGGGAGAATGGCTGAAACGTTATCTGCCCTGGGTTCTCACATATGGAAAATATGATTACGTCTACTCCAAAGCCCAACCTTCTTAATTTGTTTGGAATAGAGAACAATTGGATCGATTTGTTTAAATATAACCTTTACAACTATGTGATACCGTTGGACCCATACACAAGTTTTGATTTCTGACCCCATAAAGGGAATACATTCTGCACACTAAAATAATTTTGTTCATAAATGTAATGAATTGCGACATTAGTTTGATGAAAAAATTCATTATTTTTCAACCAATATTGGGATTCATTGAATCAATGAATTCTGATTCATTGAATTTATATTAATGATCGTTTTATTAAATATATGCATTGAAGTCAGATATTTAATAAATTAATGCCCTACAAAAAATTCTGAAGAAACTGGTTTTTATACAAAAAGTATTTTAACAGCCCACAGACGGATAATCTTCGACTATTATGCTGTCAACACGATTATTTTTTAGCTGTAAAAGTTTCACAAATCAAATTTCGAAACAAAAAATGTTAACAAGCGTTTAATAGGTTTTTTTTTGTGAGCAACGTCATAAAGACTTATTAAATTACTAATTGTTTTATAAAGAAACGAGTAATAAAATACACGTTATAATCGTTAATTTCCGTGTAAAACGACATTTAAAATGTTGTAAATGATTTCATTCATTGTTTAACTTGATATCAAATGCCTACATTTTTAAAATATTTGTATCACTGTCACTGTTTGTTGGCTGAACGATGGCAGCATAATTCTTTCTAACTTGATTTGGACCATTTGGTACAAGAACGAAGCAAATAAAAGAACAAAAACATGTAATAAATACATATTTGTTTAACAAAACTTTGTAAAAGACGAACATGAAAAGTGCATTTACATCTTGCGAATTAGTTCTGGTTTGCAGCCAGTTGCGGTTTTTTCTGCCTCCAGTAATTTTACTTTTTCTTGTTATTTGTTTTAGATGTTTCGGAGAAATGCTTAAGGTCTACAAGTTGTGTGTACATAATAAAGTGAACGTACGTATGTTTGCATGTATCAAGTTAAACCGTATCTACAAAGGAATTCAAATTCAAGTTGCCCTCACACATTAATATTCTAAAAAAAAAAAAATGTTCGTATTATCAAGATGTTACTGTTTGCATATAGTTTTTTCTTTCGTTATGTTGTCTGTCTGTATTTCTGTAGTCTTGCCAAGATTTTGCCAAATATTTCGATAAAATAATATAATTAATATTACGTGTCGTGCAAAACAAAATATTTTTTTGTCCAATACATTTTTTTTTTAAGTTATGCATTGTAATAATAATTGAATTAATTTTATTGGCTATAAATGTATAAGTGCACTACTGATTAGAAGGCATATGGAAAAGATTTTTGTATTAAGAAAACTTGCATGGTGGTTCGTACATACATATGTACATACATAAGTAGATATCTGGCATTATTTGTGAAGCAGAAAATCCAATAAATTGTGTTGCCTCAATTACTTGATATTTTATATGACTATATTAACATGCCGTCTACATTAGCCATCGATTTGTGCGCTAATCGAATAAATTCTTGGGCGAACATGAATTTGATTAATGTCGACAGCCAATATTTATGTTCTGTACACTTGACAAATACACCTGACAAATTCTACGGCTGACAAAATTTTTGTTTGGACATACATAGCTCAGGCTCTATATCAAACATATTTTGGAACGAAGCTCCGCTGACAGCAGCGGAGACACCGCCCATCATACACAATTGTTTGTCGACAGATACACTAATCCATATAAACAGCTCACACGCTTTCGTGACGATTTCTACTAATTTCCACTACCAGCAAGCCGCGTTAAGGAACTTCGTTCCAAAATATGTTTGATATAGAGCCTGAGCTATGTATGTCCAAACAAAAATTTTGCCAGGCGTAGAATTTGTCAGGTGTAGTTGTCAAGTGTACAGAACATAAATATTACCAATAAATATTAATTAGTTGTGAAAACGGACAAAAAATAAAACGTTCCAAAAATTTAAAGAATCATAAAATTTTAAAATTTCATAAACAACTCAAAATAAAACATACATATTTCACCTTGTATTACATTCAAAGATGAAACAAAAACGTAAGGAACTTCGTTCCTAACGGGGGTCCAACGACCGCATTTCTTTTTTTTTCTGTATATTTTTATTTTTTCATACAGTGTCTGAAGTTTGTCTCAGCAAAATTTTCTCACGTGTAATGCTAGAAACACAACTGGGACGAACGACGAATTTTTCGCCGCGAATATTCGTCGTCAAAAATAAAACACATTGGTGTATATGAAAATGCACACAGTCACAGCATCGGTCGAAATTCGTTGTACGCGGCGAACTTGAAATAGATTTATTTCTATTTCTTACGCCGGCGAACGACGATTAAATCAGTATCATGTGGCCATTTTGGTTTTAGTTTTCAAGTGTTTTAGTAAAACCAGTTAATATTTACTTTAATGGTTTTTATTTTAAGTGCTAAGCTTTGACTTTTTGCATTTAAAATAAAACGCCAACATATTAGATTATTAAACATGTTTGGTAATGCTAAATTTTTTTAGCAACCAATTTATTTAATATGGTCACCCCATCAGCTGTTCAACTACATATACATAATAAGATAAATTTAAAAAACTGAGAAAATGGATACAAGTGAAATTATAATTGAAAATGTTAAACTTCATGAATGTTTGTATAATCTGGGATCATGCATTATTTTAATTATTTTTACAAAATTTGAAATTCTTTGATTCATTTAATTTTTTTTTTATCTTTGAATAAACAATAAACAACTTTAGCAATTATAACAGATGATTTTGTTCTTCGTCGTTATTGTGCTTCATACGACGTACTTACACAGCGAATTTTAACCGGCTTATTCGTCGTATTGGGCGAAATTCGTCGTTCGTCCCAGTTCTGTTCCTGGCATAATAAAACAAAAAAAATTTCATTGTATATACAGAGATGCACAGGCAATGAGAGCGCTATTTATGTTTGACAATTACCCGCTGGTAAAATGAATAAGGAGCCTCTAAGAGTAAAACCTTAAATCCAAATTTAAATACAAAATATTGTGAGCACAGTTAATATGTTTGAGTTAACGAAACAAGTCACCATTTCTTTTTCGTATTTTTTGTGTTCTCTAAGCAATTTTTTGGAAAACTGCACTGCCTGTCTGTATTTTAATAAATTGGCCACCTAACCGCTATTTACTTAATAAGAAATAAATTAAATGTGCTCTCGAATTCGCCCATCATAATTGGTGATTTAGATGAATTCCCACTGAGCCAAAGCGAACAGGTCGCGCGTGTTACAGATTTCATGTTGTCCATTAACGTCTACACTGGCATGAACACACTATTGCTGGGATTTGTTTAGAAAACACATAATTCTACTTTTGTATCAACTTATACCAGGCCAGGCCACTGGGCAAAGCTTAAAAAAAATTTAAACAAAATTACTACATACAGTATTTATCGGATATAAGAAACTTGAAAAATCCACGAAAAAAGTTTCTTATAAGCGTTTCTTTCTTATATACAATTATTTTATATAAGAAACTTATTTCTTATATAAGTAGCTACGGCCATAAGGCATTCGTTTTTTATATGAATATACGAGCTTTTTTACCTTTTTATGTATGTTTATATGTACGTAGATGTATGTATGTAAATAGAAAAATAAAACAAATCAAATTTTATTTTATTAACCCCTTTAGTAAATAGATATAAAAAAAAACTCGACAACTTCAATTTGAAAAAAAAAATTATATGTAGTAAATACATGTACATACATAATTCATTTTGTACTATTTATTTATTTATTTACGAGGCAAGAAACAAAAACTTCTCATGAGCACTAAAAGTAAAAAAAAAACGTTGTTGTTGTTGTTGTAAAACTGTCAGAAAACAGAGTTGTCCATGCAAACTACATAAATTCAGTGTTGCCCTTGAAAGTTTCTTCTATAAATTCTTTCCATACATTTTGTGGTTTTGGTGTTCAAGAAAAATGTTCTTTTATCAGTTTTTTTTTCTTATAAGCGTTTTTCTTATATGAAACTTTTTTTGTTAGTAGAAAAAACACTAAAAAGATATGGTGTTTTTGCAAATGTTTCTTATAAGCGTTTTGTTCTTATATGAGATGTTCTTATATCCGATAAATACTGTACATCGAAATACATTGGTCTGATAAATGTGGTTTAGTTTTTGGTGGTTAGTTGTTGCTGTTTTGTTGCTAAAAGCGATTGGAAAATTGGCAAATATGAACTCCATTATGGATAAAATAACAAAAATATATCAAAAACGAAATTGTTTTTTCTTTGCACATTGTAAATATTTACAGACTTTTAATTAGTTGAAAAAGCTATTAAAATTTACAGCACTTTTGTTAACGTGCTATAATCAAAAATTCCAAATAATGGAATAGAAACTGTCAGAACAGGGAAGTGAGTTGAAATTAATGAACCGCAACTAAATAATAAATTATTATTTATAAACGAGCATTTTTTTTTTGCTATTAATACAGTAAATATTACAAATTAAAAATAATAAGCCAATGGATAAATAGTTAATTCACCATAATAATCGGCACCAAAGCCATTATAAAATAATTGAAATTTTAATTGAAAAAGAAAATGGAACTAAACATTGAACTGAATATTGAAAAATTTAAACACAACAAAGCAATATTTTTTATAAGAAAATACATTTTAGTAATAAAATCTCAAGATAACAAGCTGCCGGACTTGAAAAGACTTTCAGTCAGCATTTTTTAAGAACTCGTGTAAATTTGACTTTATAAGGTGGCATTATGAAGCATGGAGCGCCCGAAATAAAAGATTTTTCATAAAAATTTTGATACTCTTGAACATGTTTTGTACGTTTTAAAAATTTGGAATATTGTTTTTTGACCGTCTTAGCTCCAACCAATGTTGCCACTTTTTTAAGCTGTCATTTCCCCAATTGTTTATGATCTCTTGCAAAAATTCTGCAAATAAAAAGTAGCAGTAGCGGTACTCAGCGTTTGGTGCGTTTTTGGCTGCGACTATTTGCATTTGCGATTATATTGCAACTGATATTGAGCACCCTTTTTAGCAACTTTGCAAATTTTATTGCACTCCAAATAACAGCTGATAAATTAATACACAATTTTTAAAAGAAATTAAGTGTTTGCTTTGAGAAGCTTTAACAAAAAAAAAAAACTCAATTTATAAAATTTTTTGTTTGCTTTGTTTTAAAATGTCAGCTGTTCGAGTGTCAGTGTTGCAAACGCTATACTCTTACGAAAAAAGCAACACGTAATTAGCGGTGCTTAAATGCAAAAATATTGCGAGTGCAACCTTGTATATTTTGTTGTTGGGTTGCAAAGAAAAAGCAACAATTTCTTGCATTCGCATTTACGCAAGACATTTGCACCAAATAATGAGCTGCGTTAGTAAGAAAGTTTTTGTAGACTCTTCAATGGATTTTATTGAAAAAAGAGAAAGAAGAAAAACATAAACGTTTTTATACACAGATCGTTCTAAATTTAATTTTTTTCTACTTGGGCTTAGTACGAAGCGTACTTGAACATTTAAGTATGTTATACACAAGTGAACTTAAATCAAGGAACTATTAAACAAAATCAGTGCTTTTATGGCTTAAAATGAATACGAAATTCTTGTTTAACCAGCACTTGAATATGCTTGTAGTTATACATAAGTATTGAATTTCGTTGCATTTTTAGGTTTCTATACTCTTAGAGGAAAAATGCAACCATATTCCTGACACTATTCTACGTCCTTCAGTCAGAGGCCCCATTCTCCCAAACGGCAAGAGTTAGAGAGTTGAAATTTTCACCTACATGTGGTTATCGGCCGCTAAAATAACAAATACCAAAAACAACAAAAAGTTAGAAACTAAAGGGGGTTTCCAAACAAGAAATTGTAAAAATTATATAAAATCAGCAGTAACTTTTGAACCATAGGAGCTAGAAAGCTGAAATTTTCACAGGATATGTGCTTTAAATTTTAGACTCTACAAGAACAAGTACCAAAAACAATAAAAAAGAGATGAAGGGTCCTCCTAAACAAGAAAAATAAATTGAGTGTAACTTTTGAACCATAAGAGAAAGAGACTTGAATATACAGTTACCAGGTGTACACAACAACAAGTATCAAAAATAACAAAGTGTAAAAATTTCAATGTTGCCTTATACATGGGGTTACCCTTTAGTTTGAAAATTGACTTTCGTTTTTGAGCCGTTAAAGATAGACACCGGTATTCATAAAAAATAAAACGTTGCTGAAGTACATTTTAGAACAAATTTTATATGAAAAATTTGTTCTAAAATGTGTTTCTACAATGTTTTATTTTTTATGAATACCGGTGAGAGACTTACACCGGTATTCATAAAAAATAAAACGTTGCTCCAATACATTTTAGAACAAATTTTATACGAAAAATTTGTTGTAAAATGTGTTTCAACAATGTTTTAGTTTTTATGAATACCGGTGTTAAACTTTTCAGAGTATACATACATATGTATGTAGTTCGCAGTTCTCTACAACAACAAATACCAAAAGCTAAAATAAGTTAAAATGTATTTGGTTTTCATACACGGGGACACCATTTGGTTAGAAACTTTGCTATAACGTTTAAGCCGTATGAAATACAGGCTTTAAATTTACACAGTGCAAGTAGTTGTTTGACCTCTACAACAACAACTATTAAAAACAATAAAAAGTTTAAAACTAAAGGGTACAGCAGGGTTACTTTTTGTGTAGATTTAACACGATAGCACGGAATCCTTGCTTTGCGAGTCAGTCTCGTATTTATCTTAATTGCTGTGATGAGTTGATTAGCCTCAACGAAGTGTCGGCGGCATATAGACGGCTGAAATGAAAATGACTGAAATGACAGAAAATATTAGCGTCTATTCTTAGACCAAAAATAAAACATTTTTATTGGCTCTTGCAGCAAAAAAATAATTATATTATTTTTTGAATACGTCGTAGCAAATAATGATATTAAATAATAAGTAAAACCCATATTTTCTTTAGATCAACTGCTGGCTGCCAATAACACAACATTTTAATTAAACAAAATGTTCATTAATCTTAATAACATTAGTTTTATTGTTTTAACTGAAAATATTGCTTTTATTGAAATAGAAAAATATGAAAAGTGGAGCAGAAATAATGCAGTATATCGTTACATGGACTCATAAAATCCCCAATTGACATTGAAAACTTTTTATAGGAGAAATATCCCTTTAATATGAAAACTTTCAAGTTCTGCTAATGGTGGCATCTCCCAATTTCTTCGCTGTTAATCGCCAGTATTTCTATGAAGAGATCATGAGTACGCACAACAATAATTTTTACTTGACAAATGGAGGTGTACAAGGTAGATATACCAGGTAAAATCACTAAAACAGCTGCTGCATGGTTAACTATTAGCAGGCTAGTGTCAAAAGTTTGCTTACAAGCCGCTTAACGTTACAAGCCGTTATTTTGTAGCTAATATTGAGGAAAAAGTAAAAGAAGCAATTGATTTTAAAGTTTTCATTCAAGAAAAAAGTTAATTAATTAATTTATGTCCAAAAATGAACCTTTTCAAAAAATATTTGCTGTCTTTTTCAGCTGTCTATATGCCGACGACATTTCGTTGGTGCTAATCAACTCATCAGTAGGCTTGAAAAGTTCTTAAAAGTTAACTACTTGTTCCATAATTAACTACTTATTCCATAATTCCCATGCACAAACTGAGAATCAGAAATGTTCAAACAAACCTTTAACACAGCAAACATTTCTTTTCGTTTTTGCAACTCTTACTTTTCTTTGATTCTCATTTTGTTCATGGGAATTATGGAATAAGTAGTTTAGTTTCAAACAAACTTTTAAGAATTTTTCAAGTCTACTGATGAGTTGATTAGCACCAACGAAATGTCGTCGGCATATAGAGAGCTAAAAAAGACAGCAAATATTTTTTAAAAAGGTTAATTTTTGAACCTAAATGAATACATTTCAATTGGCTCTTAAAGCAGATAAATAATTAAGTTCAAAGTTAATTAATAAATTTTAAGAGGTTTAATAAATTCATTTTATGAAATTTGGGTAATTTTTTTCGTATACGTTCACATTGCAGTTTAATAAAACAAATGAGAGAAGAAATTGACAGAAGTCTGCTATTTTTCTACCAACAACTCCCGTGTATTATTTAATGTTCTGCTAGTGCTTGTACCTACTTATTCTGCCTCGGTCGTATAAAACTTTGAAGGGGAATCCCAAGAAGGAGGTAGAGCTTTTAGAATTTTGTTGCTAAGATCATTGTATCAGCATTATCAGTGAAAATAGTGGATTTTGATTTTTTCGAATTTAACCTGTTTTGAAATCATGTGACGATACGTACATATGATCAAAACTAACACATTTTTAATTAAGTTCCTGAAATTTTCTTTCCCATTTCAGAAGCACAATTTAAGAAAGAAGCATTTGCTTAATTACAAAACTTTTTCGCCGCTAGCAACCAACATTAATTATGCAAAAAAAAAAAAAAAAAAATAACAGAGAAGATAAAAACCACTTAATTTAAAATTGTATTTGTAAACCAAAAGTATAAAAGAAAACAAATCAGAAATCAACAGAACATTATTTTCTTTAATCAGAAAAATTCACCCAAATATCAGCTGAATCAATGTCTAATGAAAATTATTCAGTTGTGTTAAATAAAATGATGAGATTCCAAGACAATGACAAATAATTAGAAAATAAAAAGTTGTTTTTATTAAGCAGAAATAATTTAGGCAAAAGGAACGTTTGCTGTACTAAACATTTTTATGAACCAGCGCTGTTTGCAAACATCAAATGTGGATGACTATTTAAATTGTAAGTCGGCGGTTTTTATTATAATTAATTAACTGTTGGTTTTAAAAAAAGCTCTTAAGCATGAACAGTAATCATAATCATTACTAGTTATATTATTTTTGTTTTCGGGGTAAAATAATTGGTTATAATATGATTATTTCAATTTCCTAAATAACTTATTGACTACAATAACAAAAAAAAAATCAATGAGAGTCAAAAGTAGTCCGACTCTTTTCAAGCATTATTCGTGATTCTTTTTGAGTGTTTTTCACATATTTTCATTTCGCTTCAGTACAAATTTAGTTAATTTTATTTGACACATATGTACATCATATGTCCTGCAAAGTGAGAGCTAAAGGTAAATTTATGCGAAATCAGCTTTTTCAGTAACGAAGCTGCAGATGGAGATGTGTTTTCGATATTGGAAATAATTGAAAAGCAGCTGCGGTTAACTATGTGACGAAAAGTTGCTTTATGCTAGGAACACAATTGGGACGATTTTGATCTCAGATCATATAAACATTCATGAAGTTTAACATTTTCAATTATAATTTCACTTGTATCCATTTTCTCAGTTTTTTAATTTTTACTTAATTAATATTGATTTAAAAAGTGACAAACCAAGGGTTGAACTTGAGCCTGAAAAGTAATTTATTATAAATGTATGTATGTAAAATATCATAGTTCAATAAAATTTAAATTTCAGTAAAATGTTATCTTATTATAGTTGAACAGCTGATGGGGTGACCATATTACAAAAAAAAAAAATTGGTTGCTAAAAGATTTAGCATTACCAAAAACAAAAAGTTAAACATTACAAACATGTTTTAAAAGCTAATATGTTGGCTTTTTATTTTAAATACAAAAAGTAAAAGCTTGGCACTTGAAATAAAAACTATTAAAGTAAAGATTAACTGTTTTTACTAAAACACTTGAAAACTAAAGCCAAAATGGCCGTATGGTACTGATATGTTCGTCGTTTGCCGGCGTAAGATATAGAAATAAATCTATTTCAAGTTCGCCGCGTACAACGAATTTCGACCGACGCTGTGACTGTGTGCATTTTCATATACACCAATGTGTTTTATTTTTGACGACGAATATTAGCGGCGAAAAATTCGTCGTTCGTCCCAGTTGTGTTTCTAGCATTAGATTCATTGAGTAAAGTTTTTCCCAATTATGTATGTATATCCATATTAAATCATAATTTTCTATATTAGGCTTTACTCTTTCAAAATCATTTGAACAGCCACAAAGAGTACAACGGAAGTAAACAATCTAAAATACATGCTACAGACGTTATTAAAGATTTAAACAATCGCAAACAACACAACTGGACCAAAATTGTAAAAATTTGCACCAAAAAATGTGCACAGTCAAAAAAAAAATATATTTCAAATGCCTCAGAAAAGATTTAAACAGTGACCAGCAACGCAACTGGACCAAGAGCGCGAAAATTCGCAAAAAATTTGTACAACACAAAAAATATATTCAAAATGGCTTAGAAACAATTTATTCAGTTGCAAGCAGCCCAACTGTAGCAAAAACGCGAAAATTTGCAAATTCCAAAATATTGATTTTAAATTGTTTATGAAGGGAATGCGTTTGAATATATTTTTTATGTTGTGCTGGTTTGTGGTCCAGTTGTGTTGTTTGCAACTGTCTAAATCGCTTCTAAGCTATTTTAAATATACATATGTATTTGATGCGGTGTGTAAATGTTTTCCAAATTTTCGCGTTCCTTACTGCCCCTTGTTGTAGAAAATTTGCAACCAGGCAGTTTATTGTTGACTCTGACCATCCAAACCGCATATTAAAATAACGACGATATGAACGCTGAATTCAAAACAATGGATCTTTGATTTGAAAAATTAGGTTCAACAATTTGGCACTTTATTAAATTGAGTACTGGTCCATTTTAAATTCCCCAAGTCCTCTTTACAAAATACTGAAAAGTAAAGAAGAATTTATTTATATTATAAGAAAGTTATAAGCAATTCAAACCCCTTCGTTATTTTTCGGCCACCCTGTAGCATTTTAAAGCTTTTGCGGAGCAGTAGTACATAATAGACAATGTCGGCTTGTATTAACATATACAGTATTGATCGGATATAAGAAACTTGAAAAATCCACGAAAAAAGTTTCTTATAAGCGTTTCTTTCTTATATACAATTATTTTATATAAGAAACATATTTCTTATATAAGTAGCTACGGCCATAAGGCATTTGTTTCTTATATGAATATACGAGCTTTTTTACCTTTTTATGTATATACGTAGATGTATGTATGTAAATAGAAAAATAAAACAAATCAAATTTTATTTTATTAACCCCTTTAGTAAATAGATATAAAAAAAAAAAACTAGACAACTTCAATTTGAAAAAAAAAAAAAATTATATGTAGTAAATACATGTACATACATAATTCATTTTGTACTATTTATTTATTTATTTACGAGGCAAGAAACAAAAACTTCTCATGAGCACTAAAAGTAAAAAAAAACGTTGTTGTTGTTGTAAAACTGTCAGAAAACAGAGTTGTCCATGCAAACTACATAAATTCAGTGTTGCCCTTGAAAGTTTCTTATATAAATTCTTTCCATACATTTTGTGGTTTTGGTGTTCAAGAAAAATGTTCTTTTATCAGTTTTTTTTCTTATAAGCGTTTTTCTTATATGAAACTTTTTTTGTTAGTAGAAAAAACACTAAAAAGATATGGTGTTTTTGCAAATGTTTCTTATAAGCGTTTTGTTCTTATATGAGATGTTCTTATATCCGATAAATACTGTATTTATCGATAATGCGCCATGTTTTTCTCGATAGCTTTTGACATTTAAAACAATTTCACTAAAACATCACAAAAATCAATTTCCAGGCAACCGACTTCAAATTCATTTTCTTTTTGTATTATTATATTATATATAATAGACGTGGTACGGATGAGTGTGCTCGAAAAAAAGGTAGAGGAGAATTGTAGGTTATATATAAATTCTTTCGATCTTCCATAAGTTTCACGTGGATGTTAGTCAGTGTAAAGTCAGGCTATAAGCTTAAGTTTAGATTTAAAAATTTATGTCCTGGCTATTTAAACATCTTGAATCTAGCTGCTGATTTTGATTTGAATAATGTTAATGAATTTTGTCCGGCAGATTGGTATCGGTACAAATCCTCTTAGGATTCGAAAGTTATAGTTAATTTTCCAATTCTTGCATTGGGACACCTTTTAGTTTCTAACTTTTTTTTGTTTTTAGTATTGTAGCAGCCATATATGTATATCCATATACATATATAACGGTCGGACGGACAGCGAAGTGTCGGTAATAGGGTTCCGTCTTCACTCTCTCGGTATGGAACCTAAAATTTATATTTTTCTGAATAGAAAACTTTTTGATTCCCATCATGATTTCGCTGGCTATAAAGAGTTTTAGGGGCGGCTTTTAATAAATTTTTCCATGTTATTCCATATATGACTTCTGCTAGAATCTAGCGCGCTACCATATGCTAGACCCTTTTCAAAATTAAGTCACTAATCGTGATTCTCTTTCAACCAGATCAGACAACAAATCAAATATACATACATACGAGCAAGAGCAGACACTGCGCTTCAGTAAGTGAAAGCACACTAAAAAAAAAAGAAATGCGGTCGGGGGACCCCCGTTAGGAACGAAGTTCCTTACGTTTTTTTTTTCATCTTTGAATGTAATACAAGGTGAAATCTGTATGTTTTATTTTGTGTTGTTTTAGAAATTTTTAAATTTTATGATTCTTTAAATTTTTGGAACGTTTTCCAACTAATTAATATTTATTGGTAGGTGTCTCCGCTGCTGTTAGTGGAGACACTGCCAATCATACACAATTGCTTTTCGACAGTACACCAATACATATAAACAGCTCACACGCTTTCGTGACGATTTCTACTAATTTCCACTACCAGCAAGCCACGTTAAGGAACTTCGTTCCAAAAACGTGTGTTCCATAATGTATGTTTCTTAAAAACTACTTCAATTTTAGTTAAATTAAAAAGTCAGCAGTAATATGTTCTTAATTGAAAAGCTCAGGATTTGAACTTTTTTCTAAATGTCATGACTCAAAAGAGTTTTCTTGCAAACATATTTTCATGCTTGGGTTTGTTTATGTTCTTTCTTTCGTTATTTCAACTTATGCTTTCGACATCGTGATCTCTATCATCGTTAACGTGCGCGTGAGGCAAAGTCTGTGTTTGATGTGATTGATAATTTTAATTGGCATGAAATTGGCACACAAGGTCGGCCACTTGGGAAGCATATTAACGATAATAAAGTAAGAAATACGTTTTAAAATAAATTTATGATGTTTTGAAGAAAAATTTTAATGTTTAACGCAGAAGAGAAAAATTACTGAAAAAAAAAAATACAATGACTTACCAATTATAAGCGTTACTACAGTAAATGCGGCAATACGAACTAAGTTCACAAACACGAAATGACATAAAGTCCCCAAAACATTTTTACGAATAACTTTGGAAATAAGTTTACCTTATTTTTATCACATGGTACATATTTCAGTTTGGGGACTTCAGTCATGTGAACTCAAAACTAGTTTATTTTCGAAAGAAGAATAGAATTAGAGTTGTACCTTTAAATGTTCGGAAAACTGTTGCAAGTGAAAACAGAATTAGACATACAATATATCAAAAATCTAATTTGTCTGACCGATTGCTGATTACTCAAGACCAGAGCCAGAGAGTTAAATTTTGATTACGATTACTAATTAGTTACAATTTTTTTTTTTAAGAACCGTAGTGATTACATTATCTTTGTTGAGACAATTTCTGATTATTAACTGAATATTAAGACAAATAACCTAAAAATAATCGGGACTACTTTTGATTATTGAAAAAGAAGCGTAAATTATAAAAAGCAATGCAATGCAATGATTCTTCCACACAAAAACGTATGTATGTATGTAAGTCCGACAGAGCTTGAAACTGAAAACAAAAACTTATATTGTATTCAACAAACTTTTTACTAGAATGCTACACAACACAAAAAATATAGTCACAATAGTTTACAACGCATATCAAACTCCACAACTGAAACAAACGCTCAAAATTTTCACTGCACAAATTCATATATTCAAAATGGTTTATAATCGATTTACACAGTTGCAAACAAAACAACTCGACCTGGTTCTGCCAGATGACGAACGGTGCACACGGATGGGAATATTGAGCTGCTACAGAGGAGAGAAACAGCAACCAGGAGACGTTCGGCACAACTTGGCCTCTCTCGAGTGTATCTGCAGAGAATTTTGCATACAAGAGAATTTAGCATACAGATTACCAGCAACGTCTTGATTATGCAGTTTTTTTCCGGCAAAAAGCAGAAGAAAATCATAATTTTATTCATAATTTAATTAAGAGCGACGAAGCCCATTTCCAATTAAGTGGGTTCGTTAATAAGCAAAACTGCAGGACATGTGGTGTTGTAGAAAATCCGAGAGTAGCTCAACAGCGAGAATTGCACCCACCAGTGTATGTGTACGGCTTTGTGCGGCGCTTCATCGGAAAGGATAATTGGTCCTTATTTTTTTTTTTTTTTTTTTGAAAATGAACACGGGGTCACCATATCCGTCAATGGTGTCAGATATTGGACAATGTTGGAAAAGTTTTTTTTAGCACAGCCGTGAAAAACCATCCACAAATGTGGTTCCAACAAGATGGAGCCACAGCGCACAATGCAAGGGGACATCCCGAGTTATTTCGCGTACAATGGATTATAATTGGCCTCTGCGTCAGGAATGTTAAATGTGACGATTTTACGTCATTTTGACGTAATTTTGATCAAAAACCACTAAAATGACGTTTGACGTTTTTCTTCATAGAAGCTCTTGTATTTGGACGTTTTACTAGCTTCGCTCCTTTTTAAATTTATGGCAACTACGAGAAAGTAATTGAAAAAAAAAACTTAAAAAATGTTTATATTTACTTCAATTTACTGAAGAAGAAAAAAAAGAGACTAATAGATACCTTTCTTACGATCACTTACAACAAGCATATGTTGGGAACAGCCCAAAACGAAATAAGGACTTTTTTGTTAAAAAATCAAAACAAAAAAATTCTTCAACCAGCTCAAACCAGATGGCTTTCATGGGAAGCAGTCGTTGTTCGACTTCTACAATTATGTATATGAAAATATTTCCGTTTTCAAATTTTGTACACAAGAATTATTTTAAAAATACAATAGAAGTAAGTTATGCATCTCGGGGGGTTTTCTATGCTGTTCTACGGTATGCCGTATTTGTCAAATTACCCCCTTTTAGACGACTATTTTGACAGACCTGCAAGCGCAGATCGTTTTGTAGTCTTCTTCTCTAAATATTTTCGTTTTCAAATTTTGTACACAATACATGTTGAATTAGTTTTTGTACAATATAAAAGACTTTATCAAATAAAATAAATTAATTTTGGGTTTATTTGTGCGTTTTTATAAATTACGTTTTCTTTTGGCGTTTTTCTGCCAAAAATTTGACGTTTTCTGAAAAAATTTTCATAACACCCCTGCTCCGTGTTGACTGGATTTAAGCGCTGCAGACTGTTTTCCTTGCTGTTATTTGAAAGGAAAAGTCTACATCAGGGGTGCCCAAAACCTTCCCTGCCAGCAAATTGGTAGTCGACTACAAATAAAATCGACTTATAGTTCATCCCAGTCGGACATTGAGTAGTCCACTACTAAAATAATTAACTTTACGTTAACTTTTATGGACTAGCTTCAAATTAGCTACAATACAATCGATTTGTAATTCACTTTTTGTGTACTGGCTATAAGCTAGCTGAAACGTAGTGCAGAGTTCACCCAAAATTCAAATGATAACATACACACATACACGGTAAATAACTCTTTAATTAAATTTCCTATTGTCGCATTCGTTTTAAATGTTGCGATAGCTGAGTGGGTATGTTGGCTGCTCTCCAGTCTTGAGGCTTAGTGGTTCGATTCCCAGCAGAGGCTAACAAAAAAAAAAAAAAAGTAGAATGAAATTTAATTTAATAAAATAAAATATTACCACCGAAAAATGTAAAATCAGCATTGATTTGTACATTTTTTTCTGTGGCTACTGACTTTGAAGTAGCTAACTTTAAGTTAGTTGAAAAGTAATGCAGCGTCGGACAATTGACTACCTCCTAGGACATCGTAATGTTCAAATAGTCAGTCATCTCCATTAAAAATAATCGAAGTGTCAACCACCACAAGTTGTAAAAAAGTTAGCTTATAATTCATTACTAGTTAACTGAGTTGCCGGCAGGGTTTGAACTTGGGGTATGTGTGTATGTGTGTATTTTATACAAAGAGTTGTGTATACATATTAGAATGCTCAGCGAATGCTTCGCGCTTTTACAAAAACAAAAGCGTACCAAGCGTATAGTCCGTGGGCACCCCTGGTCTACATTAATAAGCCAAGAACCATCCAGCAACTAAATAGTAATCTACGCAACGAAACAAACCACATAACACCTGCAGTTTTGCGAAATGTTAAGGAAAATATGTTGGAAAGAGCACGAATATGCGAAGCAGAAAATGGCCATCACTTGCAAGATTTTATTTGTTATAACTTAACTACAAATATTCCCCATTTATACTCTGTATTAAAAAAAATTTAATAATTATGTCTTAAATAAAAAAAGTTATAAGTAATTCAAACCCCTTCGTTAATTTGGGCCACCCTGTATTAAAAGAAATAGTGGTGAAAAGGGATGAGAAAAAATATGCTTACATTTTAATTATATTAGAAAATAAATAGATTACATTGAGAAATTCTTAAGTTTCGAACAAAATAAAACTGTGTTCACTCTATAAAACAAACACCAGCTTTTTTTCATTTACATGGAAAGAGACCTTCGCAAGATCCTGGGCAGACTGAGAAAACCACTTGTGTTTCGTTAGGACGTTCAGGGATTTATTGTTAAGTAGTAATCATTAACATATTTATTAGAAAACATTAACATACCTAAAGTAATAGGAACAACTTTAATACGCCAACAACAACTTTGATATTGAAACTACAGTCGATAAAATTCCATGTATACACATATGAACGTGACTAGAATATATCAACCTCATTTGGTTTTTATGAATTCATACCCAAAACAAATTTGCTTCTTCTTATACATACATATGTATATTGTAACTTCTAAACCTGAAACGAAAGACATAAAAAAACACCCATTTGCACTTTTCGAATCCCAGCTGTTTTTGTGTGTATCAAAAACAACACAAACCAATAATTTTTTATGTAGATTTCTTAAATGTTCAGCATTTGTCTGGCGTTTGTTTTCAATTGTTTATTTAAATGGTCCTGCTTGAAAGTGTGCATGAAAATTTACTGGGAAATCAATTTGAATGTAGATTTTATTTGCACACAATGGCTGTGAGTTCAATAGATTGTCCAGAAAGTAAAAGTTCACATAAATATCTGTCCATAACAAAAGTCGAATAATCGAAAGGAAAAACAGAGTCAAATAAAATCATTTAATAAGATGACAAAATTATTTCTATTGTTGTCCGGTTTTTTTATTTTTATTTTTTGTAATGTTCATGCAAATTTGAAAAGTTAAAATGCCAATTATGTCGGTACACACAAACATCTTTCAATGTGTTCGCTGTCTGGGAGGGCGAACAATAACAAAGTGAAATTACATAAACTTCGTTTGGGCATAAATTATCTTAAAAAATTATACAACACAATTTTATTTTTTGTTTCGAAAAGCGTAAATTTTTGTGTTTAAAATCAAAAGTTTCGTAAGGAACATAAAACAAGAATCTGCTAAACTTTTTTTTAAGCGTTTATTGATAGAATAGCGTATGGAAATTTGTTAAAAACAAATATGGAAAGCAAATAATGGAGAAATATGCTAATGACTTAAATAATATGTAAAACATATGTATTCCAGAAGAATAAATAAATAAGTATTCAAGAGCCCAGAAGTGGAGTAAGCGGAGAATATTCACTGATTTCGATGAAATCTAAAGAATGTAGTTGATGCCCTTATGACACATACATACATACATAAGAACTAAGCTAATTTTTTCACTATGATCAATAATATTGTATCTTACTAGACATCAGGAGTAGTAAGAGGCTGGTTTAACGGCAACTACAACCAATAGTTGTAGTTAGCAAAGGACAGGTCAACATACAAACGAACACACCCATTATGTTAGTATAAATAGTAATTGGTTTGAAAATATCTGAATTCGATTGCTCAAGAGTTGTGTTTAGCTACTTATGAGCAGTGTTCAGTTGCAGACGAGCTGTGCCTAGCTGCTCAGCAGAAACAAAACTAAAATGCTGCGAACATTTTTGTAAACAAAGAGAATAAAACTTGACATGGATCGTTGCTAACTTGGGGGTTACACGATCAAGTTTTGCTTTTCAAGTTTTAATACATTCACACTTTTTTACTAATACACTCACAATTTTGAAAATTGATGCAAACTTGATGACAATTTTTTGCTTTCCATAGAGTCATCTATCAACAACAAAACATCTCACAACAATTTTTTTTCGTTCTGTCTGCAAATATTTTTTTGTTTTGTTTGAAAGTTGCCATTGAAAGTGATAAAAATTAAACAGATTAAAGCTTAACAAATAGAAATAAAAGTAAACACTCTAAAGTAAATTCATACATACATACACAGCTACATTCATGATAATTCTTAAATATTTACCAACCTTCTTACTAATAAGGGCTTCACCCAGTATTTCCTTTCTGCCCTCTGGTTTTTTTCTTCTTCTTTTATTTTCTTTATTTCAGATAGTACTTTTAATGAAGCAGCTATTTTTAATTTTCTTCTTGACGGCATCTTGAAAACGAATTGTTATGAAATTGCGTGCAGCCTACGTCACAGCTATCAATTTTATTGAATTTTGACAAGCAGTATGTGAAAAAACTTGATAGCAAAACTTGGTCGTGTAACTGCAGTGTAAGATACAAAAAGCAAAATCTAATAAGCTGTGCTGCTAAACTCACCTGGTAATGAATTCACATTGGTTCTGTGAGGATGTAGCCGGAGACCAAATTTCCATTATAAGACTCGTAGAAGTTGCCAGACCGGAGGACCATCGCACTCGTATATGAGTGCGATATAAAGAGTATTTTTTTTCGATGTATAGAACTTTAAGTTGCAATAAAACAACGACGGATTATTCGATTTACACGAATTTTATTTATCCGAAAGGTAATCTTGTGACATTACGTATTAAATATGATTTCTGGCATATGAACGCCACGACTGGCGCGAATGTAGTCCAATCTGGACGTCCAATTTTCGATGACTTTTTCCAACAATTGTGGCCGTATATCAGCAATAACACGGCGAATGTTGTCTTCCAAATGCTCAAACGTTTGTGCACAGAGAAAAAAGCACCTAATAAAGTAGAACAAAATCAATAAGATATCTCTATGGTTTTTTTTCAAGAAGGATTCCTTATTATTTTAATTATTAGGGAAAACCTTATTTTATTATTAGGGAAAACCTTATTGAAAAAACAACAATTAATGATACATTTATATTAAATTACAATTAATGAAATTAAAAAGATGATTTACGTGTGTTTATATAGGAAGCTAATAAAACCAATAGGGAAAAATTAATAAGATGACCTAATAAAATCAATAAGAAATCCTTATTGTATACAATTTACAAAAAAACCTAATAGAATCAATAGGTTCTTCTCTATAGAATTTTTTTTTTTTGGTACCATGCAAATCGGAAACTGAGTAAAAACAAACGTGAGTAATAAGTTTTCTTCTTGGTTTTATGTGTTTTTCTTATTGAGAGAATTAATAAGATTTGAAACATGGAAATAATAAGACATACCCATAGAAAAATCTTCTTTTCTCTCTGCTGGGATACCCCTCAGCCTAAAAACGTTTCAAAGAGAAAATCTTATTGAATCTATTAGGAAGTTTTCGCTCTGTGCATCATTCAAGTTTAAAATCTCAATTTGAAGTTAAAAAAATAAAATTTTTTTTTCAATAACCTGATTTTTTATCGATAACTTCAACAAAAATGTTGACAGTTTTACATTTATCTTAATATACATATGTATGTAGGTGAACTCTTTGCACATACTAAATTCTACTATTACATTATATTTGCACTGTTCTCCAAAAATTAAACAAAGCAAGAAATGTAGTTTCATACGGGCTTAAATAATATTTATTTAAGTTTGATGGCCTTGAACTTAAAACTATGAACAAATTAGACAAAACTTTTCCAAGTCAATCTTCCTAAATCATATGTATGCCTTGCTTCCTCCTCAAAAAGTAATTTATTACAATTGCTTAAATTATTTGCAGAGATTTTTCCCGAAATCTATTTACGTAGTAGATGACCTTTTGTATGAGAAACCTCATCAAAATCTGATCGAAGTCTTCTAAAACCCGATTTGGCTTTGGTGTAAATGGCCCAAAAAAAAAGAGACTGTTTAATCACACATAGACAACATATTTTTCTTTTATTTACATACATCTTTGTTTTAACCTTAAAGTAATTTTTATTTCGTTTTACTCTCTTTTAGGGATTAAATCTGTCTGTTTCAGCTATTTTAGCTTAAGCATTTGGTGGAAAAGGTTACTTAATTGTCACATACTAAAAATATAGAGACGTGATTGCACATTTTTTCTATAAAAAAAAAAAAAAAAAAAAAAAAAAAAACACGAATTATGTGTCTGGCCAGAGCTTTACCTTTGATGTGTTTAAGTAAAGGAATATAATGAAGCGATTATATGAACTAAGTTGCTGGTGTTTAGTTGGTTTGCTTTAGAACTTTCAAATTTAATATTTTCTATGAAGTTATAATCACTTTATAATACGACAGAAGTGAACAAACAGAGTTATAAATTTATTAAAGTTAAATTACTCAGATAAACTTTTGACAAAAAAAAGACAAAAATATTATTATTATTATTATTATTATATTTATTTAATCTTAAGGAATACAATTCTAAGACTAAATTTTAGAGAAAGAGCACTGGCAACAGTGGCCATCAGCTCATAAAAAAAATAATAATATCCAAGTCTAATAGTTATTCTTTTTTTTTTTTTTTTTTTTTTTTTTTGATATCAGAAGTTTGAAGTGAACTTAATAAATGTTTGGCGCAAAATTATATGTAACTGTGTACACAAGTCTGCTTAAGGCAAATTCGTTGCGAATAATCTTCAGCAGTTTTGAAAGAAATCGATGAATACGTGCATAATTAGTATCATTATGTTGGCTCGTTGGCACTTTCTGTTGGCACATCATTATTCATAATTATGGCTACTTTAATTAAATGATGTCTAGGCAAATAGAGACTTTGAAGATTGCTTATACGAGTAAATATTATCAAAATGAGATTTGCAACAACAGGCTGGCTTAAATCGAAATATCTTAACTACCTGTACGTACACTCATAGAAAAATGTATCTCATGATAGGGCATCTTCACAATTTTAGCTTCGATATTATGCAAAGCGGCATAAATGATGTAAAAACAAATATTAAACTGACGATAAAAACACAAACAGATTTTTCTTGCGGAATTGTGTCAAACATTTCACAACTGTGCTTGCAGAAACATGTCAGCAAAAGCGTTCTTAATTGTTAAAGCTTAACACATTTAATACCTTCCTGTCTTTTATATAGAAGAAAAATATGTCTTAAGGTGAGTTTAGACTATGCCAATATTTGTGCAAAATCATAAAAATTTTGTTTGTCCTAGTGTAAACACTCGAATTTGTTGGCCTCCAAATATTTTTCGACTGTTTGTTGGCTAACAAAAATGTGTGTTTGTGAAGAAAGCTTTGGATAGTGTAAACACTTTGTCAGCACGTCCCAACAAATATTTGGCTCGATATTTTGTTTGTTCTCGCAATATTTTTGGCGGAACAAACAGCGACAAATAATTATAGAAACGTGGCTTGCCAACAGTTATTTTTGAGAGTGCTTAACATATAAAAGATGAAATAAATGGAAATGGCAATATTGGTCAATTCGTTTGACAGATTGGTAAGTAAAAAACGCGTTTCCGTAATTCTTAATTATAACGTATATTTTTCTGAAAGAAAATGGACGACAACGATGCAGCAGTTATTAAACCGCCACCATCATTTGCCAAAGAAAACCAAAAGGAAGAAGATGACGCATGACTGGAGCGAAGAAGATATATTGAAATTGATCAACGAAGTGGAGTGCCATCCTAGGATTTGGAATGCATCAAGTGCTGACTACCATAATAAACCCATGCGGGATAATGCATGGACTGATATTGGCGGTTCTTCAGAACGCAATTCCTTCAGAAGTTTTTGGCAACATCCTTCCATTTTACGGCGCTGCACCCAAGCCCGAACCCACATTCTTCTGGATTTTTTTTTTCTTTTTGCTGTGTTTCTGAAACTGCGATAGCTCCAGCAGTTATTAATAATAAATCGCCTATATCACTGTCACTAAACATTTTAACTTTTCACATTGCTTCACAAACACAATTTTATACTGTTTGACAGATGGATTTCATAAACATAACAACATTGTTTGACAGATGTTTGTCATACACACCGGACATATAAAATTATTAGTATAGTGTAAAGGGGTACACAAATATTTGTACCAAACATGGCTGACACAAAATTTTCTGTTATTTGCGCAAATAAAATTCACACAAATATTAGTGCAATCTAAACCCATGCCCAAACATTTGTCACAAACCATACTATTAGTCCAAACAATTATTTGTTGTGTTTGGACAAATATTAGCATAGTCTAAACGCACCTTTAGCTTTTTTTTTCCACTAACCAAATATTTACAAATTTCCATGTAAACTTAAGATAACCCGAAGGGCGAACAATCTGTTGTTTGCCGTTTGTTGATTTTGTGTTCATTTTAGATATTTGGGGTACTGACTCCTCACTCAACCTTGAAATTCCAAATGACTATTAATGTCGCCGCTTTTGTTTGCAACTGTTTTTTTTTTTGCTGAAACTTAAATATACAAATTGCCGGTTTAATATTTTTGCAAAGCTTTTCATATTTTTCATTTTATGTTAACGAAGTATTTTCACCGGTTATCAATCATAATTTTTTACTCCAACGTTGCAAAAGGGTACAATATAAATGTGTCTGCATAGATTTAAAGCCATGTGGCAATCACTCACTTGTAAAGGGAAAAGCCAAAGCATCCATAGATATGTATATATTTTATTTTACAATCAAGCTTAAATTGCACGCACAGTGGGGAATTAAGAATAAGGAAAAGATAAAGTGAATTATAATAGATACATATAATTTTTTCTTTATAATGAATCTTAAAAGATTTCATATTTCCAAACAATTTCCGGGCGATGACAACACGCTGTTGGCAAAATATCGAAAAGGAAGAGATACATACATATATTAAAAACACAAAAAAATTATCTGCAACTGTTAGTGAATCCAGTAAATATTCACTCACTGGCGCGGAGTTCAAAAAGGAATGTAAACGGAATTTTTTATTGCTAGAAGGCATAACTGTTCGTGGAAACGTTAACTTAAATGAAAATTAATGTTCATGTCATGTGACTGCGGAACTCTTGACATTTACATATGTAACTACTGTTAAATAAAATTATTAAAATTGGTGCAGCTGTATTTGAAGAATATTTATAAGATGAAAAATACACTTCTCAACATAATTCCACACCATTATTTTGTTGTGCAGAAACGTAAATTTTCTTAGGATCTCCGTAATGGCTCTTAAGGAGCGTACGCTCAACGATTGATATTTTGTAATTAATAATGTCTAAAATTTGCAGAGAAAACACCTTAGCTTACGTACTTTGCTATAATCAAACTTTTTTAAAAAACTCTAAAGTCTGTACTACTTGATATTTTCAAACAATTTCTAAGTTTTATAGAAATACTTGTTTTTGAAAGAAAATTACTGCTGCCTGTTTCTATTTCTCCAAGTTGTGCTATTGTTTGTATTCTAAACGAAATGAAGTTGATTTAGGTTCCTTTATGATATTATTTTATTCGAACGATGGCTCGATCGATAAGTGGAAAAGACGTAAGTGTTCTCATACAGTAATCGTTTACCCTAAAAACAAGTTCTTAATTAGTTCAGCTCAGTTTTATTCAGTATCCAATTGCAAACTAAACTTAAAAGTGTACATACATTTTTGTGTGTTATATAGAAAACAGTTTCAATTATTATCAAAAACAATTCAGATTATCAAGTTATGAAAACACAATAAAGTGTAACAGATAGGTAATAAAATTATATCACACTCAATGTGAGTAGGTTAAGGTGACCATAAGAAGGGAAAGCATACTCTACACCAGTGTTGCCAGTTTAGGGGGTTTCCCCCTAGATTTGGGGGTTTTATTTTCTTTTAGGGGTGAATTTGGGGTGTTAAATATTTTCGGGGGAAATTTAGGGGGAAACAATTTATTTTTGGGGTATTTTCAGGGAATTTCTGTGCTTGGCTGAACGGTACAATGGCAGTAGTTAGAAGATTTTTCAACTGATAAATTTGAAGACTAACGATTTTTAAAGTAAAATTAAATGAAATATTTTATGTTCATCTGGTAGCTTCAAGTACAGAATTTTGCAACTGGTAATTTTAAGTACTATTTTGCTGTGTTGAATGAATTTTTCCTTATGGGTCATTTCTTTGAATTTTTTCCGTTTCTTAAGAATTGGGAAAATTAAAATATAAATATTAAAATATAATATTAAAATATAAATATTAAAATATTAAAATATAAAAATAAAATATAGAAATTTCCAGTTGCCTATAAATATGTACTTAGATCTCAAAATATGTGAATACAAATAAATCAAAAATTTATAATAAATAATCATAACATATGCTCTGAAAAATACATACATATCATCAGTTAATTTTTACTTCTTTTTAATTGGGTAAAGTGTAAAAATTTTATGCATTTTCCTCATTGTCAATGCATTAATATTACTGATTCGCAAACTAAAGCAGAATGTTCACCATTTTGTAGAAAAACATTGAATTTTAGGTGGTTTCAAAAATTTTCTGAGGGGAAGAAACACATTGACCTGGAAACACTGCTCTACACATACAAAATCCGATTCCTCTATTTCGATCACGTCGTCAGCACTGCGAATGAAACTATCAAAATCAATCACTTGTTGTTTTGCTATCGAGTGGGAGCATTTTTGAAAAAAAATTTTTATTTATTGGTAAAAAAAAACTGGTAAATAAAAATGGAAAATAAATGTTAAGTAAATATATTAAACAATTTTCGTATGTATGTAGTTTTCCTAAACAGTTTTGCCTTAGTTTAAGAAATCAACAGCTGCTGTCACTTGTTCGCTTGATGGAGGAAAGTCTTGAGTTTGCCGGAGGAATACCAGTGTTCAGTGCGGCAAAGAATTCAATGGAGGAGGAGTGGCAAAATCTTTGCAAGAATCTGTACATCTTCGTTAGCCTCTGCCTCGGTTTCCATGAAATGCAAGCGCCGTGGTTGAGTCCTTAATTTATTTATTAAATTTGCTTAAAAATAAATATTCTTAAATTTTGAAACACCACAGAAACTATTTGCACACTTTCAAAACGTTTACTTTTTTTATTTTGTACATATTTATGTATGTATGTATTCGTTTTGGTTTGTCAGATACCGTTGACCAATTTGAAAAAGAGTCGTATTTACACAAGAACAATTTAATAGTTTTTTTTTCAAAACTTCAATGAAAAATCAACCAAAATTTTTACCGTTCTGGTATGTTTGTGAAGTAAATAGCAAAAATTTACTAACGCAAGACCATGCAAACGCAAGCTGTCAAAATAGAGGAACCCAATTTGATTCGGAATCTAGCGACTACATATTGATCGCTTATATATTTTTTACAACATTGAGGAACAGGCAGTTAAAAGAAGTACAATTTAAATATGAACTTAATTATTTATTTGCTTTAAGAGCCAATTGAAATGTATTAATTCAGGTCCAAAAATTAACCTTTTCAAAAAATGTTTCTTGTATTTTTCAGCTTTCTAAATGTTGATTAGCACCAACGAAATATCGTCGGCATATAGACAGCTGAAAAATACAAGAAAAATTTTTTGAAAAAGTTAATTTTTGGACCTGAATGGAAGTAAAATTTGTTTATGCGATTCCTAAACCTGTCGAAAATATTTTAGATATTTTAGAAAAATGTTATTATATTAGTCCTAAAAACAGGCCTTATTTACTGTTTTCTGTCCTCTTCAGCTGTCTAGATGCTATTGAATTTGCTAGTAGATTCGAAAAAACATAAAATAATGTTTGGAACCTGGCTACTTGTACTACTAATTAATAAGGTTTATTTTTAGCAAACAAATAATGCATTTCAATTGGCTTAAATTAAATTTTATGAAAAAGCACAGAGCAAAAAGCACCTAATAAAGTAGAACAAAATCAATAAGATATCTCTATGGTTTTTTTTTTCAAGTAGGATTCCTTAATATTTTAAATGGGAAAACCTTATTGAAAATCAACAATTAATGAAATTAAAAAGATGATTTACGTGTGTTTATATAGGAAACTAATAAAATCAATAGGGAAAAATTAATAGGATAACCTAATAAAATCAATAAGAAATCCTTATTGTATACAATTTACAAGAAAATCTAATGGAATAAATAAGTTCTTCTCTATAGAATTTTTTTTTGGTACCATGCAAATCGGAAACTGAGTAAAAACAATCGTGAGTAACAAGTTTTCTTCTTGGTTTTATGTGTTTTTCTTGTTGAGACAATTAATAAGATTTGCAACATGGAAATAATAAGAAATACCCATAGAAAAATCTTCTTTTCTCTCTGCTGGGATACCCCTCAGCCTAAAAACGATTCAAGGAGAAAATCTTATTGAATCTATTAGGAAGTTTTCGCTCTGTGAGGATATCAGTAGTATTTTTTTTTTTAATATAAATTTTTGCTGGGCGAAGAACTTTTTTAAAATATCTATTACCATATTAAGCCTCTAGGAGGAATGGGTAAAATGGTTCAAGGTTAAATCTAGGGAGCGCATAAGAAGCCTATATTTCCTGGGAGTTGCTTGTGAACTTTTGATAAGAGCGGACATGTTTTTTGTGATGTGTATTCGTAATAGGTGGAAGTGTGATTTTTTTATTGGCTTATTAAAAATTTAATCCATATTTACTGCGCGTTTATTTGGCAAATTAATTAATTTATTTACCAAATGAGATCTTAGTAAGCATGATATAATTTTGAAGATAAGTCCGCCAAAGTATACATTCGCTATAGAACTTATTGTGGTTATTGTGTCGTCTTTTTGTTCTGTATATTCAACGTTTTGCAATATTGAAGATGATGCGTTAAATGTTGTTAACTGTATGGTGTCGAAGGTATATACTATGGCTACTAAACAGACAAATTAGCAGCAGTTAATCCTGACTTATTTACCTTTGCAAAAAGAAATGTTCTGTTTTAATGTTATAATTTTATTTTGCTTAACCAAACGTTCACTAACACTTTGATCCACCAATTTTGATCCACCAATTCCTCTTTCCTATTTCCAATTTGCCTAGTTCAGTACAATGCAATGCATAATTCAGGGTCATTCTTTGAGTTCTGGTCCCACTCCAAAAAAAAAAGTGCAAGTCGCAAGACACGGTCCAACAAACCCCTCCAATTAACCTAGCTAGGCTAACCTAGTAAAAATTTGCTTAGTTATTTGTTATTCCAAAATATTATCATTTATTATATGTATGTATTTACTTCCTTTATTGAAACTATTTATAAAATATAAACAGCCTGTTTGCAAAATATTTTATGATGTTGAGTTGTACTTGCATAAATATGCCTTAGAGATAAAAATCCATCTCGTTTTCTTCGCAGCAAAACTGTTGCTTATTTGTTTACTAGAAATGATATTATTTGTGTTTTCTTTTTCTTCTTGAACAATAACAGATAAAAGACTAGTTGAACAAACATACTTTTTATCTGACTGCTTGATTTATAATACTCGTAGTATCCAAGCAATTGTGTCTAATAACTTAAGTTGTGCTGGCAAATGACACTGTGGCGCAGAGGGAAATCCGTTAAGTTTTTTTTTGTTGATAGAGCTTTTATCAAACGAGAGGTGAACAATGCAGGAAGTGTTGCCAGCTCTGAGGGCGCAAGGATATTATAAATATTAACGGCTTCAAACTTTTCGCCGTGCCCAGCGATTTTTTGCCATTAATTTTAACTTTATAGTCGTACTATACTGAAAAAACAATTTAATCCAGTTGTATTTAATTCACCTCCAAGCGGTGTCAAAAGTTCGGTAAGTGCGGCTTTATTTAAATTAAGAACGTTGTGCTTGTTGTAAGTAGGAATTTTTCAATCGCTAAATACTTAATTCTAGCCTTATTTAATGCTAGCTTTGGACTGATTTAAGCCGTATTCAATCTGGATTTTTGGTTGAATTTAGCTAAAATCTGTACTTAAAAACAAGCACGCAGTACTAGAACATTGATACTTACCATACTTCGGACACTGTTTGGGATGGATTTAAGCACGGAAATGTACTGTTGTGTTAAACGAGTTGTATGGTTGATGCTGCTATGGCGGATGACTTCTTTTACTGTATTGACTTTTAGATTTCGATGTCTGTCCTCATCTCTAATGTACCATTCAGCGTTCACTGTAGGTCGCAGTATTTTAGATTATTTCAATAGTTTTAAGGATATTTGGAAATACATTTTCGAATGAGTTCTTTTAAACAATGTTTAATTTCGGACAAATGCCCGTTTAGAAGTGCTCAAGTGTCTTCGAAGCTTTTACTTTACGTAGATAATTACGCAAAAGTTACAGCAATTTGGGTGAGGTATATAAGCGGGTCTTATTCTACACACATCTACGCAAAAGCTAATAGATTTCCATTAAAATCGTCAGCAAATTCTTCCTCGTTTACATTACCGTTTTTCGCCCGCTTGCAATCTTTCATTTTCATAATGTTAATCTTTCAAGATACTAATTTTTGTGAGGTACTTGATCAAACAGTGTTTAAGAGCATTTTCTATTGCAGTGTAGTATTTGTCTGTACATTGTGAACGCCACTTGAATTACTGAGTAAATTTGAGGAGATTTTATCGAAAGCTAAAGTGTGAAGGACACGTTCAATAAACTCAATGTTCAAATAAAACAAGTAAGAGTGCTATATTCGGCTGGACCGAATCTTAAATACCCTTCACAACGATATATGTAACATTCTGATTGATTTTTGGTGCCAAAAGTTATTTTATTTGGCTTATAAAGCCGATTTCTTGAAAAATCGGGAGACGCTATATCTTGGGTATATATGGGACGATTTCAAAAGTTCTTCGATTTTTGGGATCTAATTAAAAATTAAAAATGATATGGCTAACTTTTTAGGAAAAAAAAATGTTTCAAAAATCTCAAAAATCCCTCAAAACCCCGTTTTTTGGATATATCTAGGCTATGCGTGGACCGATCTTACTGAATTTCAATAGCAGGGATTCAACACATTTCAGAGGAAGAAAGAGGTTTCTATCTCAAACCGTTTTCTCAGAAACGGTATTTCAACGACTACAGACGGATATCGCTTAATCGTAATCTCTATTGATTCTGATCCAGAATATACATATATACTTTATGGTGTCTAAGATGGTTATTTCAATGCGTTACACACAGAATCACAAACTTATATATACCCTTACACATTTTTGTGAAGGGTATAATAAATGCATGCCAGGATACAAAATCAAGCAAGAGCGGGTTAAAAATTCGTAATTTTTTTTTTATTTGGAGCCTTCACCAACAAAAACAATAATTTGTTAGGTATGCAATTGTCGAAGTAATGAAAAGATGCGCGAATGAAAAAAAAATATTTTACAGTTTATTGAAAACTTTCTTTGTACGAGATTAAACAGCGAAAGCAAAAAAATAGCTTATCACCCGGCGGCATAATAGAAACCAATGCTACAAACTCACAAAAATTATAATGTTTGACGTTTTTTATCGCACGTCTGCGGGAAATTATTAAAATAAAAGGCAGGTGCACAATCAATCTGAGTGACAAGCTTATTGAGCGTGTCCTGGGCACTTAATGCCAAGTTTTGGCATTCGTGATTGGACAAATTTGTGATCTAATGCCTTATTTTTGTTGCTTATTTTAGTTTTGCCTTAAATTGGTTTTGCTATCTTGCATATTCAAGTTCGAATGTCGGAATTCGGAACCTGGTCTGACAGTAGATTTGATTTTTTGTAGGGGTCATCTCGTCAAAGTTACCGAATTAGACTTAAAGCGCCGTACGTACAAAATTTTTCTTAGATATTACACATACATACTTAAATAGAATCGTTCTATTATTGAATTTAATTTGTCCCATCATCACTTTTAATTAATTTTGCTTTTCTATAACTTGTTCTTTTTCACATGCTTATAGAGATAAAATTAAAAACACAATAAAACAAACAAGATGAAACTTGCTCTGCAATGGAGATGTTTATTTATTTTCTTTTGACATGATGTATTCATTGGTGTTTTAAGTTTCAATCATGTGTCAATATTTAAGTTGTGCTCTATTGTATTTTGATTTACATGTAGTTTGCACTCAGATGTGTAGTTTTACATTTTTAAAATTAATTTTCTCTCATGTGGCTTTATTTACTATATAGATTTAATGTAAATAATATTGAGTATGTAGGAAATAATTAATACTCTTGACAACGCAACAGTTTTTAATATTTACTACTGGATTTTATTGAATTTTACTTGATGGCTTTGTGAACGAATATTTGTAAAAAGCAGAAAAGAAAGGATGTCTTAAGGAAATTATAACAAAACGGAAACATTTTTTTTAAATAGGGTTACCATACTTTATTTGATTTTGAATGACATGGCTACGTGTACAGTATAAAAATGTTGGAGAAAAAATATGTTTGATTTGAGGTGTGATCCTGTACTCAAAATTGGGGGCCCATAGGTCACCCAAACACTAATTTTCGAAAAGTGAGACTAATTACGTATAGGAGAGAAAGCAAGAGAGAGAGATAGAGAGAGAGAGAGAGAGAGAGAGAGAAAGAAAAATATTCTTGCTACAGGAAATTTCAAGAAAAATAACATGAGTTTCGTTTTTGTAAAACTATAAAAAATTGTTAAAGAGTCACTACTGCAACAAACTTTGTATCATTTCCAGAAGCGATAAATTCAATGTGATTTCCATTCAGTGCTGACTTTTTACCATCAATTCATCAAGGGGCTTTGAATGTTTACATTTTGGCCTAGAAATCTGGCCAAATGCTCCTAAGCATTTTGATCAATTATTACGAAAATTTATAGTTCTTTCAACAGCTTCTTGCTGAACTTTACGCAAAGAGACGTGATCACAGCTAATAACGTAAAGCAAAAAAAAATTTTGGATGGTGTTTCCATAAAAAAAACCCAGCAAGAACAATGACGGTCATATCATGCATCATATGCTGCGCATTGCTGATGGGTTTGTGCATGATAGTCTCCATCATTTTCGAACTTAATTATTTATTTGCTTTAAGAGCCAATTGAAATGTATTAATTCAGGTCCAAAAATGAACCTTTTCAAAAAATATATATTACAGCAAATATTTCTTGAAAAGGTTCATTTTTGGACCTGAATTAATACATTCCATGATTTTCTTTAGTGCAAAATAAGAAAAATGATGTAAATATTCGTGCAGGTGGTGTGATTTTTTTTTAGAACTGACGTCAGTCCCAGAAAAGTTGTCTTGCGTGAGGAAAATTATTCTGATCGTGAGCTTGTGCGACGTGAGCCAAAAAAAAACAGTCACACTCACATCTCTAGTTCATATGCACAAAAGCGTATGGCACAAAATAAATATGTTTAATATATTTGGTATAAACTTCTTGGATTTGTTATTTTTAATTTTTTTTTTCTTAATTATGCAGTTTTTACAAACAAAACCACTGCAAAGAGAAAAGAGCACAACTAAACCAACATATCGCAGACTCTGCAAAGTAATTACAATAACAGGTCACTGATAAAATCCAACAGCCACGTAACTTCAAGTGTAATTTAATCCCGCAGCACGCTGCGTCTATCAACCATCCGGCGGTTATTTATTAAACAAATTGCAGTTGTAATGCTGCTTCATTTTCTTTAAGTGTTTATCACAAGACACATTTAGATATCACGTATCCCGACACAAGAAGTTAACAATTTATGGCGCTAATACATGTAGATTAAATGTACAAAGTTTGGTTGAGTTATTTAAATGTGTGAACAAGTTCATGTTTTCGTTAAAAAGTTTATAGAGACAAACAAATGAAAGAAATGCGAAATGTATCCTAAAATTAAGTGCGTGCATAAATATCTACATATTTAGAAATTTCCTATTTTTATAAAAAAAACTACTATTAATATTTTTGTTGTTGTAATATTATTAGAATATATGGATATGGACTTAGATGCATTCGCATCTTGTTTTATCAGCTTGAATGCATTCGAAAATAACGTAAAAAATTGTTGCGAATTTTATGGGGTTTTCTAGTTCGATTTTCCTTAATCATAAATAAGGTAAACTTTTTTTGTGATAAAATTGGAGTGATCAACATTTTTAAAGAAATCAAGAAAAGTAAAGTTGAAGCCTTACTGACTGGAGTACCAGGGCGATTTCACGACCACCACGTTACTCATCAGCATCCAAGTTTGCTTCGAATTCAGGCAATGACTAATTGTATACTGTTTTTAAGCAGCAGCGTACAGCCAGTCTACCATCTCAGCTCTTCATTACTGACTGTCTATATTTGATCTTATTGATAATCTTATTGATTATTCTAATGATGTCCGATTGTTTGACCACTCTAGCTGTCTGGAAAGCAAAATTTCAAAAATTTCCTTTAATATCTAACAATTTTATTTAGCACACAGATTACACAGCCCGACAAAATTAAGAAAGATTTTTGCTTCTTTGAATTCATCAACTGTTTCTAGTTAATTTCGATGCACTGAATTGAAATCTGTAATCAGTTTGTCTCTATCAGCTGTAGTTTTCTTCATATAGCTTTTTGATACACTCCACTAGTGACCTCCAATTATAACCGTCTGCCCGTCCGTTCAAAATGTTTTTTTTATGAAAAAAAAATTTTGTAAAAATAATTTTGGGTAAAAAGCTTTTTTCCGGAAAAAATGTTTTTTTGGCAACTACCATAACTGTAAATAAGAAAGTTCATTAATTTCTATTATTTGAATTTTTTCTTATATAATTATTCCTGTATTAAGTTTATCAGGCTAAAGTTCTTTCTATATTATCTTTGTGATTGATATTTATTAAATTAGACAAAGTGGTGAGAAACTCTCACCCGGTAAATATGTAATGAGAAATATAGACAAATAATAACAGAAATGAATGGTGTGTTTGATATGATTAAAAATTTAGACAGAAAATATACAACAACTTAATTGGCTGAGTGGCATGGTTGTTGCTTTAGAAACATGAGCCCCTGAGTTCAAAGACGGGTGCTGACGAGAAAGTGTGGCGGCTTCGAAACAACTAGTTGTCCCCCCTGCTAAATGTCTTTGATGTTTTCTTTGTCTTATTCAATTAATATCAATCACAAAGTTAATATAGAAATAACTTTAGCCTGATAAACCTAATACAGAAATAATTATGTAAATAAGAAATTTTGATGAAACAAATTTTTTGAAAAAACTGACAGACGGGCCGACGGTCATAATTGGAGTAAATGACCTCCAATTATGACTGTGGAGTGTATGAAAAAGCTATATCATGAAAACTAGAGCTGATAGAGACAAACTGATTACAGATTTGAATTCAGTGCACTCAAATTAACTAGAATCAGTTGATAAATTCAAGGAAGCAAAATGAGTGTTGGCCTGTGTTATCACATCTGTAATGAGGGAAAACAAGCTTCTCATTTTCGAATGAATTTGGGTTTACCTGACTCACTTTTACCACTCGCACACTCACTTACAAGTTTTGCATGGATTTTTTAAAGGTACAAAAACACCACTTAATTGGTTGAAGACGGGGTACCTTTATGCCAGGTAGCCTCACAAAACCGGCTGATTTATTGCTTCTAGCTTGAAGAACTGTCAAAATACACAGCAGAAATACACAAACGCGAGCAAATGGGTGATAGAATTTAAAGTATTTCTACCAACAAAATACATGAGGTGTATGTTGGTGTTGTGTTAATACTTGGTGCAAGATATGTGCAATAGGTTGGATCAATTTCCATGGAAAAAAAGTTGTCGATATTGTGCCATCGATTTTTTGGAAAAATCATTTCGAGCCTCCGATTTAAAATTTTGTTTCTGTACTTCTGGGATTCTCTCTGAGGGATTGTATTACAAGGTCGCGTGTTAAAAAAAATATTCAGTAGACAAAATTATTGGGGGTTGGTCATACATTAGACTATTTAGCGGGACAAGTCCCACGCATTCTGGAACTAAACGGGCACAGGGTGCCTGTATAGGACTCAAAGTATGGCCAATCCTGTATAATTTTTCCCCCAATTTTTTTTCTTCCATATATTGCATCGCATACTTAGGAGGTTTCCATAAAAGATGAAAAAATTGAAAACACTGATTGGTGTGGATTATGGGCCAGTGCCATCGTGGGACCATAATTTTTCAAAGGCAACGAACGCAGGAACGTTACTGTGAGTACTATCGTGTGATGATTACAAATTTATGTTTGCCGTAAATAGTAGAGCTGGACTTAAACGACATTAGTTTCAATAAGATGGTGACACACAGAAAGCGCAACAGTGACGCCATTGAGAGAAAAATTCGGTGAATAGTTTATTTCATGTTTGGAGCCGGTCCCTTGGTCACCTAGATAATGCGATTTAGGGACCTTGGACTATTTTTAGTGGAGATATGTTAAACCTTTACATTACAAGGACAGGCATGCAGCGATTAATTGGTAGTCGTTATTGAAAAGCTCATCTGTGAGATACCAGCTGATATGTTGAACAGAGCATGCCAAAATTGAGAGCAGGGATAGCCGCTGTTAATAATTACATTGATTAAGGATTTCATATATTTAAATGAAGAATCAATACATTTCTCTAATTTTATGTGCTTTTTTCTAAATCAAAGCTTAATTAATACAAGCAATTGTAAGGTTTAAATGTCTCGTCACATGCAATGTTCCCCGGCTTTTAATTTTTTGTTAGTTTGCATACTTCGTAGAAGTGTACAGCAGCTCATCTTGTGACAATAACTATTCTAGCTGCACCACTTTACTATAATATAGTGACAGCACATAGAGAAAGGGACCTAAGGGTAAACAAAAATTTATTTTCATTTTTTTTGTTTTTTTGATGGGGACAACATCTGAGCATCGATCGAATGAGACCGATCTCATGCCGCAAAAGTGTTCCCTCCCAGAGATATGCGCGTTTTATGAAAGTGAAGTACACCAGAGATACACGTATTGAAATTTTTAAAATTGCTCTCCTGAACAAACCCGGTTTTTACCCTTAGGTCCCTTTCTATTTAGCGCGTCACATATGAAGACATTGTGCGTTGTAGTTTATTTTAACTGGCAACTGGCTTGAGATATCGCTAATTAGGTGCTTATTTAGACTGTAAATTTCAGAGTTTTGCATTGCAGTCGCTGTCCTGGCAAAAATCCGATCTTTAGAAAAATATATGTCGATGAAAATAATGAAATGCTTAAGCTGTGCTAAAAGTCAAAAATTATTTTTAAGAACGAAACATCAACAAAAGGAACCGGGTGGTTTGAATTATATTAATTGTCAGTAATGAAAATGGTGATTTTAATTTTTTTGAAACCGGTTGTCGGCAACAAAAACCATAATCTTTCATCTTACTGCTATTCATTTGCAGTTCCTTTTGTCCCCTTAACGTTTCTTAAGTTTGTTTTCTATAATTTAGATTAAGCAACATTTTACATGTAACTAAAGCCTACTACGAGTTTTTAATATGATTTTTAAAATGTGTACGCATCTCGTTAAGCATTCTAACTGAATTAGAATTACAGTCAAAGCCCGGTATAGCGAATACTCAGTTGAAAGAGTATCCGATATAACGAATGGCGAAATTTTTACATTAACTGCCTTATATAGCGAATGTAAAAAAAAGAATCTCGATTTAACGAATAACAAAGCAAAATTCATTAAAAAATCGCTACAGAATCGTAAGATTGTGGGTGTTTTTGGCTTCTTCGCTTTGTATTGAAAGAACGCGTGTGATGCGTTGCTTTTTTCCCTCAAATTTCAGTAGTTTTATTTGGTTCATTGTGAAAACGAGATGTCGATTTCTTAAGAAATTAATAATATGAATGAAATGTAATAATAAACCTACACATGTTAATAGCATCCAAATATAAGTAAATATATATTCGCACCTATGTACATTTATGATTTTTAAGGAATTTATATATTAGAAATAAAAACAATAATTAAATAAACGTTAAAATATCAACTAAAGTGTTATTTCTACGCTAAGTTATCAATACAATTAAATTTTGATGTTTTTAAAACTGCGGACCACCGTCTTTTATAAAATTTTAAGATAAAAGATTATTGTTCGATATAACGAATACCTCGGTATAACGAAAAGTCTGAACATTATATCATTCGTTAAACCGGGCTTTGACTGTATATGCATAATTTGTTGAAATTGTCTACCATTTATCATTTTCAAAAACAAATGTACGCCCTTAAGTACTTGAATAATAAATACGTTTATAAAAGAACACATTATTCAAAAAGGACTTGGCAGACGACTCTCAAACTATGAAATTAAAAGGATGTTTTTTCTTTTTTTAATTTATAACTGTAGTTTTGCAAGCTTTTTCCATAATTTGGTTTAAATTTTTTTTTTTTTTTTGATCTAACATTTTATTTAACGCAAGGGTGAAACTACTTGCTTATTCTAACTTTTGTTTTTCCTGCCTGCAACATTCATGCGAATTACTCAAATCAAAACTTAAGCTAGCAGAAAAGTTGTACAACTATAAATTATGGTGCTAACATTTAAACATTTTCGCTCATATTAAAAAAATTAATATCTATTTCATATCCAAATTAAAAAATTTTTGTGTGGAAATAAAATAAATCAAATAAAACACATTTAATAAAGACTTTAATTTTTTTGAATACAAGCAAAATGCTATTCTTCATAGAACTTCAAATTTATCTTCAAACTCCAGCTTAAGAAAGTAGATCAAAAATCCCCAAGAGAATAAGCTTTTCGAGAGTTTAATATTAAACTCTCTGGTGGGGGAGTATATGTAGCGGAGTACCTTCTTACAATACTACTAGTTTTTAAAAAATATAAAAATAAATATTTACCTTTGAATTTAATAACTAAGTTTGAGTAAAAATATATACAGAATTATTAAATTTTTGGAAGAAAGCATTTATTAATTCCGTATATATTTTTACAATCAAACTTAGTTATTTGTTTTTAAGTTTTTTAAGTTTGGTTTACTCTTGCTTCTTCTTCATCTTACATTTCTTTGTGTTCTTCTCCATTAAACTCCCTCAAAACATAATCTTATAACTGCACTTATTTTAAACGCTGTAGACTTGAGCAATAAATATACATATATTTATATTAAAATATTTAAATTAATTTAAATAATGCCCTTGTCAATCAATACTGTTTGATAAGGGCAGACAATACATATGTATGTGTGTTTGTTTACTTCTTGAGAAATATGTAGGCTTTCGCTATATCTCTGCTATAGAGAGAGCGATTTCGAAAAGTTTTAATATTGGCCGTTAAGTAAGCTCATTCTATATCTGGCTGCTTCTATTATGTTCCTTGAGTTTGGTTTTTTTTTAATTATTCATTTCGTGATTTCAAAAGTATAGGACTGGAATTCGACATCTATTAAACAAAGTTGTTAAACCAATTTTTTTCTTCTCAGTTGAAAGTCTGACATTGACGCAAATGGATCGCTTAAATATCCCACAACTCATAAAATTTATTAAAACATACTACAAAAATGGTGATTCTGCCACAGCCACATTTCGTGCTTTAAGAGGATGAATATGACTTACATAATCGTTCAAATACACAAGCAATTGGCGAAATTGTGAAGAAATTGGAAGGGACTGGAGTGGTTACAAATATTGTAAGGCCTTTGCATCATCGTTTCGCGTGTTCCGCTGAAAATATCGCTGCTGTAAGTGAAAGTGTTAACGAAGACCCGAATGTGTGGATTCACCGTCGTTCTCTGAAATTAGAACTGTCTTACGGCACATTATGGCGTTTTTTGCATTACATCTACACCTACATCCATATAAAGTCTAGCTCACACAACAACTGAAGCCAGCTGACCATTCGCAACGTCGTAGATACGTGGAATGGGTGCTTGAACAACAGGCGGTAGACGGCGATTTTTCCAACAAAACTTTCTTCAGCCATGAAGCACATTTCTCACTCGGTGGGTATGTTAATAAAAACAAGTAAGAGTGCTATATTCGGCTGGGCCGAATCTTAAATACCCTTCACAATGGTACATACATTCTGATTGGTTTTTGGTGCGATAAGTTGTTTTATTTGGCTTTTAAATGGACCGATTTTTTCTGAATTTCAATATCAGATCCACTACCGGGATTTAACACAGGCTGCAAAACTTTTATTAAAATAATTCTTAATATGCTCAAGTTCAACCACTAGGTGACACCAATTCTTTTTAATATCAATGAAATAAAGAAAAGCAAAATGTATTTCTTAATTATTTATCAGTTAACTTTATAGTAAAATTTATTTAACAAAAAATTGCATATAATTGCATTATTTTTGAATTATAATGTTAAACATTGCCATTAAGTGTGATTTGCTTTTCAATTTACTTACGTATGTGGGTACATGCATACGTATGTATGTATGTACATACCTATAATAGAAAACTCTAAAATAAATTTTTTGTTATTGAATATTTTCAGTGTGTTCCATAAAACAATGATTATATACATACATATATACATACATACATATTTACATTGCTTGCTTTTACAAAATTATTTTTTTCTTGTGCACGTTGTTGATGATCTATTGCGTATCATCATACACATGTGTGTGTGTATGTACATATGTAAGTACGTAGGGAAACCCAAAATGATTTTTTGTGTGAATGAATTTGAAGACGCAATTGTTCAAAAGAATTTCATTGCGTACCCTTTTTTCAACAATTCTTTATATCACTTTCATTTTCAAGCTCGTGTATACATATGTATGTACATACATACACATTTTTACACCAAAGCAAAAAAATTGTTTATGCTAACATACTTGCATGCATACATACATATGTAGATACATACATACCTACATACATACAAACGTATCTACATACATACATACATACATACATACATACATACATACATACATACATACATACATACATACATACATACATACATACATACATACATACATACATACATACATACATACATACATTCATATATTCATACATACATACATACATACATACATACATACATACATACATACATACATACATACATACATACATACATACATACATACATACATACATACATACATACATACATACATACATACATACATACATACATACATACATACATACATACATACATTCATACATGATCGCAAATATTATATACATATGTATATAATATTATATACATATGTATGTACCATTATGATTGATTTTTGGTACCAAGAGTTGGGTGCATATGGGCCGATGTCCAAAAATTTTCTAATTTTGCCCCTAAACAGCCTGTATGTACCATTCCGACAAATATTTAGTGCAAAAAACTGTTTCGTTTAGCTTCCAGGCCCGACTTCTTGAGATATCGGTAGGCGCTATTTCTCGAACATATATGGGCCGATGACAAAAAGATTTCCAGTTTTGCTTCTGACTAACCTATATGTATCATTCTGATTGATTTTTGGTGCCAAAAGTTGTTTTATTTAGCTTATAGAGCCGATTTCTTGAAAAATCGGGAGACGCTATATCTCAGGTATATATAGACCGATTGCAGACATTTTCAAATTTTGCTTTTAAACACCTTATATGTACCATTCTGATCGATTTTTGGTACCAAAAGTTGTTTTATTTGGCTTTTAGAGCCGACTTCTTGAGAAAACTTGAGGCGCTATATCTCGAGTGTATATGGGCCGATGTCCAAAATTTTCCACGTTTGCCTCTAAATAGTCTATATGTACCATTCTGATTGATTTTTAGTGCCAAAAATTGCTTTATTTGGCTTAAAGAGCGGATTTCTTGAAAAATCTGGAGTCGCTATATCTCAGATATATATGGACCGATTTCAAAAATTTTCCAATTTTGTTTTTAAACACCTTATATGTTCCATTCTAATCGATTTTTGATACCAAAAGTTGTTTTATTTGGCTTTTAGAGCCAACTTCTTGAGAAAACGGGAGGCGCTATATCTCGAGTGTATATGGGCCGATGTGGAAAAATTTTCCACTTTTGCCTCTAAATAGCCTATATATACCATCTTGATTGATCTTCGGTGCCAAAAGTTGTCTTATTTGGCTAATAAAGCCGATTTCTTTAAAAATCGGGAGACGCTATATCTCGGATATATATGGGCCGATTTCAAAAATTCCTTCATTTCTAGAATTTAATGAGCACAAAAAATGATATGGTTTAGTTTTTAAGAAAAAATTTTTTTCAAAAATCTGAATACAAAAATTACACAAAATATCCCTCAAAACCCGGTTTTTTGAATATATCTCGGCTATACGTGGACCTATCTTACTGAATTTCAATAGCAGACCCACTACCGGGGTTTCACACGTTTTAGCGAAAGAATGAGGTTTCTATCTCAAACCGTTTTCTCAGAAACGGTATTTCAACGACTACAGACGGACAGACGGACAGACGGACAGACGGACCGACGGACAGACGGACAGACGGACAGACGGACAGACGGACAGACGGACAGACGGACAGACGGACATCGCTCAATCGTAATCGCTATTGATGCTGATCCAGAATATATATACTTTATGGGGTCTTAGATGGATATTTCAATGCGTTACAAACGGAATCACAAACTTATATATACCCTTACACATTTATGTGAAGGGTATAAAAATTGTCGTATTTGGGGTTCTGAGAATCCTCAAGTACTTGAAGAGAAGCCATTACATCTACAAAAAGTCACTGTTTGGTGTGGATCTTGGGTTCGAATTTGTGATTGGACCTTATTTCTTCGAAAACGACGATGGAATGACTGTCACCGTCCACTCGGAGCATTATGGTCATATGATAACCGACATTTTTTTTTCCCGCTATTGAAGAATACGACTTGGAGAATATGTGGTTTCAACAAGACAGTGCCACATGCCACACAACTCGAGCGGATATGGCTTTATTGCAAGAGAAATTTCAAGGCCGCGTAATTTCTAGTCGTGGCGATATCCACTCGCCACCAAGATCAGGCGATTTAACATCACACAGTGGGGGATTTAAAAAAAAAAGTGGAAATAATTCTGCAATTTCTAAACGGGTAAACCGATTGTAATGAAAATTTACACACGTCTTAAGGAAGTATTGCTAAGCTTAAGTTTGGAGTTTAATTTTTATACACTTAAAGCGGGCGGAGCTCTACGCCCCTAAATCGGGCCTCCACGGGTATGAGAAAAATTCGAAAGCATGTCAAAGTTATGGTTTTGATCCAAATAAAACGAAATTTTGTAGGTAGATTTTCCTACTAAACAGCTTTAAAAAAATGTGCAACATTGGTGGATTTTCAATTGCAGGTTAGGAGATATACGACGAATACTATTGAAATTTTAAATTTTTTCCCTGTTCTGGCCCACTGTTTCGTTAATAGCAAAGACAACGCTAGTCAGATTTACAAAATCTGTTCTTTTCTGGACTAAAAACAAAATTTTCAATCTTGCAAAAAAAGAATTAGTTTGTAAAACTTATACGCAGTTTAAGTTCAAATTCCTAGAATAACTCGATTTTTCCCCGTTTGTTGTGGAAAAAAGTACGTTTATTATTTCGTAATTATAAAAAAACTTTGCGGTAACATCTACGCTATATTTATATTTTTTTTTTTTTTTGAAGAATATACTATGTGGTATATTATGGTGGAAAAGAAAATTAAAATTTTTTACTGTACATTTTAATTTTGTTATTGAACTTCTGTGTTGTAATACATTTATATTAAATTACTTTTTCAGGCTCAAGTTCAACCCTTGGGTTTTCACTACTTTTTAATCAATATCAATTAAGTAAAGAAAAGTAAAATTTATTTGCTAGGTGGACAACCCGGCTGTTTCTGGGTAGCAAACACCCTTCATCAGCACCCTATGAACTTTGGACGTGTCAAATTTCACAATTTTGGCACAGCCGCTTTAACCACTCGGCAACCAAAGCTCACGCAATTCCACTTTCTGTTTGTATACTTAATTAACATTAACCAAAGCAATGATATTTTTGCAGTCTTGGACGATATTTGTCGTCTCAGAAGACTGTTGCTCTCTGTTTATATGAAAGCTTTTTAATACATGTTCTGTTATGCATCATTGAGATCTAGATGCTCTTTTATTGATACAATTTTTGAACATTTACGCCGTGCCATGCGTTTATTAACATTTTACTGTACATTTTAATTTTGTTATTGAACTTCTGTGTTGTAATACATTTATATTAAATTACTTTTTCAGGCTCAAGTTCAACCCTTGGGTTTTCACTACTTTTTAATCAATATCAATTAAGTAAAGAAAAGTAAAATTTATTTGCTAGGTGGACAACCGGCTGTTTCTGGGTAGCAAACACCCTTCATCAGCACCCTATGAACTTTGGACGTGTCAAAAATATCATTGCTTTGGTTAATGTTAATTAAGTATACAAACAGAAAGTGGAATTGCGTGAGCTTTGGTTGCCGAGTGGTTAAAGCGGCTGTGCCAAAATTGTGAAATTTGACACGTCCAAAGTTCATAGGGTACTGATGAAGGGTGTTTGCTACCCAGAAACAGCCGGTTGTCCACCTAGCAAATAAATTTTACTTTTCTTTACTTAATTGATATTGATTAAAAAGTAGTGAAAACCCAAGGGTTGAACTTGAGCCTGAAAAAGTAATTTAATATAAATGAATTAAAATTTTTGTTTTTTAAGAAAGCAAAGTGTTGCCAATTAGAGGAATTTTTATAGCAAGTTCTCGGCTTATGGCTTATTTTCTCCAATCCCAAAGCTAGAAACAAGTAATTGTGCATACGATCCTAAAGTCCAGCATGTTCTAAAAAAATTCACCATACTTCCAGCTGCACCTTGCAAAAATTACAAGAAATACAGCAAAATTATTGCATGCATCATTAGACTTTTTTTGTGGGGCTACGCGAAAGACGGTATTTATGCAGATAAACCTTTAACTCTTGAGCACATAAAAACCAACTTTGATCAAGTTATGGCTGATATACCGTCCAATATAAAACAAAAAGTGGTCGAATCAATGCTTGCAACACTTCACCGGGTGGTCATTTAAACGAGTAGTGTTTCACACATACTGTCAACGTTTAAACTTTAGAATAAAAAAGAAATATCATGAAAACAAATATTTTATGTGTTTTATTTACGTTTAATTTTGAAACTGCAAAATGGATAACCCTTTATTTTACTTTAAATTTAATTTCTCCCAAAATTCTGACGCTTCTTCCGACCGGCTTCGAACATCAAACCCTCCGGCTGCTGAGCAGCCATCGTTCCCATTCAGCCATCACAACAACTATGAAAATATGATGCCACAAGCAATTTAAGCAGAGAATTAATTTCGGTTTAGGTCACATTCTTTTTGCACAAATTTAATATGAATTTTTGTTAAGTTCTTTTCATATTGATTTTACATTGCTCGTTATTCGAATTCCAACTTGGCTTTCGATAACTTCAGAATAATGGCTCTTTGGCCAGGCGCAAGGACTGTATGTCAACTTTTCACCTCGCTTATGTTACACCTAAAAACGACACAATGTCCATGTACATTACGACACTTTGTTGATGGCCATTAAGTTATTTTTTTTTGAGCGACATAGAGACTATGGACATTATAATAATTATAATTATTATAATATAATTAATACATTTAAATAACATTATAATAACTATAATTGTGGGCGCTATGACCTGACATTGTTGCAGCAATGTTTCGATATATATGTACATATGTACATTTTCTTAATGTGTACATATGAATTTGTTATAGTTACACATACACCTTCATGCACACAAGTGCTTGGAATTAACCTTTTGGGATTACATCAGTATATGTATATTTTCACCGTACAAAAAAACTACGAAAGCACTTAGAAAACAACACAATACTACTTACGCTTAATATTCACTCTATTTTACAAAATTTATTTTTCCTACTTTATTTATAAAACATTTTCTTTAAAGTCCCCTGACAACCTGCCAGTGGCGTTCAAGGAAGTGGATGTTCATGTTCACGCTTCTTAAACGAGCATAACATGAAACAGCTGGGCTTTTGCTTGTCGCCTTATCGATGGTTTTAGTGATGCATTAAATAGTTGCTGTTGTTTTTTTTTTTACTTGCTTGTTTAAATTTGCATCAAACATATTTCTATTACTACAAAAAAAGAAAAAAAAATTATAATGTGTTAGTTGTTGTTCTTGACTTGCCGTTTTGCATACTCATGTAACGTTGTAGAACACGAGCACCAGCTTAAAAAGAAGCTGCTTCTTGGGAAGTTATTTAAAATTTATTTATTTTAGTGCTCGTACGTATTATTATTTCTTGTCGATAGCAAACGTGTTTGTTTGAATGTGTACTACCACGAAAGTCACTAGAATTTGTTGCATCTTGATAGAGTTTTGGTCGCATCCACAATGTACTCAATGCATGAATAATGGCTCACAAGAGATTTACTTAAGTTTTCATTAATTTAATTTTGATGGCATCAATCTTTGTACTAGAAACAAGATGTTCAACAGATTAAAAGAAAGAAAAAAACTTGTTAATTCAATTATTTGAGGTGATGAAAAATCACCATGATAATAAAGATTTATTGCTGTACGAGTCTTAAGTTACAAAGTAAAGATATTAGTTTTTTTTATTGCTAAAATTAGTGCATGCAAAGCGATGTTGCACAAACATGCACACTTATGTACATACATATGTATTGAAAATTACAAATGAGATGGTAACAAAGAAATTAGCCGTTATGTCTATGTCTGTCATGAAATAAAATGTTTATTCCAATATTTTGGAAAAATATGTGCCTTGAATTGAATTGCACTTATGCTTGGAACAAAATTGGGACGAACGACGAATTTTTCGCCTCGAATATTCGCCGTCAAAAATTAAATACATTGCTGTATATGAAAATGCACACAGTCACAGCGTTGGTCGAAATTCGTGGTACGAGGCGAACTTGAAATAGATTTATTTCTATTTCTTACTCCGGCGAACGACGAACAAATCAGTACCATGTGGCCATTTTGGTTTTAGTTTTCAAGTGTTTTAGTAAAAACAGTTAATTTTTACTTTAATAGTTTTTATTTCAAGTGCCAAGCTTTGACTTTTTGTATTTAAAATAAACAGCCAACATATTAGCTTTTAAAACATGTTTGTAGTGTTTAATTTTTGGTTTTTGGTAATGTTAAAATTTTTAGCAACCAATTTTTTGTAATATGGTCACCCCATCAGCTGTTCAACTATAATAAGATAACATTTTACTGAAATTTTAAATTTATTGAACTATGATATTTTACTTACATTTATATTAAATTACTTTTCAGGCTCAAGTTCAACCCTTGGTTTGTCACTTTTTAAATCAATATTAATTAAGTAAATATTAAAAAACTGAGAAAATGGATACAAGTGAAATTATAATTGAAAATTTTAAACTTTAACCGTCTAATTCATAAAAATTATAACATGTTTATAAAATTCTTATTTGTTAGATTTTCCATACAAATATCTCAAATAACAGTCTTATAAGCCGTTTATAATTTTTATGAATTAAGGGGCAAGGCTTTTACCATAATGAACATGATGTTCATTATTTTAATTATTTTTACAAAATTTGAAATTCTTTGATTCATTTAATTTTTTGATTTTTGAACGAACAATAAACAACTTTATCAATTATAACCGATGTTTTTGTTTTTCATCGTTATTGTGGTTCGTACGACGAATTTACACAGCGAATTTTAACCGGCGTATTAGTCGTCTGGGGCGAAATTCGTCGTTCGTCCCAGTGGTGTTCGTAGCATTAAGCGTGCTTGCTAAAAGTATAATAAATAATTTTTTATTTAATGCGCAAAATAAATATTGTCTCTTAAAATTACTTGCATATCTCAATATTTAAAGAACGCTAAATAATATCAGTTATTCGTTAATTTACCCCTCGCTTTGGCCTCTGTTTTCATTATATTAATGGTTTCGCTCGAAATTAACGTAGTAAAGTTCTTCGTTTTTATTATTTTATTCTGATATAATTTTGTAAAGTCATATGGATTTTTTTGGCTTTCGTTTTTGTTTTCCTTTCAAGTTTTGTAAGACATTACTTGCCCTATATAATGTTTAGTTTTATTGTTGTTGTGGGCAGTAGCCAATGGAAAGCAGCAACACAATAACAGGAATGAGAAATTGTGGGGACCGTTTTTGTTTTATTTGGGTCTATTTGGTTGTTAAAGTATGTATCACAATTGTTGCAAACTAAGAATTTTATAGACATTTAACAGACAATGGAAGCTAAAACAATTTAAGCTTAAGGAAAAATAAAAAACGAGAACAGCAAAGCAATTTACGATTAAATTTGGCTAAAGCCATGGAATTACGAGCACATTAACAAAACATAAAGGCATTTTCACCATTTCTTTAATAACAAGTAAGAGTGCTATATTCGGCTGGGCCGAATCTTAAATACCCTTCACAATGGTACATACATTCCGATTGATTTTTGGTGCGAAAAGTTGTTTTATTTGGCTTTTAAATGGGCCGATTTTTTCTGAATTTCAATATCAGATCCACTACCGGGATTTAACACAGGCTGCAAAACTTTTATTTAAATAATTCCTAATATGCTCAAGTTCAACCACTGGGTGACACCAATTCTTTTTAATATCAATGAAATAAAGAAAAGCAAAATGTATTTCTTAATTATTTATCAGTTAACTTTATAGTAAAATTTATTTAACAAAAAATTGCATATAATTGCATTATTTTTGAATTATAATGCTAAACATTGCCATTAAGTGTGATTTTCTTTTCAATTTACTTACGTATGTGGGTACATGCATACGTATGTATGTATGTATCTATAATAGAAAACTCTAAAATAAATTCTTTATTATTGAATATTTTCAGTGTGTTCCATAAAACAATGATTATATACATACATATATACATACATACATACATATTTACATTGCTTGCTTTTACAAAATTATTTTTTTCTTGTGCACGTTGTTGATGATCTATTGCGTATCATCATACACATGTGTGTGTGTATGTACATATGTAAGTACGTAGGGAAACCCAAAATGATTTTTTGTGTGAATGAATTTGAAGACGCAATTGTTTAAAAGAATTTCATTGCGTACCCTTTTTTCAACAATTCTTTATATCACTTTCATTTTCAAGCTCGTGTATACATATGTATGTACATACATACACATTTTTACACCAAAGCAAAAAAATTGTTTATGCTAACATACTTGCATGCATACATACATATGTAGATACATACATACCTACATACATACAAACGTATCTACATACATACATACATACATACATACATACATACATACATACATACATACATACATACATACATACATACATACATACATACATACATACATACATACATACATACATACATACATACATACATACATACATACATACATACATACATACATACATACATACATACATACATACATACATTCATACATGATCGCAAATATTATATACATATGTATATAATATTATATACATATGTATGTACCATTATGATTGATTTTTGGTACCAAAAGTTGGGTGCATATGGGCCGATGTCCAAAAATTTTCTAATTTTGCCCCTAAACAGCCTGTATGTACCATTTCGACAAATATTTAGTGCAAAAAACTGTTTCGTTTAGCTTCCAGGCCCGACTTCTTGAGATATCGGGAGGCGCTATATCTCGAACATATATGGGCCGATGACAAAAAGATTTCCAGTTTTGCTTCTGACTAACCTATATGTATCATTCTGATTGATTTTTGGTGCCAAAAGTTGTTTTATTTAGCTTATAGAGCCGATTTCTTGAAAAATCGGGAGACGCTATATCTCAGGTATATATAGACCGATTGTAGACATTTTCAAATTTTGCTTTTAAACACCTTATATGTACCATTCTGATCAATTTTTGGTACCAAAAGTTGTTTTATTTGGCTTTTAGAGCCGACTTCTTGAGAAAACTTGAGGCGCTATATCTCGAGTGTATATGGGCCGATGTCCAAAATTTTCCACGTTTGCCTCTAAATAGTCTATATGTACCATTCTGATTGATTTTTAGTGCCAAAAATTGCTTTATTTGGCTTAAAGAGCGGATTTCTTGAAAAATCAGGAGTCGCTATATCTCAGATATATATGGACCGATTTCAAAAATTTTCCAATTTTGCTTTTAAACACCTTATATGTTCCATTCTAATCGATTTTTGATACCAAAAGTTGTTTTATTTGGCTTTTAGAGCCGACTTCTTGAGAAAACGGGAGGCGCTATATCTCGAGTGTATATGGGCCGATGTGGAAAAATTTTCCACTTTTGCCTCTAAATAGCCTATATATACCATCTTGATTGATCTTCGGTGCCAAAAGTTGTCTTATTTGGCTAATAAAGCCGATTTCTTTAAAAATCGGGAGACGCTATATCTCGGATATATATGGGCCGATTTAAAAAATTCCTTCATTTCTAGGATTTAATGAGCACTAAAAATGATATGGTTTAGTTTTTAAGAAAAAATTTTTTTCAAAAATCTGAATACAAAAATTACACAAAATATCCCTCAAAACCCGGTTTTTTGAATATATCTCGGCTATGCGTGGACCTATCTTACTGAATTTCAATAGCAGACCCACTACCGAGGTTTCACACGTTTTAGCGAAAGAATGAGGTTTCTATCTCAAACCGTTTTCTCAGAAACGGTATTTCAACGACTACAGACGGACAGACGGACAGACGGACAGACGGACAGACGGACCGACGGACAGACGGACAGACGGACAGACGGACAGACGGACAGACGGACATCGCTCAATCGTAATCGCTATTGATGCTGATCCAGAATATATATACTTTATGGGGTCTTAGATGGATATTTCAATGCGTTACAAACGGAATCACAAACTTATATATACCCTTACACATTTATGTGAAGGGTATAAAAACTAGAATTTATTTGCAATTTATGCACATAAAGCCGAAAGTCGTTATAGTCAGCCAAGATGAAATTTTCTGTTTAATTTGATAGCGTACACTTAATGTTTATAGATCTGAATAAGAGCGTTCTTAAATTGACACTACAAACAAATAGACAGCAACAGACTGCTTGGCTACATGATTGCCAATAGTGCCGGCTGCCTCTTAACTATAATGACAGATGTATAGCAGTGTCGTAAACAGCTGTTGTGCATATGTATTTACATTTTTCTTTCGTTTCGTTTGAGTTATTGAAACATAGTAAGTTTGATCCCGTAGTTTTTGGGCAAAGTTCGGTAAAGTGAGAGCAATCATGTATTTCCCTCAATAAAAAAAAAAAAAAAAACACAAAAGTACGGGAACACTAAAAACCACCTCTCAACCCCAAAAAATAACATCTGATATATTTTGATGCTAAAATGAAACTTGAGACATAAGTACATATAAAGAAATGTTTTTGAAGTGATTTGCAGATACTTTTATGTAAAATATTAATTGAAAAACATCAAAACTGTTGTTATGCCGGTTAATTCAGTTGAGCTTTTTTGTTCGTTTTTGCTTAAGTTTCACAACAGCTGATCGTTTAACTACTTGCATGACGTAGCGCGAAGAAGAAGTGCGGGCTACGTCAAGAATAGTTTTCTCTCAAAAGCTCTCTCACTTGCCGGAACTTTGAGTACGGGAACACTTTTCATGCAAATTGGGATACCGCTGGCTCCCAACGTTGAGTACGGGAACAAACTTATTATTAAATATACATACATAAATTTATTAAGTTGATGCCCTATACAATAGAGTTATATTTCGTAAGTCCGTAACACGCACATTGCGTTCGGTTGGCCGATTTATAGCTCGAACAAATTTAGTTGACGTTTACGAAAAAGGTATAGTGGCATCTTCAAACTACAGAGAGTAGATTTTTGCTTAGCGAACATTAAGCTTTGACATTATTTCGCAATAACATCATGTAGATTTGTTTGCGGGTAAACGTTTTAAATAAGTAACGACATTTTTCTTTCAAGATTGAAAATTGCAAAATCGAAAATCCCCACCAAAAAAATTTGATTGATTTATATACATATGTATATGGACTTGTACTTATGAAAAATCATGTTAGAGAGCCATTTCAAAATGTAAATCCTTGTAGGCGTAAATTTTTTTATTGTTCTAAAACTTCAGGAATCTATATCTTAAGTTTTTTACTCAAGCGTGTTATGAGCTAGATGACACAAGGCAATTTTTAAGTTTGATGAAGATTTCGGAAAAAAAAAATTTCTGCTAAAGCTGTCGTACGTTACCTTTTACGATCTAGGGCTGGTCATGTTTCCACCTTAAATTATACTAGTATAGTATCTATTCCAAATGAAGTGACATCACAGAAACAGGCCGCGGCTTACTAACAACTTTGTTTTGTCCCTCTAGAGTTCTTTGAATGAGGATTCTGACGATGAATAGCCCTTAATAACACTATTAAAATATGTATATAAAGGGTCAAATACAAATTGATGAAAATAGAGTTGAACAAACCTTAACTAAGAAAATTAAAAAAATTTGGGGATGTGTGCAAATTGTTCTATTAAGACAAATAAATATCTATTGATTAGAGCATATATTGTGATAAGACCTTCAGAACTCAAGACGGATCAAGATCTTTTTCATTATTTCCACTCTCAAACATTGAAAGGCAGTCTCATCACTGTAAGAAAGTACATCTAATAGATCATAAGGAAGGTAGAAAAAATCTCCTTCAATTACCAAAGCCAGCATTAATCAAGTTGTAATATAACTTTGAATTACAAACACACACATGCAAACGCACATACATACATAGATACGTAGGTATGAAGTAAAGATCAATGAAATATGTTATGTTATGTTATGTTATGTTATGTTTCACGGTCTGCCACATATGAGATCGCCCCACTTGGGTGCTAGAAGGTCCCGTTGTGCTACCGAAAGAGGTGGTAGGGAAACAGCCCTGCATATCATTTAGTAGTTCTGCCCAGAACCAGCCAGATGAAGGAATGAAAGACTCCACCCTTTTTAATTCGCATTCCAACGCGTTCGCTAGGGCATTTAGTGCCGGTCTACCCAAGTAATTGCTCTCCTGTTAGAGAGAGCCTGCCATCGGCAGAGGAAGTGCTCAAAATTCTCCTGTGCAGAAATCATTGTATGGAAGATTTAGTCTTTCTACATGACGAAACACTGTCACATGGAAGGAATGCCCAGCCACTGGGGAAGGTAGCCTCTGTCTCAAAAAATCCAGGAAAGCCAAGACTCTCTCGAAATTATAGCTGGGTCACATGAGCCCTGATATTAGACGAAACTTTCTGCGCAGTTCTTTCGATGTATAGAACTTTAAGTTGTAATAAAACAATGATGGATTATTCGATTGACATGCATTTTATTTATTCGAAAGATAATCTCGTAAATTTTAAATATGATTTCTGGCATCTGACCGCCACGGCTGGCGCGGATGTAGTCCAATCTGGACGTCCAATTTTCGATGACTTTTTCCAACATTTGTGGCCGTATATCGGCAATAACACGGCGAATGTTGTCTTCCAAATGGTCAAGCGTTTGTGGCTTATCCGCATAGACCAATGACTGCATAGCCCCACAGAGAACAGTCTAGCGGTGTTAAATCACAAGATCTTGGAGGCCAATTCACAGGTCCAAAACGTGAAATTAGGCGGTCACCAAACGTGTCTTTCAATAAATCGATTGTGGCACGAGCTGTGTAACATGTTGCGCCGTCTTGTTGAAACCACATCTCCTGGACATTATGGTTATTCAATTCAGGAATGAAAAAGTTAGTAATCATGGCTCTATACCCATCACCATTGACTGTAATGTTCTGGCCATCATCGTTTTTGAAGAAGTACGGACCACTGATTCCACCAGCCCATAAAGCGCACCAAACATTCAGTTTTTCTGGATGTAACGGTGTTTCGACATGCACTTGAGGTTTAGCTTCACGTTGTTGACGCAGCCATTCAACCAGAAGTGCGCTTCATCACTAAACAAAATTCGCTTATGAAAATCGGGAAGAACGACAATCTCGTTTTGCACTAAAATTGCGCTATTTGCAAGCGTTGTTAAGGCGTGAGTCTATTCATGATGAATTGCCAAACCAAACTGAGAATAAATCACTTGACAGCTGTTAAATCGGTCGCCATCTTGAACACTAATGCCAACTTAAAATTCTATACATCGAAAAAAAAAACACCCTGTTTAAAACTGTTAAGAGGAACACTAACAAATTCGTCCAGGTCATCCTGTTGTGAGCACACACTAGATCTCGCCAGTCCATGCGCCATTACATTTCCGGAGACACTGTTGCAGCCGGGTACCTAGAGAAGCTCTAGGTTTGAATGTCTTGCTATCTCATTTAGAGATTCCCAGTATTCACAAATCAGCCTAGATGTTGTGTGAACACCGGCAAGCGGGTTTATGGCAACCTTGCTGTCAGTACAGATTAGGTTATGCTCCCCGGATTTGAAAAAAAAATTCGAACTAACATAAAAAAACGCCTCGATACGGGTCTTCTAATTTAGCCTCTATTTTCACCCCTCACTCTCAGAATCGATCTAACTTTTGCTAACTTGAATTTGTTCGACAATGTTATTCTACTTAATTCAAGCTTGCTAATTCTTAGCAGTCTCCCTGTTTTTTCCTCATCTAGATCTCCTCATAGAATTCTTGTGTTGATTCCCACGTTTAAATTATTCCACACAGAAACTGCATGTTAGAGCAATTTAGATTTAAATGAAAGTTAACTAGCTTTACATTTCAATATCAAGCCAAAAATTGCCCATTAGTGTTTTGTAATATTTCATTTTTAATATTTAATTTACGTGACCGACAAAATAAACTAAAATTCTTCATTTCATTTTCTATTTATGTCTATCAGTGGTCTGAAATCTGATTTATAACAAATAATAAATGCTGTATTTTGTTCTTTCCTTAACTTGAGATACATAATTGCTATAAAACTTTTTACATTGTTGTAGAACAAATATATACATATGTATACATGTATGTATGTGTGTGTTAACAAGAGAAACATTGCACAGACTTTCACTAGCTTTTCACTTGCAAAATTTTTTTTCTCTCAGTGTCACAAAAACGAATACTTTTTATTCTAAGAAATAAGCTTATTTCTAAACAACTTTAAGGCTTTAAATCACAAACTTGTTAAAGAAGGATCAAAATTTGCAAACAAACTTGTTTTAGAAATCTTATGCAAACAAAGAAATCTTTTATGCAAACTTTTCATTATCTGTTTAAACAATGCTTTAAATACTGCTTCAATAGTATTTATTATTAAAAAAAAAAGGTTTTTTCAAAACCATCGTCATTAATTTGAATATACTTCAGTTTCTGTTGGTGACACAAGAAAAATCCCTTCGTGTGTCAACATGTATTTTAATACTTTCTAGTACCAGCAAACCAATGATTTGCAATTTCGCAGTCAAGTCCCATTAGTTACATGCCTGTCGTTTCATTTGTTATTGTTCGTGTCACATGCCATTATCATTGTGCTCATCTCATTTGACGTAACGTAACGGCCAGGCCAGAGGGGGAGCAATTTTTAATTTAGTTCCTTTGCCTGTGCCATAACAATCAGCGGCGGCAGTACAGGAACATTTAATATTGCAAAAGTAATGAGACAATGAACTTTTAATGAAGTTTACAATAATAAACAATGTTGCCTGAAATGGAATTAAATAAAAAAGACACAGACGCAGATTGATTTCAGCTCTCAATAGGACAAACTATGTACGTATTTATTTACTTTGTATATTTTTCTCAAACAACTAACAGAGGTAATTTATATTATATTATGCTGTGCACAATGGAGTGGAGTTTGAAAAAAAATCAGCAACTGCCATGTTCATGGTTGGTTTTGTTTAAGACCACGAAATGTCATATTTTTGTAGCATATGAAGCTTTTTTAGGATTTTAATAATTTATAGAGGTAATAAAATACGGAAATATTGCTTTACCATTTGAAACCAATAATTGCGGAAGTAAAGCTTCGTCGTACCACAGAGTTTAAAATTCCTCGGGACGGCTGAAGGCAGGTTATTCAGACAACTGGCATGAGTGAAGTTCGAAATAAAGGGTGTTTCTTTTCGATGCATAGAACTTTAAGTTGGCATTACTGTTCAAGATGGCGACCGATTTAACAGCTGTTAAGTGATTTATTCTCAGTTTGGTTTGGCAATTCACCATGAATAGACGCACGCCTGAACGACACTTGCAAATAGTGCAAAACGAGATTGCCGTTGTTCCCGATTTTCATAAGCGATTTTTGTTTAGCGATGAAGCGCACTTCTGGCTGAATGGCTGCGTCAACAAACAAAACTGCCGCATTTGGAGTGAAGCTAATCCTCAAGTGTATGTCGAAACACCGTTACATCCAGAAAAACTGACTGTTTAGTGCGCTTTATGGGGTCGTGGAATCAACGTTACAGTCAATGGTGATCGGTATAGAGCCATGGTTGATAACCTTTTCATTCCTGAATTGAATAACCATGATGTCCAGGAGATGTGGTTTCAACAAGACGGCGCACCAGGTCACACAGCTCGTGTCACAACTGATTTATTGAAAGACACGTTTGGTGACCGCCTAATTTCACGTTTTGGACCTGTGAATTGGCCTCCAAGATCTTGTGATTTAACGGATAAGCCACAAACGCTTGCCCATTTGGAAGACAACATTCGCCGTGTTATTGCCGATATACGGCCGCAAATGTTGAAAAAAGTCTTCGAAAATTGGACGTCCAGATTGGACTACATCCGCGCCAGCCGTGGCGGTCATATGCCAGAAATCATATACAAAATGTAATGCCACAAGATTGTCTTTCGGATAAATCAAATTCACGTCAATCGTTACTTTATTGCAACTTAAAATTCTGTACATCGCAAAAAACACCCTTTTTTTCAAAACTATAATTCAAAAAATAAGAGAGAAAATGGGCCTTAACTATAGTCAAACACTACAGTCGGTTCTTTTTAGAAACAACTTAAATTTTAAAACGTGGTGCTAACTTTTCTCTACCTATAGTCAAAATTAAAGTTGACTTTAAGCTGAATCAGCTTTAAATGGGTGCCACTTTATTTATCAAAAATGCCAAGTTATTTATCATACAACCTCTTACAAATTTAAGTAAAATCCCATCTCTAATGAGATGACTCTCAAAAATTATATATCCATGTAAACACACACCTACATATATGTAAGATTGTATTAGTAAGTAAACAAAAACATCAAAGCGAATTGAATACAAGTAAACATTTTAAGAAAATTCTGATTAATAATAATTATTAAAAAATCTTTAATTTAATTATTTGATTAAAAAAAAATTACATTAAAAATCTTTTACATATAAAAGTGACACTTGTTTGAGCAAATCTGTTGCTAAATAAGTTAAAGACAACTTCTGCTGGTTTTAAGTTTAGAGTAAAATTTTGCGCGTAAAGTCGGCTTTTTCTCGTTTATAGTAGACAAAAAGCATACTTTTATTTAGCAGTGACTTAAAATTGCATAAAGCATACTTTTTCGATGTCCATAGTTATGGGCCAATATCTTTAAAATAAAAATGCAAATTATAGACCATTATTTCAAATGGACTGTGTAAAAAATGTAGGGCAAGCTGCTTGGAAGCGCTTGTGCGGTGCACCAGTTCAGTTCTCTGGTATCATGATACAGCTGAAATATTTTTGCTATCAACTTTTTTTTTTTTTTGATTTCACTGTTCACCGTTGCACTCTATTTTAAGCTAAACACTATTTTCTTAAAAATTTAAAAGTAGTTCTTGGCGTTTTAAAAATAACTCAGTGTCAGCACATGCTTCCAACCCCAATAAGCGTAAATTTGGGTCGTGCTATCATTGACACCATTTAATGTCTGCTGTTGGATTCGAAATAGTTGAGCCAAATTGTTGTTTGCGAGGCTAGTGGCATAAGTGAAACATTATTAAATAGATTTGAAGCGATTTTGAACAGCAAAAAAATTTAGGAATTTCCGCAAGTGCCAATTCAGTTTCAAGGTTCATTAATCACTTTTGCCACACCTTCTATTTGAAAATTGTAACTTTGTATTTATATAACCCATATCTGTTAAGCTGGTATTTCTAATACCCTCCCAGTTTTGTTGTGTTTTTTTGTGCGATTACACTTCAATTCAACTGCATTTCCATGAAATAAAAACATCAAAAGTATTGACACAAATCTATTAAGTCTAACATTGAGCCATCAACTGCTTGTCAGAGAATTGAAACAATTGATTTCTTATCAAAATTTGAATTTTATTAAATGTGTGAATAAAACAACTGCGACTACACTTACGATTAGATCATCTTCACAAAAGAATTCAAGTTGATATCAGACAACTGTAAAGCATAATAGACATTTAGAATGTACATAAAATTCTTATTAATAAAATATTCAACAATTATCAACAAACAATCAGTTGCAATTCAGAGTTCCAGTGAAAAAGAAGATTAACTTTCGAATTTATTAGAAGAAAAAACAGAGAAATTAAGAATGAAATATTTTTTTGTCACATTGTTTGTCTCTCTCGCCCTGGGCTATGTGGTGGTGGCCCAAAAATCTCCCAAAATGGGTAAAGAAGCTGTTGATAAAATGCTGGAGGAATTGTGTACCGAAATTTTGACGAAAAAGAAATCACGCTACTACTACGGCCTTCAGTTTGCAAAGTTCTGTGAAAGTGCTTACGAACAAAAAATCCAAAAGCAGCGACCAAAACGCAGTGCCGCTCAACGTGATTCGTATAATGCACAGTTTTTTAATTTTAAAAATGACAAGTTTTTAAGAAATTTCAAAAGTATTCTTAGAAAAAAATAAAGTTTTGCATATTAAATTGAAGAAAATGTTGTTAAATGTGCATTAAGGTGGAAACAATGTTGCGGGGTAAATATTTGGATTACAAGAATACATACATACATATGTCTATCGTATTTATATGCAACAATATACATAATTTGAATATTGATTGGTTAATGTAGATAGCTACATATAATCAAGTACCTAAATAGCTGATTTCTTTTCAATGCCAATTGCAGCAATAAAAATCGCAAACTAATACGACGAACGGCGAATTTCGTCCAACACAGTAAGGTTGTTGGCAAAATTTCGTTACTTAAGCTCATAGCATGCAGCTCGATAAGGGCGAAAAAGCTAGTTTGCTTTCAGTGAAAACAACTTATACAAAATATTAATACTAAAAAGCTCTAAAGAGAAATTTGTTGTTCCAGTTTAAAAAGACATCTTTCAAAGTTTTCTTTTCAGCCGACATTTCGTTGATGCTACTCAATTGTGTACAATAAATTCCTAAATTTTTCTAAAAGTTATACTAAATCCATTTCTGAAAACAATTAGTACTGTGAACACTTTATAAAATTACAGAAATAAGATTAAATTTAAAAATTTGATATGCCTACAAAAACCAAAACGTGTACAAAACTGCGGAAATTCCAGAACATTTTCCAAATATGAAATAACGGCGTTAAGATAGTTTACGAAAAATTAAGTAAAAACAGCACAATTGTTACAGAATTCCGAACATTCAAGAATAATTTCTAGAAAAGTTAAATACCTATAAAAAGCGCAACATTTTAAACGAGCACAAAAATATGCGAAAGATTTCCAAAGTACAAATATAGAAGTACATTAAATTCGAAAAGAAAAAAAAAATTGCAGAAAAGATCAGTGTGCAAAAGCACAAAATGCAGGTGAAAAAAAATGAGAAATGGACAAACAAAAAAGTAGAAGTTCCATGGCTTTTAAAAAAACGAAAAAGCTCCGAAAAGCACAGTGGGGCGCAGAAATGCGAAAAATTCCCAGAGCTCAAAGTTGTTCTTATAAAAGTGAAATATGTAGTTACTCGAAACGCAGTCTACAAAAAGCCGCTAAAGGGTTGCAAAGTTAAAAATGTAAATCTCTCATATATTAAGGAAACATTTTAAAACTTTTCTTCAGTTTCCTTACTGTGTGCCAGCCATGTTCTTTGTGTTTGTCTAAAATATTGCAGATATATATATTTTTGGAACGAAGTTCCTTAACGCGGCTTGCTGGTAGTGGAAATTAGTAGAAATCGTCACGAAAGCGTGTGAGCTGTTTATCTGTATTGGTGTACTGTCGAAAAGCAATTGTGTATGATTGGCAGTGTCTCCACTGACAGCAGCGGAGACACATACAAATAAATATTAATTAGTTTGAAAACGTTCCAAAAATTTAAGGAATCATAAAATTTCAAAATTTTAAAAACAACACAAAATAAAACATACAGATTCAAAGATGAAAAAAAACGTAAGGAACTTCGTTCCTAACGGGGGTCCCCCGACCGCATTTCTTTTTTTTAATATTGCGAACTTGTTGCGAATTTTCGTGTTTTTTTAATCCAGTTTTTGCAACATATTATTTCTTATATTTTTATAATATGGAAATATCGCGGATATCTTACCTTGTTTTTAGCTTTGCAACATTTTTACGAATTTTCGCATTCGACCACATTTTGCTTTCGCTGTCTATTTAACAGATATTGTAAGTCTAAATTTTGACGAATTGCAATTTGTTCACTTTTGTGCAGCGTTTTTGCCATTGGAGCATTATATTTGAAGCAGAAAACGAAAAAAAAATTACTTTTTTGAAATAACTTGATATTTTGAACAGCTATAATTCGAGTAGACACGAATGCTTTGCTGTATATTTTTGTAGAGTGTAGAGTGCTTAGTTGTCAACTTCTGTAGTGAGAAAACGTTGCCGTTAGGGAACTTCTATTTTTTGTAACTTATTTTTTGAAGCAAGAAATTATGAAATCAAAAAATGAAATGTTTGATTCTTATGGGAATCCGTAAGCATTTTGATATAGCGTTAACATAAATTTAAAATTTTAGAAAATAACGGTATATGGTGTCGCACTACACAATCGGAAGTGATCTTTTCCCTAACTTAGCACCAAATTTGCTTGGTTTTAACAGAAGAAATAAGTTTGAGGAACTTATGTTATACATAAATTAATGTACATGTGAGTATTTCAGTATAAATATAATTTGGATTAAGTTAATTTTGAAAAAAAAACGAATAAAACAAAAAGCGGCAACACTTTCGCACTTCAGAACTCGACAAATAAACATTGTACAAAAAAATATTTGGCACACACATTCGTGTCTATCAGAAATGCATTTATGCCAAATATCACGTTATTTCGACAACGTTTCTTTTTGCTTTGTCCGTCTCAAAAATAGAACCCCAAGCCCCCCTCAATTTCATGTTCTATGAGACGTACTACAAACATTAAATGCAAAATACTCTGGCGATTAAATAATTTCACTATTTCTGTGCTGTAATCCCAACGCCATTGTCCATTCCAAATACCATCATTGTCCATTGTACAAATGTTTGTGTGCTGCCACAGAGACTGAGAGAAAATGTATCACATTAAGAGCAAGTACTCTTATGTATATGGTATCAAATAGCTTTATCTGAACGTGACCAATATTAAACACAAATACTTATGAATCTCTGCACACATACGTACATATGTATGTATCTTTAATTTAATAAACTACAAGTTTGCTGTATTTATGACAGGCAATGCAGAAAAAACTATACAAAACTAGCTTTAGCCTGCTAACATGTAAACGTTTGTATCCCATTTACTTTTTCTTAATCTAAAAAGAAATAATTGAGAATGGCGTGACCGGCGGAGGGCTTAGCGCGTGTGGTCAGTTTTTGAAATGATTCTATTTTTAAAAGATTTTGATTACTAAGTTAAAAGTTCAAATGTCTATTTTGGAAAAGTGATACAAGAAGAAGAAGAAGAAGAAATTAGAACACTTAATGAGAGGGGGAAAAAGTTTGTTTTAAGATTGAGTTGAGAGATTGAAAGATGATTTGCTGAAGCTGGAAATCGTCTTCTTGTCTCAATTATTCTTATGCACATAAAAGTTTTGTAAACAACGATAAAAATGTAGCCAATGATAAGGGGTTCACATGAAAGCAAATGCTTTGAGCATAGTATGCCTTTGTTTGTATATATTTACATTCATTCGACGCAAGGTGGTTCAGAATTTCGTAATTTCTTCGTATAAAGTCTAAAAATTTTCTTGATTCAGATTTTTAAAATTTTTCAAATGTATAACGACTAGGTAGTCAAAAATGTGTGGCCAATTATTGGCAGTAGTAAGCGTGGCATGCTGCTGAAAACAATTTATTTAAGTATGTTAATTAAAAAAAACTCAAAAAATTTTCCATTTTCGGTCTCAAAGAAATTATGATTTTTTTTCAAAACTATTATCTACTTATATACTAAACGAGCTCTAGTTTCTGATAAAAGCTATATGCACGGCCTTGTAATTACGTTGCAATGCAATAAATTTTGCGCTACCCGTGATTTTGTAGAATTTAAAGTTTATTGGTATATAACTTCTTTAAGGCTCTTAATAGTTTTTTACCTGCCACGTTCCACCCGTAAACTATTTTTTTGATTTTAATTTAAAAAAATAAAAAGTAATTGAAAAAATTGTAACAAAATAGGCAGTAGATTTACCTTTTATAGCCTTTTTACACTGACGTACATCTTATAGGCTTTTTACACTTACTCACATCTTACATCTTTCCTCATTTTGGCAAGATGTTAACATCTATACAAAGATGTTAACATCTATACAAATTCTATATGAAAAAAACTCAACATCTCTCTACATCTTTACAAGATGTTCATTTCTCATTTTGCTGTATTCAAAATCTTTCGATTTTTTCTCTCGTTTTTGAAACAACTCTAATAAAATTTATCATTATAATCGATGAAAGGTATTTTGATACATATTAAAGATTTGTGAAAAAAGATTGCCATGGATTTGTCCTGCTGACAGTTGTCGTTTGAATAATTTTCAATCACAAAATATTTATTGCATTTTCTTTTGCAAATAATGTGGGAGTAAACAGTTTGTAGAAAATTGAAGTAAAATCAATAACCTCGGCACTCATATGTACATACATATACACGTGTTACTTTTATAAATACCCGGATAAATGCATGTGGGAAATTTGTCATATACATATGTACGTTCGTTTAAATATTTGAGCAAATATATATTTGAACAAAGTCTTCAATATCAATGAAAAATTCAAGCTTATGAGAAACTCTTGACTCTAGTGGTAAACAGGAATTTTTTTTTTCAAGTTATCGGATATCTGCATTTTTACCTCCCACAAGTAAACATTCGTGTATATTTAAGTTCAGTACCAATTTTTATCAATTCTCTTTCGAGCACTTGTAATTTCTGCCTCTTCAGGATTTTTGCGGCCACTCCTGAACTGGTCCAAATTTTATTCTGCAGAATATTAAAAAACCACTGGGGCCTCGGCGAGAAAACATTGGAATGCTAATTTAAAGCATTTTTAATGCTAAGAAATAATAGCGGTACTCAGCGTTTGGTGCGTTTTTGGTTGCGACTGATTGCATTTGCGATTATATTGCAACTGATATTGAGCACCCTTTTCAACAACTTTCCAAATTTTATTGCATTCCAAATAACAGCTGATAAATTAGTACACAATTTTTAATTTTTCACGTTTTATTTTTTTGGTAATTGCTGTTGGCTCCATCTCTACAATTTTTTGTTCGCTTTGTTTAAAAATGTCAGCTGTTCGAGTGTCAGTGTTGCAAACGCAATACTCATACGAAAAAAAAGCAACACGTAATTAGCGGTGCGTAAATGCAAAAATATTGCGAGTGCAACCTTGTATATTTTGTTGTTGCGTTGCAAAGAAAAAGCAACGATTTCGTGCATTCGCACTTACGCAAGACATTTGCACCAAATAATGAACTGCGCTAATGCAAAAATTTGTTTGCAATTTTTTACAGAGTTGTATAAATAGTAGTGAATTACATAACAATTTAAGTGGATTTCAGTAAGTATCGAGCAAAACTACGTTTTACATTAGTAAGCAATAAAAATATTTCACTCCTTACAAAATTGCTTGTCTGTAGCCTATCCCTGGATAATAATCACGAAAACCATATGTCTCTAAAATCAAATTTATTTTTATCAAGCGATTGAGTTTTTTTGCAAACACAAATTTTGTGCATATTCATTAAAACAAAAATTGCCCGCTGAAACAATCGCACCCCTGTAATTGAGAGAGGATCCACTAATATAAATATGGCATAATATTAATATGGAATATATAGGTAGTTTGAAATAGATTAATAATTAGAGAGGCTAAGACCAAGTGGGACATTGCGAATAAAAATAATATGATACCGATCTCTCGCTTAGGAACTTTCTTCCAGTTATACCAATATTTTTGCTTTGTAAGCACTCGTGCGCTGGCATAATCATGTTTGAAACAAATTTTTGCAATTTTTTTTTTTATTTTCGGTGTAACTATGTGAATGAATCAAAATACTTCAGATCGTGGAAATGGCCATTAATATAAAATCGTTACTCTACATCATGGAACCAATACTAAGTTTAAATTGGCAAATTTTTGCGATTAGCTTTATAAGGCTTTGAATTAAGCGATTCTAAATCATAACTATATATATATTTTTTTTGTAACAGAAATTCTTTACTATAGGTATAATTTTAAAAATTCAATTTCACTGCAAAGAATGTAAATTTTTCTGCGAGAATTGTATTCTAAGAGCAATTTCAATTTTTTTTTTATAAAATCTTAATATTATATTACCTAATTAATATAATATTAATATTATATTACCTAAGCGCACAACAAGCCTATACTGGCTTAGGTGTATGTCACAGCACAAGGGCAAGCAAACCCCTCCAATCAACCTAACCTAACCTAATATTATATTGTGCCTTAAAGAATTTTTTTTGCGCGTGTATAATTATACTCAGATTAATTGTTAAAGTTTTTAAATTTAATTTTCTGAGTTGATTTACCTGCAAAGGACAGTACTGTAATTTTTCTCAATACAAACATAATAAATTTGTGCATAATAAACATGTGCATGTATAAGCATCCCTGTCGTATACAAATTTAACTTAAAATTAACTTAGGGTAACTGTTATGCTATATATGTATATTCAGGTCCAAAAATATAGACCTTTTTCAAAAGTTTTCTGTCTTTTTCACAAAGAAAACATTTGAAAAAGGTCAATATTTTTGGACCTGAATTAATACATTTCAATTGTCTCTCAAAGCCAATAAAGAATTAAGTTCATATTTGAATATATACATTTATTTTTTATGCGATCAGTTGTCTTGTCAAATTTAATATTGTGGCAATGTCACAAGGATAGAGCTTCCAAAGATTTTCCAGCAAATAAATCGGACAAAAATTCACCTCCTTTAATATGTAAAAATCAAAAAAATTGAAAGGAAGAAGCGAAAAAAGCTAAATAAGTGCTGTGATTTTTATTGCTGGGTACTTCTGTGCGATATGACATAGTTTACATTATTCATGCACATAAGCATACATACATATAAATGCACAATATTTAAATTATGTAAATCGCAATAAGGAGTGAAAAGTTTGTGAGGAAAATGATTTTGTCTTTTAACAGAATGAAGTGTGAATTTCAGCATACATAAACGAAATGAAAAAAAGTCGCGTCACAAAACTGTCATGCACATAAATACAAATGACATTTTGCAAATTGTGGTGATTTGAAAAAATAGTGATTGTCAATATTTCTTCAGTTAAATGGTTAAAAAAAAAACTCACTGAACATTGGAAAATTTATTTATTTAAACACATACATACATACATATGGGTGTTTCCATGGTTACGCACGTGACATTTGTACACGTTTAATTGTTTTGAATATTATAAAAATATAAATGGGTTGGAATTTTTGAATGGAATTTTGCCATTGTTACATTTAATGTGATGAATCCCTTCCAAAAAGTATATATATTGGAAAATTGAGCACTGGGTACCCAAGTTCCATGCGATCAAAGTGGACTTACGCACGTGGCAAAAAACGTAAGTGCCTTTTAAAGCAGCATTAAATATTGCAAAAGTAGGCGAATTGTAGAAGATTTTTACTTCGGAAAAAATGTTTTTATAAAGGTTATTAATGGACCTTTATAATCATTGTTTGTTCAAAAACAAGTGTGCATGGGTTGGCTAAGAAAAAAAAAAAATTTGATTACGCACGTGACACTTTTTACCTTCATACATATTTTTGTAATTTAACATATATTTTCAGAAGTTTTTACCATCATTTAAAATTATTACACCGGTATTCATAAAAAATAAAACATTGTTGAAACACATTTTAGAACAAATTTTTCATATAAAATTTGTTCTAAAATGTACTTCAGCAACGTTTTATTTTTTATGAATACCGGTGTTATAAGTTAAAATTTTTTTTTACATAATAAAATGTCAATAGTTTTTTTTTCAATTTTCTGTGCTTAAAAAAATTGTGCGAGCGTTTTGATTTTTTAACTAACGGTGGAATACCCATATGTATGTATGTATTTAAAGAAGAAGGAAATTTATTTATGTAAATTAGTTAAAATTTTCTTAGTACACACTTCAGACTAAAGCGACCCTTTTAGTATTTCAGCAAATACATTTCGCATACTTCTATTTAGCAGCGAAATTTTCTTTTAGCATTGCATTTGTATGGACATTTAATTATATTTGTACTCATTTTAGAATTTGAAAAATTTTATATTTGTTCATATTTTTTCTTTGTTTTTGTTTGAAATGTTTTAATTTTAATTAAGTTGAAATTAAAGAATGTCACTAACTGGAGAAGACATCATCTGCCTCCGTAACGAATTAAAAGATCAAGCAGGCATAACGGATATCGTAACCCATTTGCAAAGCAAAAACAAAGGTAGTTGAAGGAATTAACTCAAGGAAGCAAGAATCCTATTGGAAGCAGGAGTGCGATTTAAAGAAACAGTGATGAGCAACAATGAAACGCGTTCTTCCAGTGACCGCACAGAAAAGTTAGAAAACACAAGAAAACCTACTGAAGAAGTTGGCGAGCAGCATATTGCAAGTGCAGACGACAATAACTGTGAAGATGATGGTGATGGTACCGAAGATTGTTATGGACGAATATAAAGAAGAAGACAAAACCGATGTCGAAGTCGAAGTAAAAGTAGTAAACGACTCAGCAGCCGCCGCAAAAGAAAATATCTATACGTCATATTCTATATAAATAAAATTGTAATTGTTAAAATATATTTCAAGCTTAGTAATAAATTAATAGCGGAACTCACGGTTCATTGCAAATTACCCTTGCAGACCTTGCAGATATTGCAACCGTAGCATAAGTGCCATAGTCTGGAAGACTACAAGAACAAAATGTATGAAACCGAGATTTGCATCACTTAAGCAAATATGCATAACCAAGAACCATTGCAGATCCGTATTTGCAAATATTGCTTAATGCTAAAACATCTGTTTGTTTTTGACAATCCAACATGTAAAGTCCTGCGCTCAAAATACTTTACGACGGCAAGGCCGCCACAAAACATGCCTGTGCTGGAATTAAATTAATGCTAACGTTGCTCAAAGAAATATTTACAAAATAGTAAAATGTGAATATTATTATGCATTATTTTTAATAAATTTTATAAAATAAAAAAAAAATCGATCGGTTGCTTCACGTGCGAATTTTATCGACGGCGTTGCTTTCCAAATATTGGCTGCGGCTTAGTTTATTTCATGAGGCAAACTTACTTTTTTAAATTTTGTAAACAAATAAATAATAAACAGGCAAGAAAATGAGCACGGAAGAAATTAAAAATAAAATTATGGTAATTAAACCAAAAGTCAACAATAAAAGATGGACAGATGCAGAAATAAAAAAATATTGGAGTTTTTGCAAGAAAATAATGAATTCGAGGTCTGTATTCAGCTGTTAAAATTATTCTGCTAAACACTTGAAAAAGATACTCACGCTTTGTAGCAGAAAATCATGCTATATGTGCTAAAATTGACTATGTGCAACCCAGGGTGATTTCCGCTAATGAAATGTGTTCAAAGTCCTAAGGTTTGCAAAACTGTGTTACGATGCAACACGATGTTTAAACAAATTTGTATGTAATTATGACCGAGTTTGGAGAAATATAAGCTAAACTACCTCTTGCCCTGACTGCTCTGCACAAAGACGTATCAACAATAGTTGTGCTCCCGTACACAACGTTTTGAGCCTACGGCATTCCAATTTGCATGAAAACTGTTCCCCTGCTCAAAGCTTGAGCAAGTGAGAGAGTTTTCGAGAGAGAGAAATATGGTTATTTTTACTTATTTCTATCTGTTTCTTTTATAAATGAAACAAATAAACATAAAATTAAAGAACCTTCACCTTAAATAAATAAAACGGGCAGAGGGTCAAACAAACTACATAATTAACACAATTATTTATGTAGGGGTGTGTATATTTCTGGCAAATTAAGCATAAACTTAATTTCGTACGCAAAAGGACATACAGCTGCTGGTTTTCTTAATTAAAAAGGAGTAATAAGAGCATGTGCTGCTTGGACATTTTATTAAACAATTTCAGTATATAAACAAATATATTTACTACAACTATTTTGTTTTCTTAATGGGAGAAAAATTATAATAAAAAATGTTGTTGGCTGTTGCCAGTGAACAGGTATAAAAAACATTGTATTAAAACACAGAAAGAAAAAGCTCCTTCTAAATTTAAGTTTTTTTTTTTAACTTGATTTTAGTGCGAAACGTACTTGAAACAAGCCGAATAGATTATTAAAAAGAATCAATCCTGATATGGTTTAGAATGAGTTGGATGTATGTACTTGTATATAAGTGCTTTTATAAGCATTGAATTGCGTTTAAAATTTTTAATTGTTGCATTAGCTGAATTGGTAGAGTGGCTGGACTGGCAGTAGCAAGTTTCCAGATTCAAATCAGCGAAGAGACGAAATAGCTTATAAATTGCTATTGACTTAAGGAAGTAGAGTGGCTAGCTTCATGTACATACTCAAGACAAATTTAATCCTTTGCGCATTTAAATCAATCCCCATCAGTGCCAAAAGTATGGTAAGTATTTATTATACGGGCAGTCGACCATGAGTCCGGCCCACTTGGGTCCTTTTTATACCCTTCACATAAATGTGTAAGGGTATATATAAGTTTGTGATTCCGTTTGTAACGCATTGAAATATCCATCTAAGACCCCATAAAGTATATATATTCTGGATCAGCATCAATAGCGATTACGATTGAGCGATGTCCGTCTGTCCGTCTGTCCGTCTGTCCGTCTGTCCGTCTGTCCGTCGGTCCGTCTGTCCGTCTGTCCGTCTGTCCGTCTGTAGTCGTTGAAATACCGTTTCTGAGAAAACGGTTTGAGATAGAAACCTCATTCTTTCGCTAAAACGTGTGAAACCCCGGTAGTGGGTCTGCTATTGAAATTCAGTAAGATAGGTCCGCGGATAGCCGAGATATATTCAAAAAACCGGGTTTTGAGGGATATTTTGTGTAATTTTTGTATTCAGATTTTTGAAAAAAATTTTTTCTTAAAAACTAAACCATATCATTTTTAGTGCTCATTAAATCCTAGAAATGAAGGAATTTTTGAAATCGGCCCATATATATCCGAGATATAGCGTCTCCCGATTTTTAAAGAAATCGGCTTTATTAGCCAAATAAGACAACTTTTGGCACCGGAGATCAATCAAGATGGTATATATAGGCTATTTAGAGGCAAAAATGGAAAATTTTTCCACATCGGCCCATATACACTCGAGATATAGCGCCTCCCGTTTTCTCAAGAAGTCGGCTCTAAAAGCCAAATAAAACAACTTTTGGTATCAAAAATCGATTAGAATGGAACATATAAGGTGTTTAAAAGCAAAATTGGAAAATTTTTGAAATCGGTCCATATATATCTGAGATATAGCGACTCCTGATTTTTCAAGAAATCCGCTCTTTAAGCCAAATAAAGCAATTTTTGGCACTAAAAATCAATCAGAATGGTACATATAGACTATTTAGAGGCAAACGTGTAAAATTTTGGACATCGGCCCATATACACTCGAGATATAGCGCCTCAAGTTTTCTCAAGAAGTCGGCTCTAAAAGCCAAATAAAACAACTTTTGGTACCAAAAATCGATCAGAATGGTACATATAAGGTGTTTAAAAGCAAAATTTGAAAATGTCTGCAATCGGTCTATATATACCTGAGATATAGCGTCTCCCGATTTTTCAAGAAATCGGCTCTATAAGCTAAATAAAACAACTTTTGGCACCAAAAATCAATCAGAATGATACATATAGGTTAGTCAGAAGCAAAACTGGAAATCTTTTTGTCATCGGTCCATATATGTTCGAGATATAGCGCCTCCCGATATCTCAAGAAGTCGGGCCTGGAAGCTAAACGAAACAGTTTTTTGCACTAAATATTTGTCGGAATGGTACATACAGGCTGTTTAGGGGCAAAATTAGAAAATTTTTGGACATCGGCCCATATGCACCCAACTTTTGGTACCAAAAATCAATCATAATGGTACATACATATGTATATAATATTATATACATATGTATATAATATTTGCGATCATGTATGTATGTATGAATGTATGTATGTATGTATGTATGTATGTATGTATGTATGTATGTATGTATGTATGTATGTATGTATGTAGATACGTTTGTATGCATGTAGGTATGTATGTATCTACATACATATGTATGTATGCATGCAAGTATGTTAGCATAAACAATTTTTTTGCTTTGGTGTAAAAATGTGTATGTATGTACATACATATGTATACACGAGCTTGAAAATGAAAGTGATATAAAGAATTGTTGAAAAAAGGGTACGCAATGAAATTCTTTTAAACAATTGCGTCTTCAAATTCATTCACACAAAAAATCATTTTGGGTTTCCCTACGTACTTACATATGTACATACACACACATGTGTATGATGATACGCAATAGATCATCAACAACGTGCACAAGAAAAAAATAATTTTGTAAAAGCAAGCAATGTAAATATGTATGTATGTATATATGTATGTATATAATCATTGTTTTATGGAACACACTGAAAATATTCAATAATAAAGAATTTATTTTAGAGTTTTCTATTATAGATACATACATACATACATACGTATGCATGTACCCACATACGTAAGTAAATTGAAAAGAAAATCACACTTAATGGCAATGTTTAGCATTATAATTCAAAAATAATGCAATTATATGCAATTTTTTGTTAAATAAATTTTACTATAAAGTTAACTGATAAATAATTAAGAAATACATTTTGCTTTTCTTTATTTCATTGATATTAAAAAGAATTGGTGTCACCCAGTGGTTGAACTTGAGCATATTAGGAATTATTTAAATAAAAGTTTTGCAGACTGTGTTAAATCCCGGTAGTGGATCTGATATTGAAATTCAGAAAAAATCGGCCCATATATACCCCAGATATAGCGTCTCCCGATATTTCAAGAAATCGGCTTTAAAAGCCAAATAAAACAACTTTTCGCACCAAAAATCAATCAGAATGTATGTACCATTGTGAAGGGTATTTAAGATTCGGCCCAGCCGAATATAGCACTCTTACTTGTTTTTTGTATAATCTTTATTTACAAGTTTTAATTGGTCAGTTCAATTGCCTCAGCGTCATATGACATTATTGAGGCGAGTCGGCATTTTACAATGAAAAAATTAATAGTAATTTAAACTTGTGTTATAATACAAGCATACTTAAATTATGTTATAAATTAGTTGGTTGTAGTTGAAACATAAAAACAATTTTATAATTTTATGCAAGAAGCATTTCCAAATCATGATATAAATATGTCTTCAAACTTGTTTTGAAATTAGATATTGTATTTAAGTTTTTCAAATTTTGAGGTAAATTGTTATACTCTAAACAGCCAATGTATTCAATTCTTTGCTTTGTGGTTTCGAGTCTGCACCTTGTGGTTCTTAAATTGGAATTATTTCTGGTAGTAAAACTTGTTTGATTCCGTGAGAAATTGATCGTGTTATGGCCAATATTATTTAGTGATTTAAACATAAATATTAATAATCGTAGTTTATAGATTCCTTTTATATGTAGGTAAAATATTTTTGCAAACTTCTTTATATAACATGATCGTGGGGTAATTAATGGCTGGATTATAAACGGTTTTAATGGCCTTATTTTGTGCTCTTTGGAGAGATTTCAGTTCTACACTGTTTTTACATCCATATATCATTATAAGGTAATTTAAGTGGCTCTGTATTAGTGCCTGATACAGCATCAATTTTGTTCTTTCATCAAATTTGTATTTGAATTTGTATAAGATGCCTATTGCTGGAGATTTTTTTGCTTTGATTTCTTCTATTTGTGAGTTCCATCTCAAGTTGCTCTGCAATATTACCCCCAAATATCTTACCGAGTTAGATTCAAAAACTTCCTCGCCATTTACAAAAATTTTAAAAGTTTCAGCATTTGCATTTAAGTTGGGTTTAAATCTTAAGACTTTTGTTTTCGTTGCATTAACGACTAATTTATGTATTCTGGCGTATTCAAAAATCATATCCGCATCTTTTTGCATGTGGGCTCTCAGTGCCGTCTCATGTTTATAGGGATAAAATAACGAAATATCATCAGCATATAGATAGACTTTTCCATGTAGCTCAAGATTCACAATGTCATTAATGTAAATAGAAAATAAAAGAGGACCCAATACACTGCCTTGTGGAACACCATGCTCAATATCTCCAATAAGACTTCGGCTATTATTTATTTCTACATATTGTTTTCTGTTTGTCAAATAACTTTTAAACAAACTTTTGTGCATACTTTTAACGGAGAATGCATTCAAACATGTTCTTAAATCAAGTACCACCTGCCTTTGTAAGTACAAGTTTTAGTTATTTTATACGGAATCATGAAATTAGTACTTGAATAATAAACTTAAGAAAATCCGTACTTACACCGAACTTCTGACACCGCTTGGGATTGATTTCAGTACAAATGGATTAAATTGTTTTTTCAGTAAACAACACACATGCATATATGGATATTAACAAAAATACACAAATCAGTCATATCACTTACAACAACCACCCAATATATTGTAATTTCAAATCTGTAATTATATTTCATACGGCACCTTTTTTGATGGCAACAAAATAATTGCATTAAGGAAGAACTTTCCTAAATATCACTAGAAAGTCCATAAAGACAAGTAACAAATAATCAAGAAATTTAAATTCTATACGTAACTTGAGTGCCATACGTGACTTCGAATCTTATAATGAGAAACTCAAATTCAATCACACGCAAAATTCGGAGACATGTACTCTTCAAACGAGTGTTGTTGCAACCTTAAAATACAATTATTTTATTCAAATGTTAGTAATATATATGTTAATTATAAAAATAAGTACATGTGTATTCGATGTTCTACAGAAAAAATTATTTTATAGAATTTGTAGTTTAAAAAAAACGAAGCTTCGAGGGATACAAAATTGATTTATGAAAAGCAGCTCGATAAATATTTTGGTTCTTTATGAGTAATTCGTAAATTCTACTACACAGAAAAAAATAACACCAAATTCGGAGTGACAAAGCTAGTTGTTAATTTAAAAAACAAATACAACAAACAAAATATTAAATATGACAACGATTTTCTTTAATATGACAAATTGAATTCTTTTTTTTTTAATAAAATCACTTAACAGCACATTTTGTCAGATTTTTCACATTTTTTTTTAATTAACTGAATTGTTGACCAGAATTTTCAGAAGTTTCAACAAAAAATTTTTCAATATGATTAAAAATTCTTTTAATGTTATAAAAATAATATTGACAAACTTTTACAATTAAACTTTTTGCTGAATTTATAGTCAGTTCAACAATGAACATTGTTAATATTTGAAACAACATATTTTTGCTTTAATTAAACATTTCAACAAAATATATTGTTGAAAATATTAGGCATTTTCTTGTACACATATTCGTATGCCACCAAACAGCATACAATTATGTTTGATGTTGTTGTTAATGTCTAGTTCAAACGGTAAATTTTGAAAATGTGTAAAGCAATCATGAAAAGTTGATTTATATCTTTTTTTAATGCACAGTATCCAAAATTTATTTTGTTTTGTAAAAATATTCCTTTTTACTATTTGTTCAATAAATAAAATAGTTTTTACTTATTAAAAATATGGTCTGATAAGATTTTTCCCATAGCATAATTTCATTAACTGTCGATAAATTGAAGTTTTCAGTATTAATTTCATAACTTAAATTACAGAATGAGAATCAGAAATGTTCAAACAAACCTTTAACAGCAAACATTTCTTTTTTTGTTTTGCAACACTTCTACTTTTCTTTGCTGTGTTAAAGGTTTGTTTGAACATTTCTGATTCTCATTTTGTTCATGGGAATTATGGAATAAGTGGTTAAGTTTCAAACAAACTTTTAAGAATTTTTCAAGTCTACTGATGAGTTGATTAGCACCAACAAAATGTCGTCGGCATATAGACGGCTGAGAAATGCAGCAAATATTTTCTGAAAAGGTTCATTTTTGGACCTGAATTAATACATTTCAATTGGCTCTTAAAGCAAATAAATAATTGGGTTCGTTTTATGTATTCTTTATTTTTCAAATAAATAATTATATGAAAAGTTTTTAAAATTTATTGATTTTTCAATTTAACGACTTCCTCAAAAATATAAATAATAACTACTATTTTCTTCTTTTAAAAGGAGACAAAAAAACAAATTTAAAAATTTTATTAAATTTATGAAAATGTTGTATTTGATTTATTTTCTCTCTAAATAAAAACATTAAAATACTACACAAACGACTTTTTTCCAATAAGGGAATACATGTCTATGTATGTACATATATATGTATGTATGTAAATGGAAAGTAACAATTAGTTTTGTCACATTTCAAATTGTGAATGACAAAACTTTTTGTCAAATTTTTTATTAAAATAAAACAAAAAATTTAGTTAATATAACAATCATGCATTGTTGCTTTTTTAATAATGATTAACAACGAATTTTGTCAATCATAAGAAGAAAATTAACATTCCTTATTGACAACGAAGTTAGTTACAAAAAAAAAAAAAATATTTTAACAACAAAAATTGCTAAAAATATTTCCGGTGTCTGACAAAAAAATTATTAAAAATGTCAAAAAGTTTTGTTAAATAAAATTCAGTTTCTTTTTAACAACATTACAAACCTTTCATGTTTGTATTTACAAAAACCGTTGTAGGTGCTGTTTTAAGCAAATTTTTGTTTGTATTTACAAAAACGGTGTTTGTATTTACAAACTATTTTTTTCTGTGTAGTATATATCTTTAAGTATATTTTATCTCTAAAATTTAGTAAAACAGTGGGTGCATGTGTCTAGTATTATTGAATTGTTTTCTAGCTGATGGGCTGATTGCTGTCATAGTGTAAATGTTTAGTACGACACGGCTGGGTGTCGTATATCCACTACGAAACCCAACATTTGGTATAGAAAATTGTACGGCTAAGAATTGGTATAGAGAATTGCAGCAGGTGGCAGTTTTCATGATCTAAGTACGTACACTTGTTGTAAAATGGGTATTTCGTGCATTATTTTTGTTATGAGAGCTTATCACCTCTATCCAGAGCTTGATTTCGTATTCAGTATTCGCTGGATACGATTTCGCACAGATGCCTTTAACTTTGAGCATAGTCGACCAAGTTGCAGTGAGTACTTGTAGCTTATTTGTTTGCCTTACCCACATACATATGTCATATAAAACTGCTAAGAGTGGTAGATATTTAAATATCCTTCACAAATGTGGCATTCATATATAAATGTACATAGTCGTATATGAACATACATATATGCACCTTTGCCGGATTGGGACACATATCAGAAATTATAATTCTCTACCTCTTATTATACCTTTTTAATAGCAGCCGCTTTTTCATTTGCCGCTTAAGCTTCTGGAAAAATCTATTCGCCCTACTGTTGTGTATTTATGAATTTATAATTTATTTATTTTTATTGAGAATGATTCTGGAGGGCCCCTTAGGAATCGCAGGGTACTCTTTATTTTTATTATACTGTCTGGAGGGCTGCGTAGAGATCACAGGCAGTCTTTTATTTGGTTATCAGTATAATTTTTATTATATTATTTGAGCCGTTCAGGGACCCTGTGATTGGTGTATGGCGGGCTCTTTTTTAGTATTACTTGAGGAAAAGATTGCAGACCGTTTTGTTTAATTACCTTGAGATGTTATTAGTATCAATCAAATCCCGCTTATTCTAAAAACTTAACTCTATTTATACTAAACTAATTGCACTGGTTCTCTGCCCTTGCTGCTGTTTGCCGTTGCCTGCTGCTTTATTGTTGTTGTTTTGCCCTTTGTTAATAATCATACCGTCAGCATATATTGCAATCAATTTACTGCTGTGATAATTAATTCTGATTATTGCATAGGCTGCAATATCAGTTCGTTGTACTTGACTCTGTTGCTGTTGTTGTTATTGCACCATTGGGTTTTTTGCAATATTAGCCAATCGTGCTGTTGGTCAACTTTCGCTTGTTGTTGTTGTTAATATTATTAACTCACAACACTACATTTAGGATATGTAAACAGACTGGGGCCAAATCGTTGCATTCGATATCGAACGAATTCCGTCACTTATGCTGTGTGTTTGTTGTTGTTTATTTTGCTTTTATTTTACATTATTTTTACTCGATAGTTCATTCGATATCGAATGCGATGATTTCGCCCCTGCTACTTTTTACCACCGAAATTTATTTTGTCGTATTTTCTTTCGTTGTATTCGATTAAACTCTTTCACCGGCATTCATAAAAAATAAAACGTTGCTCAAATACATTTTAGAAAAAATTTTATATGAAAAATTTGTTGTAAAATGTGTTTCAGCAATGTTTAATTTTTTATGAATACCGGTGTTTCTCTTTAATTTTTTATGATAAATATATAATAATTTGTAAAAAAAAATTTTGGAGCATATGAATAATAAATATATTGTGTCGCGTATCAAAGGAAAGTATATTTTATTGTTAAGCCGTTTCGATTTAACAAATCGGCATTAAACATTCATATATACTACTGTGCAAAAAAAACAAAGCCATATGGACCTCAACGATTTATAATTAAAGGGGAAAATTTTAAAGCAAAACCTTTGTAATTTATTGCAAGAAGTTAATCTTGTTGGCGGCACCATATATTAACTACCTGTTTAGTTAACAAAACTAACGATAAAATATGTTAAGTTTTTAATTTTGAAATGCATTTCTGTGTTAATATTTGCTATGAAACTAGATAAATTCTTTTATTGCCTGTGCTGAGTAATAATTGGTGAGGAGCTCTCGGGTGCGGTGTAATCTAGGGAAATTTCAAAACTTTAAAAGGGCTCTACTTTAAGCTACGTGTGTTACCTCAAAGCCAGCTTTAGCTATGCCACCTCAAAAGTAGCTCACCATTCAATGCGGCTATAGGGCTAGCGCCATCAATTGCCCAAATTACTGCAACATTGGATTTTGCTACAACATCGCTTTCAGTGGCGAATGGTATAGGTCGATGATTACCAACTTCTTATGCAAATGGCATGAAGGTGTAAAATAACGCCCATAAATAACATATGGCCCATGTAATATTTGATTTCTGCATGACTGATTCAAGGTAGTGGTTGGTCATCCCACGTGAAGGTAATGTGAACTAGTTCCCGAGGTCGTGCAATTTGAACCCGCTAGACTTTTTCTTGTAGAGTTTTATGAAAGTATGTGCTAATAAGTTGCAAAGCTCAGCAGTATTTATAGTTAACACAACACATGTCATCGGTCGAGCTCAGCTTAATTTATGCACCAGAGCCATGAAAAACTTCACATTTCGCATGTGCTCTAAACAGAGAAGTTGTGGCGGATATTGGAACAATGCTATAGTCCATCCATAATGGCATCAATAGGTATTTTAAATGAATAAATAATTTCGATTATACCCCACACATACTTTGTTTTGTTTGAGTTTATAAAGAGGTAGTAATAAGTGAAAGAAATAAATTATGTTCAAAGCGACTATATATAAAATATAAGCATTATATACATTATTACAGTTACCGGTTTTGCTGTTACAGTATTCTCTCGTTGTACTTACAATCTTTTTTGTTATCACAGTGAAGTTCTTTAAATACACTTTGCTGGCTACTCTTATTCCAACGCCCACTTTTGATATAATTTATTTGTATGCTTCTTTATCGAGCTCAAGTTCTGCCCGCAGACGACACTTTTTTATGACCAATAATGTGTGAAAAAAGGAATAATAAAATATTTGGCATAAAAAAATAAAAATAGAAAGTAATACACTTACGACCAGAATGGCTACTGATGGGAAGAGTAGCAGCATCGAAACTGCTAGTTCTTATCTAACTAAATCTATAATTTACTTTTTACTATTTATTATTATACCCTTCACAAAAATGTGTAAGGGCACATATAAGTTTGTGATTCCGTGTGTAACGCATTGAAATAACCATCTAATACCCCATAGAGTATATATATATTCTGGATCAAAATCAATAGAGATTACGATTAAGCGATGTCCGTCTGTCCGTCTGTAGTTGTTGAAATACTGTTTCTGAGAAAACGGTTTGAGTTAGAAACCTCATTCTTTCGTAAAAATGTGTTAAATTCTAAAAATGGGTCTGCTATTGAAATTCAGTAAAATCGGTCCACGGATAGCCGAGATATGTATATCAAAAAACTGGGTTTTGAGGGGTATTTTTGGCCATTTTTTGGTCAGATTTTTGAAAAATTTTTTTTTCCTAAAAAGTTTGCATTATAATTTTTAAATGTCTATTAAATCCCAAACATCGAAAAATTTTTATATCGGCTTATATATAACCGAGATATAGCGTCTCCCGATTTTTCAAGAAATCGGTTTTATAAGCCAAATAAAACAACTTTCGGCGCCAAAAATCAATCAGAATTGTACAAGCTATATTTAGAGGCAAAAGTGTAAAATGTTTTGACATCGGCCCGTATACATTGGAGATATAGCGCCTCCCCATATCTCAAGAAGTCGGTCCTGGAAGCCAAACGAAACAATGTTTTGCACTACAAATTTGTCAGAATGGTACATAGAGGCTGTTAAGAGGCAAAATTAGAACATTTTTGAACATCGGCCCATATGCACCCCAGATAACGCTCCTCCCCTTTTCTCAAGAAATCGGTTCTAATAGACAAATAAAACAACTTTTGGTACCAAAAATCTATCAGAATGGTACATATGGGGTGTTTAAAAGCAAAATTTCAAAATTTTTGACGTCGTTGTATACCCGAGATATAGCGTTTCCCGATTTTGCAAGAAATCGGCTCTAGAAGCCAAATAAAACAACTTTTGGTAGCAAAAATCAATGAGAATGGTACATATATCATTGTGAAAGGTATTTAAGATTCGGCCTTGTTATTTTTATTATATTTTATTAATGTCAGCTATAAGACCCATTGCAGTAGTAGCCTGCCTACAAATACAGAAATATAGGAATTGAGAAGTTCATAATGTTATATTTCTTCCTGATTTTGTAACACAGGAAAGAACTATTTAATATAATTACATTGAGAAAAATAATGACAAAATACTACAGTTTGGCGTACATCCAAACAGAAACTTATATTTAAATTTTTCTGTGGGAAATACTACAAACGAAAAATGAAACAAAGTCAACTGAAAACTAATAAAATTTCAAACAAATGTTCCTATCATCGTTAATAAGAAACATTTTTTGTCTCTCTTCCAGATTTCAATTTTGCTAAAATCTTTTTATGGAGACATTATAATACTCATGACAAATACTTAAATTTGTTCTCAAACACAAAGAAAACCAAAACATATTAACATATAAAAATACAACCATTACAAAGTACAACAAGGACAACATAGTAAAATTTAAATGTTTAAACTTTTCACAAGCAAAGAAGCAGCAGCAGCAACCAACTGAAGTCTTGTGGTGGTCTTTACACGAGCACACATACATACACTTACAACTCCATACATGTTTTATGAAAACGAATTAACTGAGAAAATTTATGCATTCAGATGAGAAGCAAAATATGGGTGTGTACGAAATTCAGTTAAATGGTGCATGCTGAAACAACTTCTGGTTCCGGCAGATATTTTGCTTTTTACAACAACTTTCACAACACTGTACTAATTTATCTGTAAACAAGTTGTAGAGGTTTTTGTGCAAAAATACAAAAAAGTGTTTTTTTTTTCTGATGTTAAATAGCGGCAGCAGCATGGCTTTATTCATCACAGAAACCACTATGAGTTCCTTAATAAGCGCCAAGACTACGGAGAATGCGGAAGACGCAGTAGGAGCGGGAGTAGATAGGCAACAAACACAAGCCAATGAAACTCCACCAGATGCTTTAGAAATTTTACGCAACGAATGCTACGAACGACTGAACCAAACTGCGGCATCTGTGGCAGAGTCTTTAAATCAAGTGACAGGTAAAAATCAATTTTATTATTATTATTATTATTATTATTATTATTATTATTATCGTAAAAATCAGTTTTAAGAATAGGATTTTTGATTTAACAGGATTATGAAGAATATTGAATCTGGTCATATTTAAGAATTTTTTGTCAACACGTCAAGCCTATAAAATGTTTCTTAAATTTTCAAACTTTAGCATAATATGCTTAAACATTTTTCTGAGTTATGACCCTCTCTGACTAAATACTCACAGTATTCAGCATAAAACCATTAAAGGCCATTATCACAGCCCAACAGTAAAGTATCTGATAGTTAACCATAACATTTGCTAGCGTGAAAGTTGTAAAAAAAATATTTTACGTTTATTAGCTCTTATTTGGCAATGTCGACACAATCTTTGTCCAATAAGTGTGTAATAAACATAAAATATTTTATTTCATTAATAAGTCAGTACAAAATGAGTTCAGTATTTTTGGCATAGAACTAAATTGAAGTTTATAGCTTTATGTAATCGGTTTTGTAAAATTGTTATTATTAGCAAATATTTACTTATTGTCGCCTTTCTGAAACACTTTTTGATTTTTCTTATTGTTTATTATTTGAGGTCTAAAGGTGGGATCACACGATTGCCGCAATGCACCAATTTTTGTTAAATTTTGTATGCCAATCGTGTGATAACACAATTTATTGGCTTATGCTGCAACCAAAGCGAATGTTGTTCCTATTTGTCCTAATCAAAGACAACCCTGATACGACTACCGTGTGAACACTTTATGTATATACAACTAATCACCAATAAAAATTCTAAAAATGCACCAATATTTATTGTGTTCTCACGCGGCAACCAGAGAAGACAATACGCGTCAATAATATACATATGTATACATTTATGTAGTTTCAAAATTATTTAAACGCGCCTTCCGAACGTAATTTTTGTTTTTCAGTAAGTAAAATTCAATTGTTATACAATGGTAAAATTCTTGCAGTTTCAAAGAGTGCATTACTTTATTTTCGCTAAACAAAGTTTGTCATCAGCTACAACAGCTGTTTCTCAGAGTTGTCATACAATATACCAATCGTGTGACTATAATGCGGCAATTATTGCTACTAAATTGTTTTGCGACAACAAAATTTCAGTAAAATGTGACAATCATGTGATTGCAGAGAATTTGATTGGAACACATTTTTTATTGTGCTTCAACTCAGCCCAATAAAAATTGTGTAAATTTGGTGCATTGCGGCAATCGTGTGATCATACCTTAAAGATGTACCTTATTAATTGTTTCCTGGGTTTTTTAAGCCGTCTTTATGCCGCCAACATTTCGTTGGTGCTAATCAACTCATCTTCAGGCAAAAAAAAAAATTATTTATATGAAGGTGGTGAAGAAAGCCAAAAGTATTGCGAAACGAAAAAATTGTTTTCTGTATTAAAGGTTTGCTTGAACAATTGCGATTCTTTCGGTTTTCATGTGGTCAGGTTCAAAACATTATGTTAAGGTTTTTCGAGTCTACTGATGAGTTGAATATCATCAACGAAATTTCGGCGGCATATAGACGACCATAAAAACAGAAAACAATTAATAACATCTATTTTAAGACCTAAAACAATACATTTCAATCTGCTCTTAAGAGAAAAAAAAAATTAATTAGATTCATATCGATTATATTTTTTAAATAATTTTTTTCCACGCGTTGAATTCAAGTACTTAAAACTGTAAGTTGTAAGTATTTGAATTCAAGTTGTTGTAAATAACTGTCTGTAAGTTGTGAATAACTGTCTGTTATTTGTCTTTTTTTTTTTTTTTTGCTTCTTTTAAGAAAAATTTTGTCCTGGAACCTTTGATGGCTGGCTTTGTTGGCCGGATACACCTGCTGGCACATCTGCTTATGAACGTTGTCCCGAGTTCATTACCGGTTTCGATCCATTGAGTAAGTACAATTTTAAAATAAAGTTTTATCTTGTTAATAGTTATGATATTTAATAAGATCACTTGCTTCAAGAGCAAGAGATCTAAGCAACGTAAGCTTAGTATTTGCGAAACCTTTCAATGCAGTTTGTACAATTAGTATTTGTTTATGCAGACATTGAATAAAAACATTAATAAGTTAGTTGATTTTTATATTATTTGATCCTTAGATTGTTAAATTAATTATTCAAGCTTTTGATCTTTGGTTTTTTATAAAAAATAATAATGTTGGCATCCTGAAGATGCCAACAAATTGTTGGCGAAATATTGAAAATAAATAAATAACTGTTTAAAATTATCTTTTATAGAAAACCAAAGACCAAAAGTTTCAATAAAAAATCGGGTCTGTTCTAGAATTCGAATTCAATCTAAAGTGGATTACTTAAAATTCTAAAGTGGTGTTCTGCAATCCGAATCCCCATGTTTTTATTCGTTTTCATTTAGAGCATTATAGGGTGAGTGAAAGTAAATAGAATCGGCTTTTATTCATGCAAGTGATAACTTTTTTAATAAAAACAAAATTTTCTCTTTTAATTTGAAGTGTTTTTTATTAAGTATAGTAAAAAAAATTTGAATTTACACACAATGATTAGTAAAAAAAAAAACCTTTTCTTTAATTTCTTCCAAAAATTTTGTATGTTTTGTCAAATGGCACTTGTGCAAAACAAAAATACAAAAATTTTGCTTATGATCGAAAACACGAAGTTGCCCTACATATTAAAGTGTGATATGTCAATGTTTTTTGGGCTAATGCTTAATGCAATCAGAATTTATTGAAAAAGAAAAATTGACATTTTAAATGAAATTATAATAAATTTCCTACATTTAGTTTAATTTAAACAATATTTATATTAATACGATTGTGTTTAGTGGTCAAATTCCATTGTAATAGTCCGGCAATACGTTCTTTTTACAACATATGGTTGTCATGGATCGTAGTTCATATGCTCATAGCCGGTAAACTGCCGCGCCGGTAATTTCACAATCTTACTTACACCCGTCGCGGTCAAGAGCGACTGATTGGTGCTTGCGGTAGAGCTGCTTTCTCAGAATAATCTATTAATGTTTTAGTTTTTGTCATATTTTAACTTAATTTTTAAAATTTTCTGCGCGATTGTAAAAACATTGTTTAGACGGTCGTCAACCGTCGGTTTTTGGTTTGCCGCCGGCGATTATTTGTATGTTAAGCTATCTTTTATCATCGGCTTCGTCCTCTGATAGTTCTTTTCGAAACGTAAAAACCTGTTGTTTATGTATTTGACATTCAGATTTTTTTTTTCGAACAGAAACTTCGAATATCTAAAAACATTCTGAATTGAGAACACCAATTTATGAATTATTCGGATTAAAAAATTTTTGCTAAATCAATCCGAATCGGATTCTAGAACAGACCCGAATAAGTTAGAAAACGATTTTAATTTTGAATTTATTAAAATGCAGTCTTTTACTTGTACATGGAGTTGATATTTTAAGTTTATTTAAATAATCATTTGTACTAAATGTTGCTGGCATTGACAGATGGAAATTTCCATATGAAAAGCGCGGCTTTTCCAAAGGTCTGAACTTTTTTCTTGAAGTTAATTTTTTATATGATGACCATAAAAAACTGTTAACGTTAACATTAGCTTCTAAGTCAAATAAATATGATTTACTTTTCAAATACATTTTACTTTTAGCAACTTTCAAGTGCTGATTTTTAGCATATTGTTTATATAATTTTATGGCTATAACTCGTCGACTAAATGATATTTTTAAAGCTGTAAAAACCAAATTATTACGAAAGACTTGTGCAACAATAAGCAATAATTTGGCTTTTACAGATTAAAAAAAATATCAATTAGTCGACGAGTTATAGCCAGAAAACTATATAAACAATGTGCTACAAATCGGCACTTGACTACAAAGCTTGATAAAAAAAATCGAACTTATGTAAACAAAGGATCTTCTAATTTAGCCTCTATTTTCACTCCTCACTCTCAGAAACGACGTAATATTGTCCAACTTGAATTTGTTCCACAGTGTAATGGGACTTACGACATATCACTCTCAACTACTGGCACACCTTGACCGCATAGAAATATCGAGAGGAACTTTGTGAATGACACTGAGTTACTGTTGACCTATTGGTCAAATTGATCATGGTTAAATCCACGGAGCACACAACAAGCCTATACCGGTTTGAGTGTATGTTGCAAGACATGGCCAAACAAGGCCCTCCAACCAAATCAACCTAACCTAATAATATATGTGAAATTCAGTCTATCTGCCTGTTTTTTTTTGACGGTGAGATAGGGCTTAAAATGCCTTCGCACTTACAGTGGCCATCGCCAACTGCGTTGTGTAGTGTATCCACTAAAAAACTCCCTCCTCTTTTCTGGGGTGATCCTTCCCGGGACCGCTTCTGCATTACTTCGGGAAGGCCCAGATCTATGTTCTCCAGGGCTCTTCTCTGTTTACCCACGTCAAGGCCCGTCTAATTTGATTTCTAATTATTGTACCAAGCTCCCAAGGATGCTTCATATTAAGAAAATTTCCCTTCTTTGCGTCAAGTAAATTATCCAACACTATATTTTTTTTCTGTGCAGAGCCTCAAAACAGGCATAAAACGAGAAATTTTGCTTAACAAATAACCTGTTTTAAAAATACAATACTTTCATTGGCACGTGATAAAAAGTTTGACTTAATATCAATCAACTTGACGGATGTGGTAGCGTCATATACTGGAGGTGCTGTTAAAATACCCGGCGTTTTAACTACTTCAACTTAAAAGTATGCATTTGTTGTCGAACATCTTAAGAGTGCTACTGAAAAAGTGACAAAACACTTAAAGCACTTAATATTGTTTATTCACACACAAATAAATGTGAATGAATGTCTTTTTTATTCCAACAACTTATTAATATGTTTATATTAAAGCGCCTTTACCCACCTACCACAACTTTGTTACAAATTTATACACAAAACATCGCGTTATGCTTGCTTTTCAACAGCCAAGATTCCAATTTGCTTTTTACTGCTTTAGTGATGATTCCGTAGCACAGTATTACTTGATCCTTTTTTATCTTTATTATTCCTACGACTTTTATTCACGTCTTTTATTTCATAAAATACAATCGCTAAAGGTCTGAGTAGTTTTTGTGAAAGTAATAACTAAAATTTTAAAAAGCCATAATCTGCTTATTTATTTAAACGTAGTAAAAATGGGAGTAAACATGTAAATTATATACACAAATGTTTACTTCCGAATATGATTAAATTTTAATGAGTAGCAATATAATTTTTATCTTCGACTCAAAAGACAACACAATTGGTAGTTATGAAGATAATATTTTTTTAAATGTGTTTAAAGATTTGTGGGTCACTAAATTTTCGTTCAGATTCAGTGTAACAATATTTTTTATGGTATTATTGATAAAACCAAAAAAGTATAACTAAATTACTTTAGTATTTATATTAAATTTTTGTAAGAGATCTGAAAGGTCATTTTAATCATTGTCTAATTAAGACAATGCATTTTATAAAGATGTAAGGAACTTTAAGTTGGCATTACTGTTCAAGATGGCGACCGATTTAACAGCTGTCCAGTGATTTTTTCTCAGTTTGGTTGGGCAATTCATCATGAATAGACGCACTCCAGAACAATGCTTGCAAGCAGTGCAATTTTAGTGCAAAACGAGATTGCCGTTGTTCTCGATTTTTAAAAGTGAATTTTGTTTAGCGATGAAGCGCAGTTCTGCCATTCAAGGCTGCGTCAACAAATAAAACTGCCGCATTTGGAGTGAAGCTAATCCTAAAGTGCATGTTGAAACACATTTAGATCCAGAAAAACAGATTGTTTGGTGCGCTTTATGGGCTGGCGGAATCAGTGGTCCGTACTTCTTCAAAAACGATGATGGCCAGAACGTTACAGTAAATGGTGATTGGTATAGAGCCATGATTATTACTAACTTTTTCATTCCTGAATTGAATACCCATGATGTCTAGGAGATGTCGTTTCAACAAGACGGCGCAACATGTCACACAGCTCGTGCTACACTCGATTTATTGAATCACACGTTTGGTGACCGCCTAATTTCATGTTTTGGACCTGTGAATTGGCCTCTTAGATCTTGTGATTTAACACCGCTAGACTACTTTCTGTGGGGCTATGTAAAATCATTGGTGTATGCGGATAAGCCACAAACGCTTGACCATTTGGAGGACCACATTTGCCGTGTTTTTGCCGATATACGGCAACAAATGTTGGAAAAAGTCATTGGAAATTGGTCGTCCAGATTGTACTACATCCGAGCTAGCCGTGGCGGTCATATGCCAGAATTCATATTTACGATGTAATGCCACAAGATTATCTTTCAGATAAATAAAATTCATGTCAATTGAATCAATCGTTATTTTATTGCAGCTTAAAGTTCTATACATCGAAAAAAAACAACCTTTATTTTCAACAGGGAAATACTCGATTATAATTTAAGCTGAAGCTAAAAATGTTACACATTTATTTTGGTGGGACAATTATTATAACTACTTCACTAGTAATGGTTTTCACAAGAAATTTTCATACTATAGAGTATTGGCACGTATGAGTGCTATTAATAAGTTCTTGCATCACTCATACTCGTAAACTGCTAATAACCCAGTAAAACCAACCTAACCGATACACCAATACATTTAAAGATTTTAAAATTTCATCACATACATACGCACACTTATATTCCATAAGCGCCTTAAGTTAGAAAGAAATAGCCTTTTTGATTAAAGAATCGTGCTATACCTTACTTTTTTCATCATTTTAGATGGCAGCACTAAAAAATATGAACGGCAAAGAGCGTCATAAAAAAATAAATTGACGACGCCCGTGAAAATAAAGAAAAAAAAAAGTTAAAAAGTTAAACAAAAAATATGGATAAATAAAACAATAAATAATAAATAAAGTATAAGTAAAAAACCGAAACGAAATACTTTGAGCATTGAAAAGAAAACGAATTTTTAAAAATATAAATAAATTTGCACATGTTGATAGAGCGGAAAGTGCAGAGAGTTGTCCGTCCGCTGGTGAAAATTCACAAAATATTGAAGAAATAGGGAATATAAACAAGCTCAAGTCATGGGCTATTCATAATAATGTGTCCCAAAATACTGGGACAGACTTGCTGCAAACTTTGAAGGCAATGGGAGTTCCTAACTTGCCCCTTTGCGCTAAAAGGGTACCCAAAAGCGAAAAGTTCCGACTCAATCTGTTCCATGTGGAGATTTTTTATAGCTATTTATTTTTATTTAATATACATAATTGTATATTTTTTTAAGATATTGTTTTTTTATTTTTTCTTAGAATAAAATGAATTAAAAACATTAAAACAAGCTTTTCTTAATAAAGCAATAACCAATTTTTAGGAATACAATAACTGGTAGTATTCAGTAGCACTAACCAATATTAGTAATGGTTAATTAACAAGTTATTTATGGTATAATACTACCGGTTATCGCTACCGTTAACTAACCGGTTATATACACGTTAGCAGGGATATGTGCGAGCGAGAGCACTATAGTGTCCTATTTTATAAAAACAATAATGTAAAAGAAAAAGATATTAGTTCACCCGTACAAAAGAGAATAAGTTAGTTTTTTCCCAAAGGCCTGTACAAAATAACTGAAAGTGTTAGAATTTCTAACTAATACTTTGGTTAAGAGTACTTGTTATTTAACGCGTTATTTGACCGGTACTGTTCCTACTGGGAAATGACTAATCTTCAGTGAATTTCTTTTTAATTGTCCCAAACAACTCGAACGATTTAAAAAAGTTTTGTTGGAATTTTGCTTTTCTTTCTTTAATTGATATTAACAAAGTCATATTGCGGTTGAGCTTGGTCTATGTATTATAGTACATTTATATAATCCATAATCAGGCTAAGGGTAAACCCTACATGATACGTTATGTTAGTAAACTGACCATGTTCGCAAAACATATTTTGTCCCATTTCGACTTCTCCACATTTTACGGTTTTTTGAAGCTGTTTTCCAACAGCAAATATAAAGTTGCAATCATACAAAATATGTACAAGTAAGTAAATTTAAATGGCGACTGCATTTTTACTTCATTATTGGCTATCAAAAGGTGATATAAAAAGAAGCTTTCATAAAACGAACATCACTCGAAGATTTTTCAATGCAATGTAAACTCAAAGAAATTTTTTACATTGCAACTATTTTATCAAAATCATAAAATGTTATACTAGTTTTGCTTCAAATGAAAACAAGTTAAATTGAATACATATCTAATTTAATAATCTATTCAAAGTGCCAAATTTCTGGCGTTTTCGTTTATTACAATAGCTTATTGGAGTTTCAAATTCAAAACTATTAGCGGTACTCAACGTTTGGTGGGTTTTTGATGCGACTATTTGCATTTGCGATTATTTTACAACTGATATTGAGCACCCTTTTTAGCAACTTTGCAAATTTTATTGCTCTCCAAATAACAGCTGATAAATTAATACACAATTTTTAAAAGAAATTTAGTGTTTGCTTTGAAAGCTTTAACCAAAAAAAAACAACAAAACATGCCGCGAAATAGTGCTCGAGGCGATATTTGAAGCATTAATATAAGAAGTCTCCCAGGAAATAATTTTAGATGAAGGTACTAGTATGTACAAACATACGAATAAATACAAATAAAAATTTGTTTGCTTTGTTTTAAAATGTCAGCCGTTCGAGTGTCAGTGTTGCAAACGCAATACTCATACGAAAAAAAGCAACACGTAATTAGCGGTGCGTAAATGCAAAAATATTGCGAGTGCGACCTTGTATATTTTGTTGTTGAGTTGCAAAGAAAAAGCAACGATTTCTTGCATTCGCACTTACGCAAGACATTTGCACCAAATAATGAACTGCGCTATTGTTTTAAGCAGAATGCGTTTTTTCAGAGCATAGACGATAATAAAAGCAAGAAATGTTTTTTTGCTGATATTATCATTTTTCTTTAATTTTAATTATTGATTAAAATAAAATAAACGATTGATATCGTAATAAGAAAGTAAGTATGCTCTCTTCAAAAATCTTGCTGCTATTCTATGATATTAAATTCTTGCGATGGCTGAATTGATAATTGATGGTTGAATTGAATACTAATGCATGTTGATGAGAAAATAAAAAAATATATTCCTATTAACAGAAAAACACAGTGATAAAGTTGAACTTTGTGCAATAAGATTTAATACAGACAGCCCGTAGTGAAGAGCTCAGGTAGTTAGTGGAATAGCTAAGCGCTGCTGCCTTAAAAACAGCATGAATTAGGAATGACCTGGGCTAGAGACTATTGGGTACTGGTGAACGTTGTGTGGACATGAAACAGCCGCGGTATATACCCCAACAAATAGATCTTCAACTTTACTCTTCTTGGCTTGCTTAAGAGTATTGATCACTACAGTCTCATCACCAAAAAAAAAACTTTCTCAATTCTGATCAAGTAAAATCGAACTAAAGCCCAATCAAAGTTATTAGCAAATATATATGAAGATGGTAAAAGACAAATCCCTAAACAAAGAAACAACAGAAAGATAAACAGAAGATAGTTTTTCTTTCAATTTAGTTGCTTTTTCTAAGTTGGAAAAGAATTTCGTTAACAAAGCTTTCGTTAATAAAAATTTTTCCCTTAGAGTACAGTTGACTTCGCTCAAGTGAAGTTCAGGGAATAACAATGTGTGTATAATTTTGTACTTAGAATTGAAAGACACTTTTTCACTATTTTCTCCCAAAAACACATTTTTCGTATTAACAAATCAACTTTAATGTTCGATATCGGTGTATGACTGCTTGTTGTGAAAGCTTTAATTAATGCGATTTGCTACTTTCTCTTCTAAAAGTTTTCTTGCCTTTATGTTTTACCTTCTTTCATCAAACATATTTAAAAGATTTATTATGAGGCGAGAAGTTTGTTTGTGTATAATAAAATAATTTTTAAATAATTTATTCACTTAGGATTAAATTTATATGTACATATGTACGTCGTAAATAGAAAAGTTTTATCAGAATTCCATGGAACTTAATTAAAATTTTGTAGATTTTTGAAAACTTTTTAAAAACAGGTGTGACTTTACTTTACTCGTGTCTCTAATTCTCCCCTAAATTTCTCATATAAAATATAAACAAATTTAAGCGAAAAATACAACTCATAATACTTAAGAATTACATAGAAGATAAATTGAATACACGACTAGAAACCCATGAAATACCACAATTAAACAGCACATACGAATGAATTTGATTCTCAAATAAAGTTGCTTAAAGTTCTGAGAATACAATGAGCTGAATTTCATTGTACGATTTTGATTAATTTTGCAGAAAAATAACGAAAACCACCTCATTGGCAAAACAAATATTTAAGAAAGTTAAATATATTTTATTAACTAATAAAGCTGCAAAGAAAGAAAACTTCAGAAAAATTTTCTTTGCATTGTACGCTGGAAATATAAATTCAAGAAAAGAAAATCGCAACAGAAAATACGTGAAAAAATCTTTTTATAAAACATGCAGAAATATTTGTATGTCCTTTTTGGGGTACTTTGCTTTGTAAATTTAGAAAAAAAAAAAAAATTGAGAAAATTATCTAGCATATAGGGGCTTCCAATAAGAACTTTGTTTTTAAAATAAATAATAGCTTATTTGCATATCCACTACTTCAAACGGGACTTCAAGCCAAATCTGGTTATTTTGACAAGATAGTAAATTATATTTACTACAAATTTTTTTCAGTGTAAGAAATATGTTACGCAAAATCTAGTACATACAGGACTTCAAGCCGAATCTGGTAGTTTTGACGAGATGCAAACATACATACAAAAATAAATCCACTACCAGACTAGATTTTTACAAAATCTACTTAGTACCTTACAATGCAACTGTTAGTTTGTTCATAAAGTGCTTAAACATGCTACGCTGCAGTAGCATTATTATACCTGTCAAGAAGTGCTTAAACATAGTATACTCGCCACGTGATCCCAATTTTCTTTGTTAAATATTTCACAAAAATTAATTTTAGGAATTAATTTAGGCCCAAAAATGAACTTTTTTTAAAAAATATTTGCTGTCTTCTTCAGCTGTCTATATGCCGACGACATTTCTGATTCTCATTTTGTTCATGGGAATTATGGAATAAGTAGTTAAGTTTCAAACAAACTTTTAAGAATTTTTCAAGTATACTGATGAGTTGATTAGCACCAACGAAATGTCGTCGTCATATAGACAGCTGAAAAGTTAGAAAAATAAAATGTTAAACAACGGTAACAAAAACGAGATTTTAAAGCAAATCTGCTAGATTGTACGTAGATGTTTTTGTGTTATAAGCGAGTTGGAATTTGAATACTAATGAATTGATTTTGGTGGATGAGCATATAGTTTGCATACTTTTATATTATTGAGAAAGTTAAAGAACGTTGCAGCCCAAGCAGTTTAAGATAAGTTGGGACATTGAAGGTTTTGGGCTAAATTTTAAATAGTGATACATTTATAATTACGATGTTAAAGGTATGCAGAGAATAGAGAAAAAAATATTGTAAACAAAGAAACAATAAAAGGTTTGTTCATTTACTTTACCAGCAGAAATTAGAGCAGAGACAATAAAAAGAAATTTTGAAAAGTTCTTTTAAGATCATTAAAAAGTATGTGAACATTTTACTAAATAAAAATTGTATATCCAAAGTAATGTTGTAATGTAAGCATAATTCGACAAGATTACACAGAAGACAATTTTACTGCTCTCAATATTAGCTATATTTTTAGTACAGAGCATTCTTAATATATGGTATTGTTTTATACTGGGTTGGTCCAGAATGGCCCTTCTAAATATAAGCACGTCTCAACCTCTATTAAGAGTAGGACAAAAGATTAAAGTATTTATAATATTCCCAAAATGACTAAAATTAAAATGATTTTGTAGGTCAGATCTACATAAATGTATCATGAAAGTTTTTGCCATTTCCTGTTATTTTTGTTACACATCGAACAGTTTCCTGATTCGAATATTCATAAGTGTAAGAATTATAACAGTGATATGGGGTAAACAAATTTTTTCGAAAATTGTACAAACGAATTAAAACAGTCTTCGGTGACGAGCAGTACGCCAATGGTAGCAAAAGGAAGTTAGGAGGCAGAGAGTAAAAATTCCTAACACGCGTGTCCCAAAATTGCAAAAGAGCATGTCTAAATATCCATTTCGATGTTTTATAAGTAAACGTAAGCGAAACACATATAAAATACTTTTTTATATTTTTTTTTTTATAAAAGTTCGAACGTTGACACATAATGTGTGAAACACAACACCATTTAAATGACCACCATGCGAAGTGTTTCAAGCATTGATTCTTTAGACTTAAGTTTCGACCACTTTTTGACACATATTGGGCGGTATCTCAGCCATAATTTGACGTATGTTGGTTTTTAAGTGCTCAGGAGTTAAAGATTTATCTGTATATCTTGGTGGCCAGTTGATATCGCTGCGACGAGAAATTACGAGGCCAGCAAATGTCTCTTGCAATAAAGATATATTCACTCGAGTTGTGTGGCATGTGGCACCGTCTTACTGAAACCACATATTCTACAAGTCGTATTCTTCAATGGCAGGCAAAAAACAGAGCTAATCATATGACCATTCCTGAGAATGATGAGAAATCGACACATTCGTGTCTTCGGCAACACTTTCACCTACAGCAGCATTATTTTTAGCGGAACGAGCAAAACGATGATGCACAGGCCGTAACAATATTTGTAACCGCTCCAGTCTCTGCAAATTTCTTCACAATTTTGCCAAGTGCTTGCGCAGTTGGACGATTATGTAAGCCATAATCTTCTATTGAAGCACGATGTGTGGCTGTGGCAGAATCACCATTTCTGTTGTATGTTTTAATAATTTTTATGCGTTGTGTGATAGTTAAGGGATCCATTTTCATCAATGTCAGACCTTTAACTGAAAAGAAAAAACGGGGTCAACTACTTAGTATGTCATATGTCGAATTCCAGTCTTATACTTTTGAAAACACGATATGAATACCCGTTACATGATCGTGATTTTTGCGGAGGGTGCTTAAGGTTCAGCCTAGGCGACTATAGCTCTTGCACTTGCATTTTTTTTTTTTTTTTGTTTGCTGTAGTTTACAAGTGGATAACATTTTTATGATAAAACCCGTTTACAACACGCCAGCCCCATATTTTTTACTGCCCAAAAACATTGTGGGTTTTTAGCCAGAACTGGTGGTGTGAATATTATGAGAAAAAACTATTATTTATTTCGCTCGCTTCTTTTTTTTTTCTCTCTTTATGTGTTTGGGTTGTTGCTTTGTTTTACTACAATCATTACCAATAGATAACATACGCCTTTCGAATTGGTAGTAAAAATTGATGGTGGTCAACACCCAAATCCTTTCAAACGTAACACAACGGAAAGGGGAACAAATCTTTTGTTGTGTCATGCAGTCGTACAAAAATTATTATTTGATACGTAAACCCAACCAACATGGAGGTATGATTTTAAGTGAAGAACGATGTGAAGGCCCACGTTTTTCAAATAACAGACGCTTGATAGTTATATGGAATTGAAAATTATTGCGTCCAACTTGGTTTCAAACCTTTTTTCAACTTTTTTCCAAATGAGGGTTTTATTGCACTTTGGAAAATTTGTGCATGAGGAAATTCAATTTTGTTTTGAAAGCATTAATAATTTCTCGAAAACCAGCTACTCACACACTGTTTGGAATATGTACCCTCATATATTTTGGTTTTACATACAAACATGCATGACATGGAAGTCAAAGTGTTGTAACCGATATCAAATTTTTTTTATCATAGATTTGCCCTTTTGTTTGCTGGTGCTGGGAAGAGGCAAATTCTCTTAAACAAGCAGCGAAGTATAGCACGTACGGTACAAAAGCTTTTAACTCGTATCTTAGACTAAAATAAAAGTATTGGTAAAAGGGATGCTTGGGTAAGGGTGCTTAGATTTTTCTATCGATTATGCCACACTATTGACTTAAGAAAGAAAAACTTAATGGCTTTTTAAAAATGGGTCGTATGCATGAACATATTCGTATTAAACAAATGAATGTTGACACCAATATGAATGTACCATTAGCACTCAAATTTACAGTATGTACAAGAGTATCTCCCTCATTAAAGACACAACCAAAATAATCACTACTGTACCACTACAGTTGCCAAGGCTCGTGCGGAATTCTAATCGCAGCTTCCGATTACGGTTTAAGAAGAAACAAAAAAGAAACGATTTGGTTATCAACTTAAATGTGTATAACCATTATTCTATTAAGAAACAGTTTACTTTGAAATGGTAGGAAAAATAAAAGCATAGATTGATATCAACGACTTGCAAGTGGCAGCAGTTGCCGTAGCAAATTTCAAATACTAAATAAGAATTGTACAAGAAATGTACACGTATAAATACATGGATATAATTTTACACTGTTTTTATAACTAAAAGGCTTGCCAAAAAAAGTATTGTTATTGGATCGAACCCTGCACCCAATCTCCTTAGCGATAAAAGTATAATTATGAGCCTATAAGTAGAATTAGACATATCTAGACTACATACAATCATATTTAAAACGATAGTTAATTCTTTGCATTAAGTGCATATTAAAGAAAAATGGACGTTGTTACCATAATTACATCTGAAATTACATATTACATATTTTAATAGTTTGAGATCGATCTATCGTCCACAATTTTTTTATTGCCCTGTCAAGAAGGGGACAATAAGTAATTGGTTGTACTTAGGTGCGCTGTTAATTATCTTAAATCAATACTTAAGGTATCTCATATCGGTTGTAATTAAAAATGTGATATATAAATCATTTTTTTACACAGCAACTTGACCCTTCTAGTAACGGCCAACTAGTTTTGATCGTGCATATCGCTTAAGGTGGGATCACACGATTGCCGCAATGCACCAATTTTACACAATTTTTATTGCGCTGAATTGGAGCATAATAAAAAATTTGTCCCAATCAAATTCTCTGCAATCACATGATTGTGACATTTTACTGAAATTTTATTGTCGCAAATTGCCGCAAAATAATTTAGTACCAATTGCCGCATTATAGTCACACGATTGTTATATTATACGGCAACTCTGAGAAACAGCTGTTGTAGCTGATGACAAACTTTGTTTTCCAAAAAAAAAAAAAAAAAATGAATTAAATGTTAAAAATATGGTTTGTTCATTAAAAAGAGAGAAAATTGCTTCGGCTATTAAAATAATGTTGTGCGGGCTGAAAAAGCAAAAACTGAATAGTAACAACAATTGAATTTTACTGATTGAAAAACAGAAATCATGTTTGGAAGACGCGTTTAAACAATTCTGAAACTAAATAAATGTAAACATATGTATGTATGTAGATTATTGGCGGGCATTGTCTTCTTTGGTTGCCGCATGAGAACACAATAAATATTAGTGCATTTTTAGAATATTTATTGGTGATTAGTTGGATGTCAAGTGTTCACACGGTTGTCTAATCAGGGTTGTAATTGATTGGGACAAATAGGAACAACATTCGTTTTAGTTGCCGCATGAGCCAATAAATTGTGCTATCACACGATTGGCATACAAAATGTAACAAAAATTGGTGCATTGCGGCCATCGTATGACCCCACCTTTAAGCCTTCTGTGCGCCAGGATTTCGTTCGCCAGCAACTGTCTAAGTTCCAGGTTGGAACGTTGTATTAGAGGAGTTGTATATTTAAGGCTGCTATCAGGTATGGCTCCTTTTACTGTTTTGACTTTTACATCTCGCTGTATGTCGTCACCTCTAATGTACCATTCTGCGTCGAAAATAGTACAAAATATTTTAGAATGGTTTCGTTGAATAATTTTTAAATTAGTTGGGCTTGCAGTGCCCCAGATTTCTACACCATACTTCCAGATTGGCGCTATCATTGTGTTGTATATGAAGAATTTGCTTTAAATTGGTAGCTGCTAATACAGCTATCTGAGCCTGTTATTTGTACTGTTTATAGTACTTTTTGTGTAAAGTTCGGTAAAATGAGAGTAAACTATAATTTTCACCAATAAGAGACAAAAATGCACAAAAGTACCTTAACGAATAAAAACAAATATTTAACCGCAAAAAAAACATCAAGGTTCTGACAGCCCTGTCCAAGTTCACTTGGACAATTATCATCCATTTGCTTTTAATAGTAGATTTCATTTGAATTTAAAATTTGTAAATTATTCGCAATTATTGCGCCTGAATTTGTTTATCTTTTTATTCCTTTAATTGTCTGTTCAAAAGCTTTACAATGTTGAAGATGCTTTTGTTGTCCAAAATGTTGCTTAATATGACAAGTGGAAATTCCCATGGGAAAGGATCAGAACAATTAAAACTGAAGTTTTCTTGCAGACCGGGCTTAGGCCATTTTGGGCATTCCATTTTGTATCACCGCAACTTCAACATCGTATTGGCTGCGTATAATTATAAAAGTTAAATCTATCAACCTAACCTATATTTGATCTAAATCTAATTTGGAAATAAAATTGTTGAATTACATCAATCGAATCAAGCTCTACTTACCTTAAAGAGACGTTCCTATCAATACTTACCTGAGGTAACTATTAACCAATTGCTCCAACTATAACCAAAAGGAAGATTGCACATTTACTAACATAATTATCCCTTTTTGTCATTTCCTTCCCTAAACTACGAATATAATTTATTCACACCGAGTAAATTATATTAATAATTTGGTTAGAGTCCTAAATCTAATCCAAATTATTTTGGCGCAAATTTTATGTCCCACAAATTTGTTCAGCCCAATTAAAAAAAAAAAAAAAAATATTTACATACACATGTATTTTATTTAATATAATTTTTACGAACACAACAGAACTCATAAAGTCATATATGTACATACATAAATAAATTCGTATATACATAAATGTAAATATGTACACATATAACAATCAACAATTTGTTAGAGAATAAACAATTTTCGAGAGAATGCTTTAAAATATTTTTTCACTCTAATTTCAAATTTTTCTTTTAGTTTCCGCAAAACATTTACATATTTCTTCTATATTATTGTTTATTCTTTGAAACTGCTGACAGCTAGTTCAGCTTGCCCAAGCTAGCCCGAGGGAAAAAGTATGGGCTGTTTCGTGCAAGAAGAAGAAGCATAGTGTTTTCTCACAAATACCCTCATTTGTGTCAAATGGGCTCCCACGGGAATAAAGAAGCAGAGCTATTGTTACTTGATGTAGGAGTTGGAATATTCGATGCAGACCATGGCATACCCTAACTCGCATAGAGAAAGTTTCTGAGCACTAGTCCTTATATTTCACATAGAAGAACCGATTTTGTTAATAGCTTTATAGTTTTAGATAGCAATCTTTTGGCACTATTTAGTTTTCGGAGGGGAACTTTGTGCCATAAACTATCGAACACCTTGGCAATATCAAGGTTTGTTGCAATATACGAGTTTTTTTTATCAGATGCTATATCATTTGTTACTTGGTTTATTTGTTGAGTAGTATAAAGCTAAAGCACTTCCACAAATTGGAAAATTTTTTTTATACCTCCACAACTGTGTCTAGAGTATATACCCTGCTGATGGAAACTAACACATTAACTACTTAATTACACATGCAAATCAATTTTATAGTATTCAGCGTTGCCATTACAATGATTGTTTTAGTAATACATTTATATTAAATTACCTTTTCAGGCTTAAGTTCAATCCTTGGTTTGTCACTACTTTTTAATTAATATCAATTAAGTAAAGAAAAGTAAAATTTATTTGCTAGGTGGACAACCGGCTGTTTCTGGGTAGCAAACACCCTTCATCAGCACCCTATAAACTTTGGACGTGTCAAATTTCACAATTTTGGCACAGCCGCTTTAACCACTCGGCAACCAAAGCTCACGCAATTTTACTTTCTGTTTGTATACTTAATTAACATTAACCAAAGCAATGATATTTTTGCAGTCTTGGACGATATTTTATCATCTCAGAAGACTGTTATTTTTTGCTCTCTGTTTATATGAAAGCTTTCTTTTCCTACATGTTCTGTTTTTTGCATCATTGAGATCTAGATGCTCTTTTATTGATACAATTTGAACATTTACGCCGTGCCCTGCATTATTAACATTTTACTGTAAATTTTTCATTTTTTATTGAACTTCTGTATTGTAATACATTTATATTAAATTACTTTTTCAGTTACTTTTTTAATTAATTGATATTAATTAAAACTAGTGACAAGCCAAGGGTTGAACTTAAGCCTGAAAAAGTAATTTAATATATGTAAATGTATTACAATACAGAGTTCAATAAAAATTAAAAATTTACAGTAAGATGACTGTTTTAGTATAAACTACGTTTATGCATTAATGTTTTTATAGGTTCATTTGTAAATTTTTTTTAAACATATTTTGTTATATTCACTTTGAATTGCTTTTTGAAATATTCTTTTTTTATTTATCAATGAAGAAATTAATATCATTACATGTAATTTTGTGAGAATTTTGCAAAAAAGATTTTGAATGATCACTTTGCTGAGGTGGTAACGCTGGTTCAGAAAAGAAATCACACGTACACAAATGTTTACATCAGTTTTTTTCATTTTGCCCTTAAGAAAATGCTAGAAACGCTGATCTATGAACCCATCAGCAGTGTTGGTCATATGATGCATCAAATGTTGTGTCAACCAGTTTGGACGCTTTAACTACTCTTGCTGTTTATTTGATGAGATCTCTTTCTTATTTTTATTATTGACTGTGTACTTTCTAAATAATTGAAGTGACAGGTTTTTCCAGTTTAACTTATATGTATATATATACACAAAAATTTACAAATTACTGACTACTTTTTATTTAGCCACTTTTTTATTTAATTTATTTACACCATACACCAATTTATGCCTTATGTTGCCTTTTACCTGTTGCTCAATCTAATTATTGTTGGCATCCTAAAGTTAAACTACCTAGAAAAAAATTCATCCTTGTGGACAAGCGGAAGTAATTTTAATTCCAAATTTGTTTCCACCTGTTACTATTTAATCATTATGTATTTCTTTCAATAACCCTAAAAAGTACGTGCTTTTGTTCTACGTTATATAATAAATTGAAAATGGAAGGCAGGATGTTTGTATGTGCTTAGAATTACAATTTCGCAAAATTATATTAGAAAACAATTTCTATTCCCACTAAATTGATGGATTTGTTATGTGAAGGCAAATTACCAGCACAATTTTTTTTATGTACCATAATCAAATACACAGACATAAAAGAATTGTTATATTGCACATATCTAATTTATATGACGATTTTTCAAGTCATGTCCCTTTTAAAACCTTCAGACTATATTGAGGGTATCACAGTTTATGATTCCGTTTGTAACGGCCTTAATTTCCGAATTTCCGACGCAGTGAAGTACATATAATCTGGATCAGTGTTGATAGAAATATTAACTTCATTATTTTCATTTGTAGGCTGTTGAAAAACCGTTTCTAAAAAAAACTGCTTAACTCAGAAAAAGTTAAAAAAAATTTGCATATTTGGTATGAAAATTTTGAAAAAGTTTAAGGTTAAAATAACATTTGTACTATTTGGCATAGTAAAAAAGCAAACTAAGAAAGGCAAAATATTTTACATTGGTCTGTGTATCTGAGATATAGCATTGGTCTGTATGCGAGCTGAACCACGCCTTAGCTTTACAAAGTTGATTTTAGAACCAAATCAATAAGATCTACAAAAAACTAAAAGCTTTTGAGACCAGTTCGTACAGCAAAGATATAGAGAAAACCGATTTCTGAAGACGTTGGACTTATATGCGAGCTGACAAAATTTTTTTGCGATACGTAGCTGACGTTACAATTAAATAAGCCACTCGAAGGCAGAAAACAAATAAGCTTGCTCAAAGGCAAAAAAAATAAGAACTTTCGACATCGGTTTATATGTAGTCCAGATACAGGAAAAACAGATTTCTTAAAATGTTGGGACTGAATAAAACCTTAAACCCGTTTTAGTACCGTAACGTAGATGTAAGAAATTTGAAAAATCTATTTTTTTTGATATCGGACCATATTATAGGTCATATATCTAAAATTGAATTTTCCAGAAATCGAACGTGTAAGAAGACTTATATAAGTTCCGGTGCCAAAAAATAGCTGTTATAACAGAAAAGGCGAACAATAAAAACTTTAAATATCGGTTGCTATTAGCCCAGATTCAATAAGAACCAATTTCTCGAGAAAGATATCATAATAACATAAATTTACACAAAGGGGAACAACAACCCAAACGTACCCACATCGGTTATTAAAGGTATAGCCCACATCGATTATTATAGGTAAAACCGATTTCTCAAGAAGTAAACGTAATCAAGTTTTGAAGCCAAAAATTACGATGACATGTCTATTTTTCATTGTTTTTATTAAAAAATCTAATCAGGTGAAACAAGTTGTGCTTCCCGGGGGGTTTTTTATGCAGTTTTTTGGTATGTAATATTTGTCAAATTACGGGAAAACGCTGCCAAATCTGCAAATGCAGGTAGTCTTCTTCTCTAAATATTTCTGTTTTAAAATTTTGTGACAAAGAAGTATTTTAGAAAATACAGTAGACACAAGTCGTGCATCCCGGGGGATTTTCTATGCAGTTTTTTGGTATGGAATATTTATCAAATTACAACTTATACGGGAAAATCCTGACAAATCTGCAAATGCAGGTCGGTTTGCAGTCTTCTTCTCTAAATATTTTCAAATTTAGTGTGCGCCTAATATTTTAGAAAATACAGTAGAAACATGTCGTGCACCGCGGGGGTTTTCTACGCAGTTCCATGGTATGCAATATTTGTCAAATTGCAACTTTTAGGTAGTTACTTTCGATGAAGTATGTTCATTACCACATAACAGCAACTAAAGTTAAATTATTTATATAAGTAAACATTACTCTTTTGCTCAAGCGGTATTAACTTCAATTCGCAACAGTTAATGTGAATTTTTTTTCCAACTTATTACCATTTAAACATCATTTCAAACGATAAGATGTGCTCATTCGTACAATGTAAGATATTTTTGTTATACAATAAGTTGTTATGAAAGAAAAATTGCTTGCATTCGTTCAGAATTGAAATTTGGTGAATTTTCGGTAAGAAATTATTTTATTTTATTTTATTTTATTGTATATTATTTTAGTTTATACTGGAGAGCAAGGAAATAACCACAACATAAATTTACAAATAAGAATTTTAGAATAATTTACAACTCAAATGCAAACATATGTTCTTGTAACCATATTTTCCTATTTTCTTGAAGCCATAGGGTGGCCCAACAATTATTCAACTCTTCCATTTTAAATATTCCCAACCTTCTTTACTGAAAATATTGAATGACATATAAAAATATTAAAGTGAAGTTATAAGAAATTCAAACTTTTTAGGTATTATTGGGCCACCCTGTACATGCTTTCATTTATATTATATGAGAGTAAAATATTTCTTAAGCACCTGTCAATTTCATATTTCATGAGCTTTTATAATATACTGCAGACTTTGCACTTCTTCACTTCTATGAATCAATCAAATGCACTCAGTTGCAAAACATTTAAATATGATTTATATTCCAAGAGCTCTTTTGCGTAATGTGCTCTCAAAGAGTCTGAAATAATACTATACTGAGAGCTTCTTATAATCTCTTGCAATAATACAATGCTAAACTGCAAATTTTACATTGAGAATTTATTGGCTGCAAAAAAGTATTTCAAATATAAAAATTGATTTTTCCTTTAATTCGTAAACTGTAAAAAAAGAAAATGTTAGGGAGTCCCAACTCTCTAAAACAAAATGTCAGGACAAAGTCGTAAACATTTTCTAAAAAAAAAGAATATTGCAAGTCATGGCCTTGTATAAGAGGCCTTATTAAGCCTAAATTTAATTTAATACAATTTAAGCAAGTATATTTCTTTAATAAAATTTGTCAAATATTTGCTATTAGAACTAAATCAAATTTGTCATAAAATATCAGAGGTTTAGTAGTTGATTGGTAATTTTTGTTGCTTAGTATTTTGCTGACGTTTTGCTGTAGTCACATACCAGACTGCTTAGTTGAGTCGAAAAACTTTTACAATACAATAAATAACTAGTAAATATTTTGGGTACCGTTTAAAAGATTTTGATGTTTACTGAGGAGTGTGAATAGGCAGCTGAGTATATGCCGAAATAAGCTCTATTGGTTTTTGATCTACTGAAGTAATATTTTTTTAAATATAATTTTCTTGAAATATTTTCCTAGATAAGGAATATTAAAATTAATACGTTATATATGGGTCTACGCAAATAAAATTGCGCAATCTTAATATGTATATCCATAATCATAAAAAATAGTCTCTTTCATAAAATTTGTATTCGCCAAGAAAGAAAATTCATCGCCGCAAATACCATGGAAACGCCTATTACCTAAGATAGGCATTACATGTTTCTCACAACATGTAATGAATTTAAATTAAGAAAGACGAATGTAGACGCGAAAAAAAAATTATTGAAATATATACAGTTAGATAGATGATTTTATGGCAAGTTCACATAAATATTATGTACGTGTTAAGCAGCAGACAAATTGAAATTTGTACAAAAATGTATGTTTCACTCATACAACAGTTTTGATTACAACACGCAATGGTACCATTGCCATCACCATATTTTTTATGTGTTATGGTACCCTAATCACAAAAATCATCACCAGTTCTGATTATATGTATAAGTTTTTTGTTTTCAGATATTTTTAAGATTCGACATTTTAGAAGATACTGGTACATACATCTTCTCATAACTTTCAAAGTATGTATTCGATTTTATTTCACAATATGTTCAAGAATTTTAAATTATTGTATCTTTGAACAGTTTAAGTATAATTTTCTATATAGACTTTTGCTGGAGTTATTGATAAAACAAAATAATAAAAATTTTTTTCTCAAAAAACAATCAAGTGATTTTTTGATTCCCAAATAACTTGCTGGAAATTTCCACCAATTTCAATATCTATTCTTAACGTTTTATATAATAGTTAGAACTAAAATGAGCCCCAATTTATTAAAGTCGTTGAGAAAATACTTATGTATTTTATTCCAGATAAACTAAAGTACCAGAATTTTTAATGAACAATATTATGCTAGGAACACAACTGGGACGAACGACGAATTTTTCGCCGCTAACATTCGCCGTCAAAAATAAAACACATTGGTGTGTATCAAGGTAAATCAACTACAGGTGGTCGCAATTCAATTCGCTTCAATATTTTCTCTCGAAACGTCATACATTTTGTTGCCGTTTGCTATCAGCTATCAGCAACTCAGAAGATAAAATCGTGGGAAAATGTTGAAGCAAATTGATATGCATGCACCTCTAATGGATTCGCCTTGGTGTATATGAAAATGCACACAGTCACAGCGTCAGTCGAAATTCGTTGTACGCGGGGCGAACTTGAAATAGATTTATTTCTATTTCTTACGCCGGCAAACGACGAACATATCAGTACCATGCGGCCATTTTGGTTTTAGTTTTCAAGTGTTTTAGTAAAAACAGTTAATTTTTACTTTAATAGTTTTAATTTTAAGTGCTAAGCTTTGATTTTTTGCATTTAAAATAAAAAGCCAACATATTAGATTATAAAACATGTTTGTAGTGTTTTGGTAATGCTAAATCTTTTAGCAACCAATTTATTTTAATATGGTCACCCCATCAGCTGTTCAACTATAATAAGATAAAATTAAAAAACTGAGAAAATGGATATGAAGTGAAATTAAAATTGAAAATGTTAAACTTTATGTTCATTATTTTAATAATTTTTACAAAATGTGAAATTCTTTGATTCATTTAATTTTTTTTATCTTTGAACAAACAATAAGCAACTTTATCCATTATAACAGATGCTTTTTTTGAATTTACACAGCGAATTTTAACCGGCGTATTCGTCGTACTCTTACTAGTTTTATTACTTATTTCCAAATGACCACGGAAATAATAGGTATACTAAAAATTAGAGAAAAAGTGTAAAGGTTGTATTATTTAAAACTTGTTGACATGTAGTGTAAAAAGATCGTACACGTACAGCCATATAAGGACTCACGTACTATTTTCGCTCTGAAATTCCTTTTACACGCTTTGCAATTTGGTTTCCAGTAGAATCAAGGCGAATCAAGTATAGGTGGTCGCAATTCAATTCGCTTCAACATTTTCTCTCGAGATGTCATAAGTTTCGTTGTCGTTTTCTATTAGCTTTGACAACTCAGAAGATAAATTCGTAGAAAAATGTTGAAGCGAATCGGGATGCGGGCACCTGTAATGGATTCGCCTTGAGTAGAATAGAACAAATATTTGCCCATCAATTGTAAATATAGAAAGATCAAAATAATGGCTTTAGTTCAACAAACGTCCACAAATACTCTCTGCTTTCCCATTCATCCCTCCTTCCCCTATTTTTTTTATTTTTTATTAGTTCCGGTACAATGCAGCATATGTAATGTTGGGATCATTTCCTTTGTACAAGTCCAAGATAAAAATTTAATAAATATTTTGCATCTGACGAGCAACTTTTTAAACTTAAGCGTCATGTTTTCTTTTGTATTGATCCATTTGACTGTGTTTGGTATTAATTTTGTATTTCTTTTACAGGATACGCACACAAAGATTGTGATGAAAATGGCGAGTGGTTTAAACATCCGTTAACAAACAAATCTTGGTCCAATTATACAACTTGTGTAAATATTGACGATTTAGAGGTAATAAATAATTCTTGTTTCTAATGTAGCTCAGTTTGTTTGAAAAGTAAATTGCCTTCAACATTTCTTTTTTTTTTCAGTGGAAGCACAATATTAATCTCATCTACGAAGTGGGTTATGGCATTTCATTAGTTGCTATTTTGTTATCGCTCGTTATATTGGGTTACTTTAGGTGAGTAAAAAAAAGGAATTGATTTATTCACAGTGTTCTTTTCTACTTGTACGTACCAGCAATCGAATTGGTTTTTAATGAGCGATATTGATGTGCTCAAATTTACTTTTATTCTGCCAACATGACAGCTTGTATTTTCAATAGAAGGAAGGAACTAATTGAGCGCATCTTTCATTCACATCACTACATTTTCAATTTCCTCAATAAAGTAGATGATTATTTGTACATATAAAGATACTGTTGAAAGTTTTGTAATTTAGCTTAAGAACTAACAATGAAAAATCTAATTTTCTGTAATGTTGAAGCAAAGCTAAAATCGAACAACAAGGATTATATTTTGTCAGACTGGAATCGAAGACTTATAAAGGGTGTTTTATTAAACACTAGTTGTTTTTAAATTTTTACAAAAAGTCACGTTTGTGAAATACTACGAAATTTTTACATCCTTCACAATGACACTTAAGGGTAAATATAAGTTTGTGATTCTGTTCGTAATTTACAAATTTAAAAAGTTTTAATTTTCAATAAAAAAAAAAAAAAAACATTTAATTTCTCATAAAGAATATACACATGCATCAGTGTTGAGAAAAAGTTTGAGTAGGGTATGTGCCTTAACACGTCTGGAGTGAGCTGAGATACCCTTTCTGAAAAATACACTTGTAGCAACATTTTCTGTTCGAAAATTTCATGTCTTTGCCATTGCGACTTACCAAAATCAAATAACTGGAATAACCCTAAACCCGGTTTATGAGGCGCAAAACAGTTTTTAAAAGAAAATTGAAATTGAAAGAAAGAATTGAATAAATTTTTGAGTTATCGGCCTATAAAGTGCAACCAAGATGTAAAGTCTACCAATTTTTAAAGAAACTTACCTCATAGAAGAACTCTTTTAATATATTTCTGTACTTTAAATATAAATGAAATCTTGTTATAAAGGGTATTTTTTTATGTATAGAATTTTAAGTTGGCATTACTGTTCAAGATGGCGACCGATTTAACAGCTGTCATTAGGTAATTAAAGCAATAATAGAAGCAAGTCCAAGGCATACAAAGAGGACTTTGAAAAATATTCCTACACTAAGCGAAGACAAGAAATATAGTTACATTAGGAAAAACGTTACCACGATTTTTGAACTTAAAATTCATTTATAATCAATATAAGGAACTGCAGAAGCGAATAGATGAAAAGAATTGTGAGATTATCCCAAAGATAAGATATTTAGCCGCTGTCAAAAAAGAATGATTACCTTTGATTTAATTTTATAGTGAACTAATGGATTACAATTGTTAGAAATTGTATTTTGCTTTCCAGTTCAATTTTTGCTTCGTCAAAATTGAGAATGATTTTTTTTATGATAGAATTGAAGTGATCAACATTTTTAAAGAAGACAAGAAAAGTAAAGTTGAAGACTTATTGACTGCAGAACATACCAACCACGGCTGTTTCACGACCACCACGTCGCTCATCAGCATTCAAATTTGCTTCGAACCCAGTTTTTAAGCAGTAGCGCATATCAGCAATAGTCAGCACTGTGCAGTATTTGAAAAACATGTATTTCAAATAAGTATTTAAAATACAAATACGCATTTTGTATTTGTATTTTAAATACACCTCATAAATGTATGTATTTAGTATTTTGTATTTTAAATGATAAGCGCTTGAGTATTTTGCATTTCAAATACTTGTGCTCTCAAAATAAAATTTTCCAAGTACATTTTGAATTTATGTTATGCGCATACACATGGAGAAAGTCGCCAAGCTGTCAGAAAGTTAAACAATGAAAAAATAATATACACGGAAAAAAGCAGCGTTGGACAGTTTGATCTAAAACAAGAAGAGATGTTGACTTGTGTATAGACTGTATATATAGCCTTTGGTCAAACTTTTTTTATTTCCATTTTTTTCCTAGTTCCGTTATTTCTCTTTCAATAAAATGTCATTTTCTAATAAGAAATCATTGAGATTTTGTCGTTAGCTGGTTATATTCATTCGCTATCGGGAAGTTGTTTGTCTGATACCACATTTGAACAGCTGGTGTTTATGTAAGGAAATAAAATCCTTTTTCATTAAAAGTATTTTGTATTTCAAATACTTGCTTTTAGAATGAGGTATTTTTAGTTTAAATACTCGGAATAGAAAGTATTTGTATTTTATATTTCAAATACAAAACTATCATGTATTTCGTATTTTAAATGCATCAGAAAATGTATTTCGCCCAGGACTTTTAATAGTATACAATTAAACATGGCTTTGTTTCGAAGCAACATCACCAAGCTGTATCACATGCAAAAAGCATACAAATAATTTTATATTTCGTTTTGTACGAATAATTTCTATTCTTTCCGGATAGCTTCCTTCCGGATAGCTTCTTTTTTTTTGCAATATTATTGTTCTGAAGAAACTATATTATGGATATCCAAATATTGACATAAATATTTGAATTAATATAAATATGTATAATGAAAATCATTTTAGCTCAAGAAAATACTAATATTGTTATACATAATTGCCCAATTCATAAGCTGGTTGTATCGTTGTTAAGTTGTATCGTAAGAGAAAATTTCAAACACAATCCTTAAAGAGAAACATAAATTGTTTGAAAATTTATTTGAATTTAAAAAATTGTGTTTGAAATTGCCTCTCCAAATACGATTTAACAACAATACGACCAGCTTGTAAATTGGGCGAATATTTTTAATGCCTATTATTTATTTAAATACTCATTTATCTTAAGTAAATTTAAATCAAGGTTTATGTTTTTCGTGTTCGCTACTTAATAAATTGATTTTAAATTTAAACTGCTTCAAAAAAAATATTAACCTTTGACACTCTTTACTAAAAACTACACTGAGGATAAATCTTGCCACTATCTGACAAAGTCTTTAATAAGCACAAGATATAAACATGACTTAAAATCTACAAAGTTATGTACAATATAATTTTTGAAAAAAATTTAATTCTCTACATTTGTACCAGAAATCAGCTAAAACTTGAGGTATTTAACCCATCAGAACTATGTAAACCCATCGTAACTATTTTTCTAACCAGTCGATTTTTAAGTTTCATACCTTAAACTTAAGACTACGGTCTCATCTAGCAAAAATAAGAAAATAAATAAAAACTGCGTAGCAAAATTCCAATCTAGCCAAAAGTCATAATATTTTGACCACTTTCCCGTAAAATGGTCGACCATGCGGTAGTAAATTTATAACTTGGGGTGTCGGAGGCTCAAGCTGGGTATAGACGATTGTAAGATCTTGTAATATTGTCAGAAAATGTATATCATATTTTTAACCAATCGTGAGAGCTTAGAATTTCTTCCTGACAATATTGTAAGCAAAAACATTGGCAGGCCAGCTACCTGACAATTAATTGTCAGTTAACTGTCAATCGTCTAAGCACTTTGGCATCATCATTGCTAGTACATTGTCAGGCATTGGCATATTGTAAGATGCATAAATTCTCAACACCTTACAATGGCGTCATTATCAGAATAATGCCAAAGAATATTAAAGAAAAATACGAAAAAACGAAAGGGAGAGAAAAAACAGGAGAATAATAAAAATGTGAGTACGAGAGGTAAAAAGTGGCAGAAAAGAGAATAAAAAAATTAAAAACATGGTTATTGAGAGAGAAAAATAAAGAATGAAGAATGGCATGTGTGTGTGTGTATTTTGATAATGACAATTGGCTGACAATTTTTGATACGTAGAAAATCTTACAATCTTACATGGTAGCTAAATTTATTGTTAGGCAATTGTCTGGCAATGAAATTGTAAGATTTTCTTGCAATTGTTTGTATTTTTGGCAGATTGCCAGTACGTCTTACAATATTGCAAGATCTGACAACCCTCTTCAGGGTTTAGTTTGAAAGTCGAAATTTTTGCCAGAATTATTTTGTTAAATATTTTGGTTTGCAGAGGTCATAAAAAAACGTATATAAAACTTTATTATTTGAAGCCATTTTAAGACAAAACAAGTAAGAGTGCTATATTCGGCTGGGCCGAATCTTAAATACCCTTCACAATGGTACATACATTCCGATTGATTTTTGGTGCGAAAAGTTGTTTTATTTGGCTTTTAAATGGGCCGATTTTTTCTGAATTTCAATATCAGATCCACTACCGGGATTTAACACAGGCTGCAAAACTTTTATTTAAATAATTCCTAATATGCTCAAGTTCAACCACTGGGTGACACCAATTCTTTTTAATATCAATGAAATAAAGAAAAGCAAAATGTATTTCTTAATTATTTATCAGTTAACTTTATAGTAAAATTTATTTAACAAAAAATTGCATATAATTGCATTATTTTTGAATTATAATGCTAAACATTGCCATTAAGTGTGATTTGCTTCTCAATTTACTTACGTATGTGGGTACATGCATACGTATGTATGTATGTATCTATAATAGAAAACTCTAAAATAAATTCTTTATTATTGAATATTTTCAGTGTGTTCCATAAAACAATGATTATATACATACATATATACATACATACATATTTACATTGCTTGCTTTTACAAAATTATTTTTTTTCTTGTGCACGTTTTTGATGATCTATTGCGTATCATCATACACATGTGTGTGTGTATGTACATATGTAAGTACGTAGGGAAACCCAAAATGATTTTTTGTGTGAATGAATTTGAAGACGCAATTGTTTAAAAGAATTTCATTGCGTACCCTTTTTTCAACAATTCTTTATATCACTTTCATTTTCAAGCTCGTGTATACATATGTACATACATACACATTTTTACACCAAAGCAAAAAAATTGTTTACGCTAACATACTTGCATGCATACATACATATGTAGATACATACATACCTACATACATACAAACGTATCTACATACATACATACATACATACATACATACATACATACATACATACATACATACATACATACATACATACATACATACATACATACATACATACATACATACATACATACATACATACATACATACATACATACATACATACATACATACATACATACATACATACATACATACATACATACATACATACATTCATACATGATCGCAAATATTTTCGAATTTTGCTTTTAAACATTATATACATAGGTACATATGTACATATGTATGTACCATTATGATCGATTTTTGGTACCAAAAGTTGGGTGCATATGGGCCGATGTCCAAAAATTTTCTAATTTTGCCCCTAAACAGCCTGTATGTACCATTCCGACAAATATTTAGTGCAAAAAAACTGTTTCGTTTAGCTTCCAGGCCCGACTTCTTGAGATATCGGGAGGCGCTATATCTCGAACATATATGGGCCGATGACAAAAAGATTTCCAGTTTTGCTTCTGACTAACCTATATGTATCATTCTGATTGATTTTTGGTGCCAAAAGTTGTTTTATTTAGCTTATAGAGCCGATTTCTTGAAAAATCGGGAGACGCTATATCTCACGTATATATAGACCGATTGCAGACATTTTCAAATTTTGCTTTTAAACACCTTATATGTACCATTCTGATCGATTTTTGGTACCAAAAGTTGTTTTATTTGGCTTTTAGAGCCGACTTCTTGCGAAAACTTGAGGCGCTATATCTCGAGTGTATATGGGCCGATGTCCAAAATTTTCCACTTTTGCCTCTAAATAGCCTATATATACCATTCTGATTGATCTTTGGTGCCAAAAGTTGTTTTATTTGGCTTATAAAGCCGATTTCTTTAAAAATCGGGAGACGCTATATCTCGGATATATATGGGCCGATTTCAAAAATTCCTTCATTTCTAGGATTTAATGAGCACTAAAAATGATATGATTTAGTTTTTAAGAAAAAAATTTTTTTCAAAAATCTGAATACAAAAATTACACAAAATATCCCTCAAAACCCGGTTTTTTGAATATATCTCGGCTATCCGCGGACCTATCTTACTGAATTTCAATAGCAGACCCACTACCGGGGTTTCACACGTTTTAGCGAAAGAATGAGGTTTCTATCTCAAACCGTTTTCTCAGAAACGGTATTTCAACGACTACAGACGGACAGACGGACAGACGGACAGACGGACCGACGGACAGACGGACAGACGGACAGACGGACATCGCTCAATCGTAATCGCTATTGATGCTGATCCAGAATATATATACTTTATGGGGTCTTAGATGGATATTTCAATGCGTTACAAACGGAATCACAAACTTATATATACCCTTACACATTTATGTGAAGGGTATAAAAACACGAATTTTTTCTGTTCGTTCGTATATATTGTACTATTGTTTTAACTTGCATGCGGCATTCGTTCATTTATTTTCGAGAAACTACATAGAATTCGTTCACCAACCACATACAGATATTTACATTTCTTATTTCGGTTTTTCCCCATGAAAACTGAATGTGCATGTAGGCGGGTAAAAGGAAATGTATGTTCTACACCAACACTACACGTGTTGGTGTAGTTGGCAGAAAGGTCAAAAGTGCACAATCAGCTTAATAAAATTAAACAAAAAAACTCAAAATGAACTTTTAACACACAAAAAAGGAACAAACAATGTAGTGCAAGAGACATATTTTACTGGTGAAAATAAATGTTTAAAATATCGATTTAAATTTATAGCGGCTTTTTATCATGAGGTTTAAGAGCTGCAAAAAATATAAATTGTGAGAGTGAGTTTGATAAAAGTTTCATAAACAAAAAAAAAAATAAAAAATAAAAATGGTAGGCATAAAAAATATATATAGTTTTACTTTAAGATTTCAGAAGATTATAGCTTTGGTGATAATGCTCTGTAGCCAAAACTAAGTCTAAATTTTATCTAGCTACTATGCCTATCCTATTTTTCCCGACTCTCTATATGACGACAAAGCCCTGCAAGTCACTCGCTGGCGTATAAAATAGAAATAAATCTATTTGAAGTACACTGCGTGTGACTCATAACGTTGCCGAATATTTGTTCGACCCTAGAGTTAAAAGTAAAAAGGCGCACAATGTTAATTGTCAGTCACGCCTTAACCTCATTTTGTTTGTCCAATTTAATTTGATACTTATTTGTTAATGTGTTTGAAAATTTTAGTAAGGGATAGTTTCACAATTGAACTAGGCGTTGGGATTGATTAAGCCTTTTATGAAAAATGGGCATTCAAGTAAAATGCATTTCGAGGACATAGTATTTTTTTTTTTGTTCAGCGAGCAGGCGTCCCTTTCCCTCAGTATATTGTTTGACAAGCAGAATTCTGTTGCATTTGATAACATATGGATTCCTATATGCTAAAAACTTGGTGCATCAGCAAAGAGTTAGTGTGTGGTGCGTTTTAAGAAATTTTGGCAGTGTACCTGTGCAGTTCCCCTGTCACAATCACAACGATAACAAACGGAATCAGTTTTTTTACTTTTGTTATAATAATTAATTGACCTTATAAAATTTATATTTGTTTTTAATAGCAATTATGTCTATTCAGTTTTTATTTTAAACTGTTTTATCGGGTTTTAGTTGTATTTTACTTCCTTAGAATTGAGAAAAAATTTTTGTGGGTGGTAAAATTGTAGGGATTAACAATTTTTAAGAAGTAGAGTTGAGTACTTATGGACATGGAGAACATATCATTTTTGGGTTTTAGTTTTTGTTTTCATCACCAGTTACCATTGCCCTTTGCTTTGGCTGCTTATTTAAATTAATTTCTTGTTATATTAACAATTCATATCGCTAGTTTGGTTGGACCACCCTTTATATAAGTTTAATGCAAACACTGAGTAATCATATCTCTGTACTTAAATTTTGTATTCTAATCCATTTTTTATATTTCTTATACATTAAGTTTGATCCCGTACCTGTTGGACAAAGTTAGGGGAATTGGGAGCAATCATGTATTTCTCTCAACAGTAGAGAAAAATGCAAAAATTGTATGGGAACATCCAGAACTAAATTTTCATTCCATAAACTGATTGAACAAAAGGAGTTGCTGTCGTGAAGCAAATTTTTGTGCTAAACAATTCTAAGTATAAAAATACTTAGAATTGTAAATATAATTATCTAAAAGCAAATAATTATATTTGAGTGGGAGAAGAGAAAAACTAATGTTATACCTTGTTCATACATGTATTTCTAATTGAGATAATATTCAGTTTATTGACATAATATTTTTTGCGTTCATACATACAAATATTGCGCTAACTCAATTAGTATTTGACAGCTGAAAAAAAGTTGTTGTTTTTGTTTTGGCAGTGAGAAAAGAAAGTGAAAAATATTTTCCAATAAGAAAAATGGAAGAAAAACTGCCTTTTATTAAAAAGATTTTAGTGTTGTACAATAAAAATATGGAACTTGTATAAGTAGTGCGTTCAGGTTATGACTCCAAAGCCGCAATAATAAAAAGCAAGAGAAATAAAAATTTGGAAATGCTGCAATGTTTTTATTTTTATTGTATTTATTTTTATTTTTTATTATTTTGTTTTGTTTGCTTTTGTTGACATTTATCTCGTCATTCATCTCGTATTGTATACTCTTGCTTATTAAACACATCTTTTACAGTGTTGTGCTGCATCTTTTTCTCAATATTCAAAGCAATTTTGAGTTTATTAAGCAATAACTTTATTGACTTTTTGTATGGAATATTGAGCTCAATAATGGACTTTATTGCGATTATCTCAATAAAGGCGCATGTATGAACATGGTATAAGGCTTGTACTTAAAAACTTCTTTAGAATATATGTAGTTCTTTCGCTTTAGCTAACTACCATGATAACCAACCGCACATTCGTATTTTGTCGTTAACTTTGTGTAATCGAATTTTGAAAAGGACAAAATGATACATTCAAATCGGCAGCTTACAATCAGATCACATCATTTGAAGAGTGTACGAAATATTTTCTCTTTTGTAACTTCGAGAGATTATTGCGCTGTATCAAATGCCCTGTATATTAATTTTTTGTTTTTAAATTATTCTAGATCTTTAAAATGTGCCCGCATTACACTGCACATGCATCTTTTTACCTCCTTTGCGGCCAACAATTCATTATGGTTGGTGTGGTATTTGGTTGTGATGCCAGACGCGGAATTGCTGCATCAAAATCCGGTAAGTGGACAATAGCAACAACAAGAAAAAGTAATAATTCCTATAAATGTGCTTTCAAACCATTAAATGTTATAATCGAACTTTAAAATCTCTTAACATTCCTCTGTTTCAACAAACCAACGACATTGATGGCGTTAAACCATTTGTTATACCAGCCCATTTGTGTAGCATTGCATGTGATACTTCAGTATTTTCTTTTATCAAATTATTCCTGGATGCTGTGTGAGGGTTTCTATTTGCATACAGTTTTAGTGTCAGCATTCATATCGGAGAAAAAATTGGTCAAATGGTTAATAGCATTCGGTTGGGGCTCACCAGCTGTTGTAATTTTTGTATATGGTTTGGCACGTGGATTGATGGCGTCGCCCAACGACAATGTCATGTAGGTTTGAGTTGAATAATAACGCCGAATTTCAAACTCATTTGAATTTTATTTTTAATGAACTTTTATTTTACTGCAGCTGTTGGATGAATGCCACAAATTTCGATTACGTTCTGGTTGTACCTGTTTGCATTTCAATGTTCCTTAATTTATTATTTTTGTGCAATATTGTTCGAGTTGTTTTACTAAAGATGAAAGCACCTGCCGGCCTACAAAACAGTTGCGGGCCATCACGTACTGTACTCCAGGCATTTCGGTAAGCTCTAAAAGACATATTATTCTTTCATTTTGTTGTTTGTTTGTAATTTAATTTCTTTTTCGTTACAACCACGTTGTTCGCTTTCACACCTAATGGTTTGGCTGGGTGACGTTTTTTTTACAGCTTTTGGCCAGGTGTAGAAAAGAAATTGAGTTAAAAAAAGTTTTGCAATATAACTTGGCAAACTCACAATATAAAGTTTTTAAAATTAACTGAAATTCTCTTATTCCTTTGTGTTTTTTCTTCTTGTTTAACTTTTTCTTTGTCACTGTTTTTAGCGCCACATTATTGCTGGTACCGTTATTGGGCTTACAGTACATACTAACACCTTTTCGTCCGGATCCTTTCCATCCCTGGGAGCATACGTACGAAGTGATATCAGCATTTACAGCTTCGTTCCAGGTGAGTAAAATTAAATTTACTTATTGTCGCGTAAATGACAAATTTGATTTGTGAAATAAATTGACACATTTGATTATTTTGAAATACAAGTTAAAATGTTTGCAACAGTTCACTTATTGCTGGGATTGGCTTGATGAAAATGTTCTAAAGATGTTGGAAAAGCAGGTGTTACACTTCACATCAAATGAATTTTGCCTCTTGATTGAGTCATGCATTTTCATGACGCTTCGACTGAAATATGTACTTGTGATATGAGACATGTCGAATACTATCAACTTACAGTTGTACATAAATATAGTCTAAGCAAATTTCATTGCGATATTTAATTTAATACAATGTTCTACCGCAAATTGTTCGAAAATTGGAATTAGAGTTTACTACTAACTAATAGTGCTCAACATGTTTCGTTTTCTTGTTCTACAATGCTGATGATTTGTATTTCTTTTTGATGAAGAAATTTTACAAATCGATTTTCAGGGTCTGTTTACGGATCCACTAGCTTTAAGTGATAGCAAGCAATATCTCTCCTCTTGGAGACTTTAGTATCGTCTAACTTCTAACAACTAATTCTCCGTACTACATTGACAAATACATTGCAACGGTAGCGTAATAGGATGTCGGCTTATGACAGTCGTAGCTTAATACTCTTCTTTCTTTCTGGCTCCTCCTCCTCCTTCTAATAATCCTTCATAAGAACCGTTGTATTCAGTTAGTTGAGTATTGCTCACCGGAACGGTTATAATCGGCAGGGCAACAATTTCTTACAAGAACGGTAGTTCATACTTGACAGTAAGAGGATTACCTACAGCACAGCTCGGAAATAGCATTATGTTCGGTATTTACCGACTTCTGGTATTATGTATAGAAGTTATCTGGTAGTTCGTTCGGAAGTGTTCGCTGCTGTTTACTGTCGTTAGTTAAACTCGGTGAAGTGACGATTGCTTACCTGAACAGCTCTGGTTGAAAGAGAGCTTTCAGATTTTTTCGAGTCGTATCTTCAATTAGAAGCTTTTCATCCCAAAAATCTCAATTGAAAATAGTTCAACTTCAATTCACTTAATTGTCAAATTACGAATATGTTACTAAAGGGTGTTTTTTTTTCGATGTATAGAACTTTAAGTTGCAATAAAACAACGATGGATTATTCGATTGACATGAATTTTATTTATCCGAAAGATAGCATTACATTTTAAATATGATTTCTGGAATATGAACGCCACGGCTTGCGCGGATGTAGTCCAATCTGGACGTCCAATTTTCGATGACATTTTCCAACATTTGTGGCCGTATATGTAAAGCCATTGGTCTATGCGAACAAGCCACAAACGCTTCACCATTTGGAAGGCAACATTCGCCGTGTTATTACACGGCAGACACTTACATATGTCTGCTCAGATGACCATTTTTTCTTCTTGCATGAATGTAATATTTCAAGGAAAAGTATAACATGAATTAAGTAAAATTTATTGAAATTCAACTCTAAAGTATTTACTTTTCTTATGTATTTCTAATGTTTGAACACACATGATGTTAATTTCTTTTTGTTCAAACAAAGCACATATTTAAAACATATGGGTATTTCCATGAAATGGTCCACCGTTAGTTAAAAAATCAAAACGCTCGCATAATTTTTTTAAGCACAGAAAATTAAAAAAAAAAAAAAACTATTGACATTTTATTATATAAAAAAAAATTTTAACTTATAATAATTTTAAATGATGGTAAAAACTTCTGAAAATATATGTTAAATTACAAAAATGTGTATGAAGGTAAAAAGTGTCACGTGCGTAATGTAACGTGCGTAATCAAAACATTTTTCTTTCTTAGCCAACCCATGCACACTTGTTTTTGAACAAACCATGATTATAAAGGTCCATTAATAACCTTTATAAAAACATTTTTTCCGAAATAAAAATCTTCTACAATTCGCCTACTTTTGCAACATTTCATGCTGCTTTAAAAGGCACTTACGTTTTTTGTCACGTGCGTAAGTCCACTTTGATCGCATGGAACTTGGGTACCCAGTGCTCAATTTTCCAATATATATACTTTTTGGAAGGAACTCATCACATTAAATGTAACAATGGCAAAATTGCATTCAAAAATTCCAACCCATTTATATTTTTATAATATTCAAAACAATTAAACGTGTACAAATGTCACGTGCGTAACCATGGAAACACCCATATAACAAAAACTATAGTTTGAAAAATTTCCTATGACACTTGATATTAATATAAGATTCATATTATGCATTCAATTTTGTTTAAGATATTGCCTTCATAAAGTTTAAAGAAAAAAAATGCTATTGTTATCGTTACGTTTGTGAAAAACAACACACAAAATAAGTGTAGACTTCCTTCTTACAGGAAATAACTTAAAGAAAAATCCTTGACTAACAAGTTTTTAAATCAATGGCTTGTGCTTTTTTTTTTGTGCTCAGCAACAATATTGAAAGAGAAAGAAATTCAACACATTTTTCTTATTTTTTTTTTTTTGCGATAAAGTTTAATTCCTTTGGAAAAAAATGGTGTATGTATTTCAATAGATGTCTTTTCTTTAACACAATTTATTGCATACAAGAACAGTTTGAGGAAGTGTTTTCGCTTTTGTTTTCCACAACTAACAAATGTGTAAGAAAAGCTAAAGGAGTTTTCAAAAATGTTTAACGACACATACGTAATACTCTTTGGATTGGGTTAAATCGAATATTGAAAATACTTTGATGCTCTATGTGGTGACTTAGAATAAAGTATTTCGGTTTGAGGGCGCAACCTAACGTCAGCTTGGTTAAGTTTCGAAGTTGTTATAAAATATAAATAAAGTTATAAAAAGTAATTTTATTAAAACTAGAGCTCTTCGAACAGGATCCCCACTAACCAGATGGACCACCGCTGACGGGGCATTGTGGACTTGGTCTTTATCTAGAAAATATCTATCGGAAACTATTATTGTGTCTGCTAGGTTATTGCACAGTGCTACAGGCTGAATTTTAGGCAATAACGGAGTGTATTATAGAACTTAAGAGGCCTGTGAATGTATATACGGACAGTGAGATGTTGATTAAAACGATCTCAGCTGAGCTGATTAAATCACGGACGACATAGGGATTGCGAAAATGCTGGCTAGAGCATGGTGAACAGCCCATCACATGACTGCCGGGACATACTGGCGTATCTGGAAACGAGAACGAAAACTCACTTGCCTTAAGAGTAAGAGATTTAAGTAACATATGCATGGCATGCATATGTTACTTCGACGCAGTAAAATCTAAGTTAAAAAACTGGACATGAAAAGTCTTGTTAATGTCTAGCTCCCCCTATTAAGGGCTCATATACTTGTTTCCGCTGCAAAGAAAGAATTTTTCTACCTCCGTGTTAATTTTTGATCGCCATCCTGGTAAGAACACATTTCTCTCGAGAATAAATAAAAATATTATTTTTCTAATTCTAACACACTATTTACTGGGTTTTATTTCTTTGTGCTCATTTTTTCATCCTAATTGTAATAATCTGATTATTTATTGAGGTTATATAACTTTATTAGGTTTTATAAATGAGCGCCAGGTCTCTTTATTCTCAATAAATATATTTTCTATTTATTGATAAATTTTCGATATTTCGATACGCCTTTGTGTATCTTCTTCAGGAAAAGATGATACACAAAGGCGTCTCGAAATACCGAAAATTTATCAATAAATAGAAAATATATTCATTGAGAATAAAGTGACCTTGCACTCATTTATAAAACCTAATAAAGTTAAATAAAAACAAGTAAGAGTGCTATATTCGGCTGGGCCGAATCTTAAATACCCTTCACAATGGTACATACATTCTGATTGATTTTTGGTGCGAAAAGTTGTTTTATTTGGCTTTTAAAGCCGATTTCTTGAAATATCGGGAGACGCTATATCTGGGGTATATATGGGCCGATTTTTTCTGAATTTCAATATCAGATCCACTACCGGGATTTAACACAGTCTGCAAAACTTTTATTTAAATAATTCCTAATATGCTCAAGTTCAACCACTGGGTGACACCAATTCTTTTTAATATCAATGAAATAAAGAAAAGCAAAATGTATTTCTTAATTATTTATCAGTTAACTTTATAGTAAAATTTATTTAACAAAAAATTGCATATAATTGCATTATTTTTGAATTATAATGCTAAACATTGCCATTAAGTGTGATTTTCTTTTCAATTTACTTACGTATGTGGGTACATGCATACGTATGTATGTATGTATGTATCTATAATAGAAAACTCTAAAATAAATTCTTTATTATTGAATATTTTCAGTGTGTTCCATAAAACAATGATTATATACATACATATATACATACATACATATTTACATTGCTTGCTTTTACAAAATTATTTTTTTCTTGTGCACGTTGTTGATGATCTATTGCGTATCATCATACACATGTGTGTGTATGTACATATGTAAGTACGTAGGGAAACCCAAAATGATTTTTTGTGTGAATGAATTTGAAGACGCAATTGTTTAAAAGAATTTCATTGCGTACCCTTTTTTCAACAATTCTTTATATCACTTTCATTTTCAAGCTCGTGTATACATATGTATGTACATACATACACATTTTTACACCAAAGCAAAAAAATTGTTTATGCTAACATACTTGCATGCATACATACATATGTATGTAGATACATACATACCTACATGCATACAAACGTATCTACATACATACATACATACATACATACATACATACATACATACATACATACATACATACATACATACATACATACATACATACATACATACATACATACATACATACATACATACATACATACATTCATACATACATACATGATCGCAAATATTATATACATATGTATATAATATTATATACATATGTATGTACCATTATGATTGATTTTTGGTACCAAAAGTTGGGTGCATATGGGCCGATGTCCAAAAATTTTCTAATTTTGCCCCTAAACAGCCTGTATGTACCATTCCGACAAATATTTAGTGCAAAAAACTGTTTCGTTTAGCTTCCAGGCCCGACTTCTTGAGATATCGGGAGGCGCTATATCTCGAACATATATGGGCCGATGACAAAAAGATTTCCAGTTTTGCTTCTGACTAACCTATATGTATCATTCTGATTGATTTTTGGTGCCAAAAGTTGTTTTATTTAGCTTATAGAGCCGATTTCTTGAAAAATCGGGAGACGCTATATCTCAGGTATATATAGACCGATTGCAGACATTTTCAAATTTTGCTTTTAAACACCTTATATGTACCATTCTGATCGATTTTTGGTACCAAAAGTTGTTTTATTTGGCTTTTAGAGCCGACTTCTTGAGAAAACTTGAGGCGCTATATCTCGAGTGTATATGGGCCGATGTCCAAAATTTTACACGTTTGCCTCTAAATAGTCTATATGTACCATTCTGATTGATTTTTAGTGCCAAAAATTGCTTTATTTGGCTTAAAGAGCGGATTTCTTGAAAAATCAGGAGTCGCTATATCTCAGATATATATGGACCGATTTCAAAAATTTTCCAATTTTGCTTTTAAACACCTTATATGTTCCATTCTAATCGATTTTTGATACCAAAAGTTGTTTTATTTGGCTTTTAGAGCCGACTTCTTGAGAAAACGGGAGGCGCTATATCTCGAGTGTATATGGGCCGATGTGGAAAAATTTTCCATTTTTGCCTCTAAATAGCCTATATATACCATCTTGATTGATCTCCGGTGCCAAAAGTTGTCTTATTTGGCTAATAAAGCCGATTTCTTTAAAAATCGGGAGACGCTATATCTCGGATATATATGGGCCGATTTCAAAAATTCCTTCATTTCTAGGATTTAATGAGCACTAAAAATGATATGGTTTAGTTTTTAAGAAAAAATTTTTTTCAAAAATCTGAATACAAAAATTACACAAAATATCCCTCAAAACCCGGTTTTTTGAATATATCTCGGCTATCCGCGGACCTATCTTACTGAATTTCAATAGCAGACCCACTACCGGGGTTTCACACGTTTTAGCGAAAGAATGAGGTTTCTATCTCAAACCGTTTTCTCAGAAACGGTATTTCAACGACTACAGACGGACAGACGGACAGACGGACAGACGGACAGACGGACAGACGGACAGACGGACAGACGGACCGACGGACAGACGGACAGACGGACAGACGGACAGACGGACATCGCTCAATCGTAATCGCTATTGATGCTGATCCAGAATATATATACTTTATGGGGTCTTAGATGGATATTTCAATGCGTTACAAACGGAATCACAAACTTATATATACCCTTACACATTTATGTGAAGGGTATAAAAAAGGTCGAAAAACGAGGATATATTCAATTAGAATTTGTTTGGCTCAGTGAGAAGATTTTAGATCATTCCAATTACGGCATTTCATATTCCTAGTAATTCTGAGCTAATCAGTTCTATGCAATAATGAAAACGTAGGAGGACTCAATATATGAAATATATGGGCGGACCAGGCAAAGAAAACACGAGGGGAATACTGAAGATTAGCGAGCCCGAATTGAGTAAGATAATGGGGATGATAATAGCGCTCTAGTAACTGTTGGCACATTTAGAGGAATAGAGGCAGGACATGAATGTAGATCATGTAGACAGTGCGGAGCTCTTATCTTAGCAGCGAAACTTTACCGGATATAAGCCACATACTGGATGAAACTAAGGAACATTGTGTAACAAATTCCTATAGACCTGTGAATCAAAGCTCTTACAAATAATTGCATTTTCTGCAATAATAATTTGACGAAGCGCTGAGTGTGTTGTATTCGTGTTTGCTTTGCGACGATATCATTCATTTGTTTTGTTCTGCTCGACATTTTTTATGAACTATTGGTTAATTTTAGTGTTTTAACGTATAGTTTATTTGATCTTTTCTTTTATTTTAATAATAAATTAAATTTTAAGGCTTAAGATCTTTTTATAAAAATGTTTGTAACAAAACAAATATATTTATTTATATATTTGTTTTGTTTTAAACATTTTTATAAAAAGATCTTAAGCCTTAAACTTTAATTTAGTTTTTTAAGTTTAGTTAGTTTTTTCAATTATTTGAAATAAAATTTCCCTATAAAATTATTAACAATTGTATACCATATAGTTCACTGTTAAAAATTAAAATCAATGCTTACAAAATCGCTGGGCCTGGCGCAGTGTTTGAAACCCTTGTTATCACTGATACAACAACAGCAAACACAAAAATGAATTGGAAATCAATTGGATGTTGGTGAGAGAATATAAAATATATTCCAATCAAGAGAAAAATATAGGGCTAAAGTGGAGAGTTGATCGGTAAGATTAAATATAGATAGTCAGTAATGAAGAGCCCAGGTGGTAGGAGGGCTATGCGCAGCTGCTTCAAAACAGTATACAATTAGTCATGGCCTGGGTTTGAGGCAAATTTGAGTGCTGATGAGCGACGTGGTGGTCATGAAACATCCATGGTGTGAACCAGCCAGCCAGTAAGTCTACAACTTTACTTTTCTTGTCTTCTTTAAAAATGTTAATCACTCCAATTTTATCACAAAAAAAATCTTAAGTAAAAATTGATCTAGAAAGCCCAGTAATATTATTAACAAATTATTAAGAAATATCAATTATTATTTCAAATATGTATATCGAATATACACTTAAACACAGGCTTTGTTGTAAATAAGCGTTTATTAAAATTTCCCCTGTTAATAAATTATTGAACAGCTGACAATCGTTTACGAACTAGATGGTTTATCCCTGCTTCCTAATGCAGCACTTGGCAAACGTGCACTTGCATACTAAACATGGCCATTTCATTTGGTGATATAAACAGCGTAGCCTAAGAAATATCACGTACATTCGTTATCCGTTCGATGAATATCTTGGCAATTGTATAATTTACATTTCCCGGCGTGACGGATTATTTGAAATAAACTGATTGCTCATCATCATATTTTCCTCTGAATATTTATTTTTTCTTAAATCAAACTAATGACAATAATTTGGTGAGCTGAATTATCACATTTGAACTGGTATGTCCAAAAGAGACACAATCAGCCACTCCGACAGTCAACCACTCACTAAACGGTAAAATGTAAAATTTAAATTTCTTGGCACATTTATTTTTGCTGTTTTCTCGTGCCACTCAAGCAGTAGAATATGTTTGTTATACCCTTCACATAAATGTGTAAGGGTAAATATAAGTTTGTGATTCCGTTTGTAACGCATTGAAATATCCATCTAAGACCCCATAAAGTATATATGTATATTCTGGATCAGCATCAATAGCGATTACGATTGAGCGATGTCCGTCTGTCCGTCTGTCAGTCTGTAGTCGTTGAAATACCGTTTCTGAGAAAACGCTTTGAGATAGAAACCTCATTCTTTCGCTAAAATGTGTTAAATCAATCTGCTATTGAAATTCAGTAAGATCGGGCCACGGATAGCCGAGATATATGCGAAAAAATAAAGAGTATTTTTGGTAATTTTTTTGGTCAGATTTTTTAAAAAATTGTCCCATATATACCCGAGGTATAGCGTCTCCCGATATTTCAAGAAATCGGCTTTGAAAGCCAAATAAAACAACTTTTCGCACCAAAAGTCAATCAGAATGTATGTACCATTGTGAAGGGTATTTAAGATTCGGCCCAGCCGAATATAGCACTCTTACTTGTTTAATTAGTAAATTTCATTGTTTCTATTGAAAAATACTTTAAACGTAGTATTTAATTCTTGTTCTACTTGTTCTTCCTTGTTCTACTTTATCTTTAGCCGTAATAAATCGTTTATGCCATACTCTGCGTCGTTAATTCATTTTTACTTAAATTTATTGCTTTGTTTTCAATTCTGTCGCTTTTTGTTTGTCCTGTAGAAAGATATTTAGGAAGCTGCTTGTCTCAAGGAAATAGAAAAAGCGGTATTGTCTGCAGTCGTTGTCTGCAAGCGTACAAGCAAGTGAATAAATGAATGTTATTTATTCTGAAAAACATACGTTTAACTCAAAAGAGTAGAGAAAAAAAAAATACATCCAGTAAACTGAAACAATAAGTTTCTGTTTTATTTGTTATGAATTGTTTTTAGTCATATCGTTAACTGCTCTTTTTTTCTTCTTATCACGGATATCAGCATGAAATAATTTATGTGTTGCGAAAGCGGTGAAAAACTGTTTGATTTTACTGTAAATTAAGTGCCGACTCCGTACACAAACCCTTCATGGGGTTTAAGGCAACTGTGTTATTTTGCTGATATTTTCTCAGAGTAGTTAGTCCTGATAAGGTTTTTGTATTTGTCATACTAAAGGAATTCGAATTCATAGTTCTATTCAATTTATTTAATTAACCCAATGAAAGTTTTCATTGCATCAATGAATACTCATTGATATAATGAATAAAAACTGTTCATTAATTTTATAGTTTTGTTAAACATTTTCACGTTTGTCGTGAAAATGTGGTGTCACGCGTGATTCGTTGTTAAATTTTTAGGTAGTTTTATATTTGAGTATTTCTGTTTATTCTGTTCTGAAATTTTCTTAGAAAAATTATCTTTCATCTACATTTTTAACACAAAGTTCTTGCTGCTCTTAAATTGTCAATTCTTTTATGGGGCTTTAGTTGGATTTTTACTTCTTTAGATTGCAGAAAGATTTTTTATGGTAAAATTGCAATTATCAACATGTTTAAAAAAGACAACTAAAGTAAAGTTGAGGACTTAGTGGCGCATATACCAGGACTGTTTCACGTCTGCCACGACGATTATCAGTACCCAAGTGGCTTTGAATGCAGGTCATAACTTATTTCCTCATACTTAATATTTAAACCTATTGAATAGCTTTCAATATTATCACTGTCTTTTTCTGTTGATTGAAATGTAGTTTGTATTCATGCACCAATATTCAATTGTTTTTCTACTGTCTTTTGTATTTGTTGCTCTTGTATTAATAGATGGCAACTCTTTCAGTTTCTTTTCATTCAATATATGGCAAGATGATGTAGGAAATTTTTTTTTTCAATGTGGCCCTTAATATATTGGTAGCTATTCACATAGCCCGCCTAGCTAAGTTTTTCGATTATTTTCTTACTATCTTCGTGAATATTATAATCAAAGGCTTCCAAAATAAATTATTTTCCTACGAAAATGCGTCTTTAAATCTGAAAACATCGCATAATTAAAGAAATTCAATTAATTTTTTGTTTGTTTAATACATTTCTACTTCTTTTCAGGGTCTTTGTGTGGCAACATTGTTTTGTTTCTGCAACGGTGAAGTGATTGCCCAAGTGAAGCGAAAATGGCGAACAGTATTTCTCAGCAACCGGCCGCGTGCTAATTCCTACACAGCAACTCAGGTCTCGGTAAGATTTTGTTTATATCATGCATGTCTGAGCTTGTGTGCGTGCGTTCGGTAGAGAAGTAATTAATGTACTTAGCAACGATTTATTGCCTTTTTCGAAAACATTATTACATGTTGAAAGTTATATATGTATATATTATGCTGGGTCGATTTGTATGGACAACAATTTTTCGATATTATGATCGCCTTTGGCTTGAAGAAAAAAAAGTTTCACAACAACATGTCAAAAAAATTGTTTCGATGTGTTAGATTTTAACACCCATATTCATAAAAACTATAGAAGGTTTATTACACATTTATTTGACAAATATTCCGTAGAAATACGTCAAATAAGAGCTTAATAAACTTACAATAATTATTATGAATATGGCCTTAAGTTTTTTTTCCGGATTTTTGTATGAAAATAATCAGTGCCGGGAATAATCAGTGCCAGCAGAGAAGTCAAGTGTCTGTTATTTATTTGACCACCCACGGTAATTGTTTCTCTTAAAGTTTTTACAAACGCTCCGATATTCTCTTACGGTGACTCTCACACAAAAATACAAAACCCGAAAATAATTTGTTTCCCATTTCGTATTGAAACCTTTTCTTTTACATGCCAAAAACTAACGTAATATCGCTGCCAAAATATCAATTGCTAAATTGACCCGCTCTAATGCAAATATATATAATATAGCAAATAAATTATATTTTGTTTTGACATGAGCTCAAGAAAATAAATTTGTGTACATATTGTATTGCAAAAAAGGCAGTTAATCGTTATTCTGATATAATATTATTTGTGTGGCAGGTACGCAAACCAAAAGGTTAAAAATGTTAAAGGAACTGTTAAGTAAAAAATCTCTTCAACTGTGTTAGCCAAGGGATATAATATTGTCAGTAGTTATACCCTTCACTAAAAGGGTATATAGATTTGTTAAGCAAAACACATCTTCTATAAACGGTGTCCTTGTAGCCACCAGACAGTTTACTGACCTTAGTTTTGAATTAATCGGTTTTTAACTACCTTTTTATGCACGGTATTGGAAACGGACAAAATCGGGCTTAAGATTACTGAGATATGAAAAAAAGTTAGTACTAAATGTTGTTGTCTTTTGTGTAATAATTTACCTTTCTTTTTATTGTAGTTTTGTTTCGCATTTCAGTAGTGCAATTCAATAAACGATTTTAACGCTAATAAAATCGTTTAAATAATTTGACATATAAATTAGCGCTTTTGGTAGCCAGTAACACTTTATAAAGACATGCGCAGGCATTTAAAATCAGCTATTTTTAAAGGCCGGCTGATTGGTCTTAGCCTAGAGCCAATTTCATTTATGGTGTTTATTTTAACTTTAAATTTTTTTAATAAAATGACTTTTAAATAATTATTTTACGATTTATCCGAATATTCGAATATTTAATTAATAAATATTACATCAGAGTAATTACTTGACGCTTAATGGCATGATTCGACAATTTTTGTTTTGTTTACTTTTTGGATTCTTCTTTGTGTTTTTCGCCATTTTCGACGAAGCTGCCACGTATTTTCAAATTATTTTGACCTGCATCCATAGCTGTTAAGAGGTAGTTAATGATTCATTTAAACGTTAATGCAAATCACAATACTTGGAGACAAGCTAAACACTTTTAAAGTCGTTATAAAATAGTGAATAGGGCTACAGGTGTGTAAAGTCATCGCTTATCTTAGTTTAGAGACCTTAAGCGAGTTCTCTAAATTTAACTAGTTACAGAATAGGACCACAGGTCCTATTGCAGGTAGCACCTTTCGATTCAAAATATGTGAATTTTTGTGTATCTCTTTCCTATTTTTGAACTTAACAAATTTAATCCTATTAAAATTTCATCCTATTCGTTATTGCTGAACAATCTTTGTGACTTATTAGCTAGACAAGGGGGAAATATTAAAAAAAAATATCCGTCTATATTGTTAACAAATGTTTCTTTTAAATTTTGCTTTGTTTTTATATAAATAAATTTTGTACTGCATTTCTGGCAAAAATAAATTTCAAAAACTTTAGCAGAATCACAAGTTCAACGGTTGACAAAGATAAATGTTGAGGTTGCAATAGTAACTTAAGCAATTGATTATTTGTGCTGCCAATAAGATGAGATTTTTTACTGAACAAGTGATAAATATAAATCACAATGTAGACACAAATGGTGTGAAAATCACTTGCAAAAGTTCAAAACCTTCTTCCCTTGTTGTTAGTGAAGACATTCGTCACGATGCTGAATCTTAAGGTCAATCTTTGTTGGCAGCAGAAGTTTTACAGTGTAAGTAGGTTGAGGTTGTAGCCGAAGTAAGGCTAAGAAACGAAGATATCACCATGGTGCTTTTTACTTGTTGTTGTTGTTGTTGTTGTCACAACTGTTGCACTGTACAGAATTCACTTTGAGTTGCATGCACCATTTGCGATTTACACAAAGTTGTCAATTTTAAGTTGGTTGTCTTGGAATTTCTTACTTATGGCTTTTCCTCGTTGCTTCAGTTACGTTCTTACCCCAACATCAGGCACTTGTGATGGGTAGTGCAAAAATACTGAATGTACTTTAAATTATTTTAAATATTTTTTGCAGACATATTAATAAATTTTTTTTTATAAAGGGTCCACCAAATAACTTTATTTTTATGAAAACGTCGCAAAACATCGAGTGTAGCTTCGGCTGTGTGGCACGTGGCGCCGTGCTGTTGAATCCAAATGTTACCAATATCCTAATCTTAAATTTTTGTGAATAAAAATTCGTTCAACATGGCCCGATAACGATCGCCATTGACTGTAACCACCACTCCTTGCTCATTTTCGAAGAAAAATGGCCCAATTATGCCTGTGGACCAAAATTCGCACCAAACAGTAACTCGTTTTGGGTGCGTCGGCTTTTCAATGTAAGCGTGCGGGTTTTCTGTGCCCCAAATGCGACAATTTTGCTTGTTTACATACCCGCCAAGATCAAAATGAGCTTCATCTAAAAAGATGATTTTCTTGGCAAAATCGGCATCTTCTGTAAGTGGATCGTAGGCCCACTTAGCGAAGCGTACCATATTCGTTCAGCGGAAGGATAAAACTAATTATCTGTCAAATCAGACATTCACGAAATAAGCACTAGTTGAAAAAAAAAAACGTAAGATGGCGGACCCTGTATATAGATTACTAAGGGCGAAGTGCAAATTATTTTATCTGAACTAAAATAGATTATTTTGCGTTGCTATCAATATTGTTAATTGAGACAATAAAAGTAATGTTGAAGACTTATTATCTGGGAAACATACCATGGCTGTTTCGCTTCAAATTGCATAGTGTTTTTACCCAGTGAAGCCCAGCCATCCTACCACCTAAGCTCCTAATTAATATGTGTTTTAATTTAAACTACACTCAAAAAAACAGTTCAAGCCATTTGTACTTAAATCAGTCCCAAACTTTGTCAGAAATTCCGTAAGTACGGGTTTTCTTAAATCAACTACGTTTTGCTTTATTTGATTATAAATTATTCAGGTACTATATACTCTATTTTATCCGTATTCAATCAGATTGATTTTAGACACATTCAATCCTAATTTAAGATTAAAAATAGCAAAAACCTTTACTCCAAAAGAATCACATCGTACTTGACTTAGAAACATTCATATTTACCATACTTTTGACACCGTTTAGGATTGATTTAAGTACTGAAATATTGAATTTGTCTTGAGGGTGATGATTATGCAGTTGGTGTGATATTTCTGAAGTATATTTAATTTTAAATTCGTACCAGAAATTATCCCTTTTACAAGCCAGTAAATTTAAATAAATAAAATAGTTCAATAATAATTTATAAATTATTTTGTCTTTTTGCCGGATTGAACCTGGAACAGTAGTACAACCACTCAACCAACACAGCTATCGCAGCAATTAAAAAATGTAAACAAAATTCAGTATTTATACATACAAGCAAATACAACTGCTTGATTTCTTAACAAAAATCATATCTAACGGTTTTTGAAAACGTTAAATAATTGCAAATAATGAAAATGGTGTCAATGTAAGAAAATATACTTTAAATAGGCCTTAAAAAACTTTGGCCATTTGCATATAACATAGCGAAATGCAAGAGTGCGTAAGTCGCCAAAAACTTCAGAAACTGCAAAAAAGAAATTCATATGGTTTCTGGAAACATTAAATTGCTGGATCCTAATCCTGCCAAAGTGCAAAAAAAAAAAATTTTTTTTAGATTGCAGAGGGTAACTTTAAATAATTGTTTAAGAGCTTAGAGAGTTGTACTCTTTACAAGTCCTTAAAGTTTTAGAGACCCTATTTAAGATAATTTGCATATTTTGCACAATTTCTACAAAATTGCGTACATGACACTAAATGTATTTTTTACAATAATCATCATTTGAATCTCACAATTAGAAAGCATTTTGAGGTTTTTGCAATTTTCCGTAGTAGCATTTGTGGTAAGTACGAAGACATATTTTTAGTTATTAAAACAGTGTTTGAATTGAGTTTTTGCAATTTGCAAAATTATTTGTAAAATTATGCAAAATTTTGGGATACACAAAAAAATGTTAATCTGCGTTTCGGTTAAGTCTCCGCATTCAGTTCCGTTACGAAAAAAATTTATTTAATTAAATAAATTAATTAAAAATAATTTTAAGTGTTTTTCTAATCGTTTCTGAACATTTTAGACCATATTCATAATAATTATTGTAAGTTTATTAAGTTCTTATTTGATGTATTTCTATGGAATATTTGTCAAATAAATGTGTAATAAACCTTCAATAGTTTTTATGAATATGGGTATTTTTTATGTATATCATTTTCTACTTACATATTTTTAAATTTTTCAACTCAAAAACACAACTAAAGAAAACCTTTACGTTAACAAAAAACCAACTGAAAAAAACGGTGCTCCGCTCGTAATGCAATCGAACGAAACAGCGGAATCGAAACGCAGAATACCAAAGTAGCCAGACGGAGAAAATTTCGATTCGAATCGAAACGCAGAATAGCCCCCAATAGCTCGAATTACTTACATGCAAATACATCTAGTGCATCTAGTACAAATAATATTTATTCAAATAATGGGTAACTAGTCGTGAGCCCTTTAACTTGTAATTGCTTGCAATTAACCATAATGATGTCGGTCACACAGCCAACATATTTTCCCTGGAATATAAGCCGTGAGTTGAGACATTTTGAAAATTTAGTTTTGCTGTCTGAACACTGTCTGTGCTTAAATTTTACTTTCCTTGTTCAGTGGTAAGAAAACGAATGATAATGAAATTTAGACCCTGCCAGATGGCATAGTACTTATGAAATGGTGAGAAAAATATATGCTGGAAAACGCTTTACCATGAAATTGTTCGCTTCGATATACCCCAGCTTTTTTTCCTACTACTTTTTTTAACCAATGAATGAATGCATTTACGTAGATATAATAAGATTTCTTGTTTTCTAAAATGTTGCCGCTTGAGCTGTTTTTGTAAAAACATATTTCATAAGAACTCTAATTGGCTAATGCAAATACCATTTATCTTCGTTAATAGAATATCACAAAATCTCTAAAAATCGACTAAAATGTTGCCGCTTGAGCTGTTTATATAAAAACATATTTCATAAGAACTCTAATTGGCTAATGCAAATACCATTTATCTTCGTTAATAGAATATCACAAAATCTCAGTTCTTTTGATTATAGTTCGTACGCTGTGGACCTGCAATGCCTGGTGAGGAGAAAGTATGACTAAAGGAGCTGTCTTCAGCAGCCATGCGAAGAGCGTCCAGCGCTGTCACCTCGTCAACAACAACTTCATCGACATCCCGCCAACGCTGCCAACAACAGCAACGTCAAAGATCCCACAGCACTACAGCACCACCGGCTACATCTCACCCTCATCATGCATCTCATCAGAGTCGTGGTAGCATGAGTTTCCTAAAGGGTTTGAGAAGAGCTCATTTAATGCGAAGGAAAACATTAGATGCCAACAATTCACGCATTACACAACCGTTAATGGAGGGAACGCAAACGACATCAATAACAATGCAACCCACTGAGCCAAATCCCAACGACTATTGTTTAATGAAAGAAACGACAGCTGCTGTCGAGGACAGAGTTGAAGTACAACAAATTGTTGATATTAGCACTGCAACAACTAGCAACCCCCATACCAGCACCATATTCTATAGTACCCAGGCGACAACAACAGCAACAACAACACCTTCAATAATGTCCCAACAAACAACGACAGCTTTAGTTACACTAACGACATCGTCCGCAATAAATTGTGCTGCAACTCCAGCAGCGGCAATACAATTAAATAGCGCCATTTCAAGTTTGACTAACCCTTTAGAAACTTTAGCAGTAATCAGGGAGACCACCAGCACGAACGTGAGCGCAAATAAAACCACAAATGCTAACCACCAAATTACAGCACCACCACCAGCAGTGAAAGCAACAGCAACAACGAAAACAGCATCATTTACTAGATCCGACTGTTTGTTTAATTTGGCCACCTCCAGTTCCACCCGCGATGCAAATAGTTTCAGTCTACATGACCTCAAACAAATCGATGAGGCCCTTTAATGAGAAAAATACTTTTCTTCTCTGTTTTTCTTTTTTTTTCTTTTGTACAAAAGAAACAATAGAATTTAAAATTCTTTTACTGCTGGTTTCATTTTTCATGTTGTAAATAAAAGTACAAAAACTTGCATCACATTAGATGAACATACACGCATACATATATACATACATACATACAAATTATGTGTACATATAATAATTTTTTATAGATAAAATGAGTAAAGCAAAAAAGTTTCACATGCTGTTTAATAAACTGTAAAGAATGGCGTCCTGATTTTGACTGTTGATGGTGGCTATAATACTACAGCCAAGTCGGTCAATATTGAAGAGAGAAAGTATTGCACTAAATTTTAGATTTGTCAGCAGACTGAGAATAATTTGATTAATTGATTTTGCAAATAAATTAAAAATTTTTGTTTTCGTATAATGTAATGAATCGATTAAAACAAGAGTTTAGTTTCTGATAAGTTCACACAAGGTTTTTATGATTTTATCCAAAATGTACACAGAAAGAAAAGGCTTGTAAAGAAGTTGTTGAATTGCTTTGTATTTGATTTTAGTATGAGTAGTACTTAAAAGTTTAAATAGGCATAACACACAAGTGTAATAGGAAACAAATCAAAAAGCGGATTGCTCCTGAAGATCAATCCCGTAATGTGTTGAAATGGCTAAACAAAATTAAATGGCTCAATAGGCTTCGTATAGCTTTTTTGTTAACCTAACAAGACCCAAATTTTCCAACTGCTAGTTCACTTTTAGAAGCAAGAACAATTTCTTTAAATCCAAAAACAGTAATGACGAGGTTTTTACATGGATAAATTTTTAGGAAAACAACTAAATTTGAAAGCGTTGTTATCACTTGATACAATCAATAGCAACGAACTAAATCAATTGCATGCTGATGAGGATATATTCATATTTAAATCTACAGAAAAATAAAGTGATAAAATTGAAAGTTGATTGATACATGAAATACAGACAGTTAGCAGTGAGGAGCTGAGTTATAGCTATGTCTACTAAACTGCAACTTGAGCCGGTTTGTGGTTAATTACCCCCCATTTACACATGCAAGTAAGGTGTTGCAAGTTGTATGTATATACTAACAACCAATACACTGACAGAGACAATAAAAGCTGTTGCTACTTGCTTGATTGTTTACACAGGCAAGTGCCAGCTCATTTTTAAAATGCCGTCAAAAAAAATGACCTTAAAGAAAATTGCTTTACAAAATAAAAAAATACAATGAAAGCAATAATAATAAAATAATTAAGCGAAAACAACTACAAAATCACTGTTCCATTTTTATATATTTAAAAATCACTATTTTTGCTTTTTTTGTGTATTGTTTATTCTGTTTTTGGTCCCGTCTACATGACATGGCTGGGTTGCCAAAGGTTTGTTATACGAATTGTTATAGGGAAGCAAATTAGACGAATATATTTTTTGTAGTAAATAAATACTAGTAAATTTACATTAAGACTCCATAAAAGCCATATTTTACTTCAACTTTTTTATATTTTATCTTTTTTTATGTAAGATCTTATTTTTCGGTATGTAAGATCAAAAAGAATCATTCCTTGCAAGTTATCCATTAAAATTAAAATATGAACTTTATAAGGCAACACTGTTTTTGCTTTTTGTCATTTTACCGACATGCAAGTAAAAAAAAATTACTGGCAATCAAAACCTCTTGCAAGTGAGCTCACAACTTGCAGAAGTGTGATGGTATTAGGAAAACAAAATGTCAATGTATTGAGTTACTTGCACTTGTACTTGCGTGTGTAAATGGCGGGTAATACACTGAACATAAAATCAGTCTTTCCAAAGCGAACGTTAATAAAAATCATGGTTTACTTGCCAAAGATCATGGTTTTTTCGACAAATATTTCTTAAATGTGAACAAACCGTAAACAACTTCATGTTTTGCATTAATTTATAGAAAATTTAATTCTCAGAAGGTGTATGGGGCCCATGCCCATTGGACATTAAATGCTGTTGCAACACGCTGTTAAACTACGCGCTCACAAGTCGAACTTTTTCATGGGGACTCGTTATACAATTTTATTAATTTTCTTCATCCAGAGTCTGACTTTTTTATGACTTTATTAAAATCATACATTTTTTCATGACAAAATTTGCATTTTCTACAGCTGTGATTCACACCTGACAGCAACACGAATATTCTCTATTATTACACCCGTGTCATGTGTAGACCGCAATAAAGAAAAAGTAACTTCATCATAAATTAATTTAACAACTCTGCAATATTTCCCAACTGTTTGTCAGTAGTTTTAATTGTGACCGATTTCTGACATCGTGAAATTGATGTATGAACAAGAAGAATGATACAAACATTTATCCGTAGTTAAATGCATTTGCATGAACAGAGGATTAAATGCAAAATACTCTTTCGGGCTATGTTGGACTTATTGTTTTAAATTTTATAAATCATTAGATTTTATACAGCATTAGACTTTCGCAAAAGTATAAAAAGGAGTTCATGATAATTGCTTTTGTTTCTTCGTAGCTACTCGAAAGGTCATTTTTAATGAGCTAAATTCTAGTCATAACTTCTGTGCTATTAAATTGTGCAAGCTTTTTAAGATTTTTAATTATAAACTTGTCCGTAAATTGCAATTTGTGTCATTTTCCTTAATTTATGTTGCAGTTAACACAGGCATTAATTTCTTTTTAAATGACTTCACCGCAACTAATCTGTTTGCTGGCATTGTGCTGTGTATAATAATTTCCGCACAATTGCCAAAGGCTTGGTCAAAAAGGAATCAGAAAAGTAAAACAAAATATATTATAAAATAAATATGGGTTTCTTAACAGGAGTTCTGGACAGTAAATAGTAAGCTGATGCAACTTTTTATGTTATTAAAAAAATGTGTTGATATAAATAAGAGTTCTGTTCAAACCTTTGACTTTACAAGGGCACTGATTAAAATTCCAGGGTCTCGTATTTGGGCGCCTTAAAAATTTATTTGTTCCCCCTTCGATCTATTTTGTCACAAAGTGACCGTAGAGGAGCTAAATGTATTACCAACCCCCAATACATTTTTTGGAACTTTCTTTTAAATGTATGGTACGGGGTTGATTTGTTCGCAAAACATATTATGGGGGTTGGTCATGTATTTCAATTTCGAAGCGTCCAACTACGGCCCAAGGGACTGATTCGAATCCGAGCTCGTAGCGGACCCAAATATAAACCCAATAGTTTTTTTCCCAATATTTTTTCAAACATACCGCCCCATACCTCTTTAAGGGCAGTTCATTGCGATTTAAGGCCGTGTTACACTATCCTACTCAATCGTACGATTCATTCACTGAAAAATGCTAGCTAAATCTGATAGAATTCTGTACTACTTTAAAAAGTCGCACCAAAACGGCCACACTATTATACTTTTGTAAACAATTTCGAAAAGGCAACTCTGATCGCATAGAAAAAGATAGTTTTTGAAAATTTTCAAAAGATTAACAAATCGGACAGACTTGTCAACAAATCTTTCACACACATACACTTTCAGTCCAGACTATCACACTTTTTGGACACACATGTCATTTTTAACAGATTGTACGACTCAATAGGATAGTGTATCATGGCCTGTACGAGACAAAAGTCTAAGTAGATTTCTTGCGACTGTCAAAAAATTTAGCGTAAATTACATTTTGTACTCACACTATCACGCTTTGAATAAAATGAAAAATTGTGATGCCAGGTTAAAATCTTCATCGACGGCATATGGGCAGTTTTATGTAGGCGGAAGTCATGCCACCCACTACTCAACAGCTAAAGTAATCGCTATGTTCAAGAGAACGAAAATGTCTATAACAAAATCCCATTACCAGTAAAGCTATGTATAGACGATTGTAAAATCTTACAATATGTCAGAAAATGTACAAAATATTTTTAACCAATCGCGAGAACTTACAAGTTCTTCCTGACGATATTGATAGCAAAAGCATTGACAAACCACCTTCCTAACAACTAATTGTCAGTTATCTGGCAATCGTCTGAACACTTTGGCGTTATCGTTGCAAGTACATTGTCAGGCATTGGCATATTGTAAGATGCATAAATTCTCAACACCTTTACAATGGCTTCATTGTCAGAGTAATGACAAGGAATACTAAAGAAAAATGTCTGCTTATGAGAGGGACAAAAAACAAGAGAATAGTAAAAAAGTGAGTACGAGAGACAAAAAGTTGCGGAAAAAAAAGAGAACAAAAAAATTTAAAACAATGAATAAAGAGCGTCATGTGTGTGTATTTTGGTAATGACAATTGCCTCACAATTTTCGTTACGTAGAAAATCTTATATCCGTGTAAGCTGAGAATTTTTGTTGGTAGCTAAATTTATTGTCAGGCAATTGTCTGGCAATGAAATTGTAAGATTTTCTTGCAATTGTCTGAATTGATAATTTTCTTAATGCTGACAATTTTGTATTTCTAGTCGATTGCCAGCACGCTGTTAGGTCTTACCTATTATTGATGTAGTCACAGAACTACTCTGAAAAATCTATCTAATTTCCCATTACTTTTGCATAGCTTTCCAGCAAAAAAGTGGGGAAGAGGAAGTGGAGAAATCACCAGAACTAGTTTAACGAAACACTTTTAGGTTTGAGGATGAAATACTAAACTTCACATAAGCATGTTATTGAAAATATCTGTTTCGTTTTCGACAAACTATAGTAGAAATAACCTTTGAAAAATCGTGATATTTTTCAGTTAGGAAATAAAACCAGTTATATTTCGCTCGGAGGATGCGATAACAAGAGGTTCTCTGAACTTTTGCTGTTACTTCTTTCACAGCCAACTCAATTAAATGAAAACAAAACAGTGATTGTGAATGAAACTTAGTAACTATTTTTCGAAGTCCTGCAAGCTGTGGTACCTGTAGAAGTAAATTTGTTATCTTTTAATGGATCATGTTGCCTACAAAAATTCCACGTGTATATTCATATGTACACATAATTACATAATGTATGTATGTATGTGCAAGATATAAACGTGTAAGTCTACCTTATTTCCACTACTAGTTGCCACGACCATTTCCCGTTTGAATAAACTTTGGTGAGAAGCTTTCTTTCAACATAACATCTATGAGAAGTGGAAAGTGAGATTCATATCTCAACTTGTCATTCACATTAAATTAATTATACCCCATTTAGATTGATTCTTTTAGATCAATCTAGATCAATCTAAAGAACAACTCAAATTTCAAAATAAAAATAGAATTGAAAAAAAAACCCCGAACTCTGTAAACCAATGTACAAGTATAGAAACTAAGTTTTACCTTGAACAAATACTACATCCTTGGAGGCTTAAATTCACAAGTTGACCATACTCAGCCTGCACTTAACATACGAGTTTGCGGACGTAACTTCATTAACCTGTTTTCATACTTCTTGTGCAAATCAATATTGAAAGTTAAAAGAGATGAACTACACCCGCTGTAAAATAATAACGTACTTAGGGAATAGTTGTACTTTTAACAATTGCATGCAGTGCAGGGCAAAATACACGCTTTGAAAAATACATGAAATTTTTGTATTTAAAATACAAAATACAAATGCTTTTTATTCCATATATTTAAAATACAAAATACTGTATTCTAAAATCAAGTATTTGAAATACATAATACAGTGTAACAAAAATGTATGTTTAAAATACAAAATATTTTAATTAAAAAAGTTTTTATTTCTCTTCGTAAATACCTGTTTTTCAAATGTTTGGATAAATTTATTTTGAGAGCACAGGTATTTCAAATAAAAAATACTCAAGAGCTTAGTATTTAAAATACAAAATACTTAATACATTCATAGCACGTATTTAAAATACAAATACAAATACAGTATTGGTATTTTAAATACGAATTTTAAATACTGCCCAGCCCTGATTGCATGCTGCTTATGATATATGTATATATGTATGTAATTTTTTATTAGTTATGCCACTGACTTCGTCAGCGTTGCCATTTTTGAAAAAAATACAAAAAGTCCGTTTACGATAAAGCTCTTTCTCTTACTAAAATCACTCTACTGAAACTGAAAAAAAAAAAAATTAGTACCAGCTTACATTATGCAACTTTTGTCACAGCAATTCTTACTTTGTCTGTGAAAGAATACACAGGAAACAAATCGACTACTTGTAATGTAAAAAACTTCCATAACTGTGTGCATATGAATATATCAATATAAAATTGCTGGAATGAAAATCGCGTAATGTAGTCGCAAATGCGGTTTAAAAAGATATGTCGATTATTCTACTATACATTAAAACCTTTATAAAATAAATGTTTTAAACAAATCTCACATTATGCGAAAGAAATTTGTCATGTTACTTTCGACAACTGACTGATTTGCCACATTCTATTATTTTTGCAGAAAATTGTCCATAATAAAACACTTTCTTATCTCTATGGTAGACTAATATTCTCCAGGTCGAACAGAGGTAACGAAATAAATAACATTAAATTTAATAACGCTATCTCTATACAACACTTTTTCATTTACGCTATACGCCTCTGGAGCCAGCTTCCCCTTCAAATACAAATTATTAATAATGCAAGCAAATTCATATTTCAATACTATTCTTAAGATTAAAAAAAAATTTGAAAATTAAAAATTTTTAACAATATGTTTTGCAATTTTCGCTTGTTTTTCTTGTTTATATTTCAGATTATTTTTTATATTATTATTATTTATTATTAATATATTTTTTTTTATTATTATTAATTGTAATTTAAAAATATCTGCCAAATCACTACCCAATACTGTAATATAAAGCTTAGTTTAGGCGATATGTTGAATCAGCATATTTATGCTGAAAATTTTATTTAAGTGCCATCATATCGTGTAAACGCAAAATCTTTACCAGCATACGTATGTTTAACAACGTTTGCAAACAATTTGTTAACAACACCAACAAATATATGTTGGCAATTTTAGCATATCGGGTGAACAGTATATTTTTAGTATTTGACTAATTTCCTGCGTATGCTAGCTGATATGCCATTTGTTGAAAATGCTGTTTAAGCTTTTCAGCATATATCTAATTTGTATGCATATTTGCCGAATGGCTTTGTTGAGCCGTCGACAAATTTCGTTTGTGTAAATGTAAACGAGCACAAACGTAATGAAATGAAATTCAATGAATCAATTGCTCCCAAATTAAAAAACAATAAATAGCTCAAGGCGAATTCATACCAGGTGGTTGCAAGGGAATTTGCAAAATGAAAAAAATACATGTATTTCATTACATACATATATTTCAAAGTGAACAAACAGCTAGAAGCCAAAATAATCACCTGTGTTTCAAGTCCAACTGGTATGAATTCTGCTTGAAATAGTTGGAATAATCAACAATCAACGGCAAGGCGTTGATTACATGCATACATCCGGATTTCAGCCGCCGCCCCACTTTTGTTTTCAGCGGCTGCCACGATGAACATTAATTGGCACAGATCTTCGAACGTCTTATAATTCTTTGTATAATTTTGCATAAAAACCTTCATCTGCCCGCCGTTCTACCCATTTTCTTTTCCAAACTCGGCTTCTTTTTCCTTTTACTTCACTTTCATCACTATCAAAAACAAGGACTGCACAAGCAATAGCAAGCGATATTTCTTCCGAAGACATTTTTTGTTTTATATTAAAAACACGAATTTTCTGCAATAACGCGTTGTATAAATAGAAAGTAGTATCAAACTTATTTTACAAGCAAATGTTTATACGATTACATATACATATATCACCATGTAATTATCATATCGCCATGTAATTATCAACATATCGTATAAACACAATAATTGTATGCTAACTCTTATGCTGACATTCCATTTGCTGAAATATGTTGAATTAAAAAATTTGGTAGTTTCAGCATATAGTGTAAACACCTAGCATATGATATGTGATGACATATGCATTTGATGTTATTTTTAATCATACAGTTGTTAGCATATATATGCTGATTCAACATATCGTCTAAACTAAGCTTAAGACATGCTCTTGTTGTATTGTATTGACCAAATAATAAACAAACAAACAAACAAATATGTTTCATATTTTGCCACTTGAGAATTTGTGCCATTTGTTATGCACTTTTGTATCATTTTACTTACCTTTTTGATCAATTTTAGACTTGTCCTGTTTATCAATTGTTTTTAGTTCTCATAAATTTTGTTTTGTAATGAAAGAAAGCCCTTCACCATATCACATAAGACCGGCAGTTGTCATTGCAAATTTTATTTCTTTTTAGTATTTATTTTACACTGTAATTTTGTATGTATGTATATAAAAATAATAAATTTCCCATTTCCTTAGAAAAATACGATATACTATTAAGGTATGTGAACTAGTGTAATAATTATATTAAAATGCTTTTTAATAGACTCTCACAATTTAAGTTTCAAAACCTGGTCTGTAAATGTCAAACATAATTTAATTCAGGCTTGTGATTGTTTTTTTCATATTTTTAGCAAAAACAAAAAAAAATAATTAGAATATTTTATGCGATTAGTTTTTTAGGTTATAAAATATGAGTATCTAGTTTGTAAAACGCACATTTCATGATTTTGATGTATCAAAACTTGTACAGTTCTGCCAGTGAACCTGTAAATCACAGGTTGCAAATTATTTTTAAATGGAGTATAATTAAACTATTCGAGCCAAAAATTGTTTGTTGACTATTTGTATTCTTATTTATGTCTATAATTACTGGCATACTCCAATATACCGGCTTTGTATTTTCGAGTTGGTTCGATTGGGGTCGGCACACGCGTGATTTCGAGGTATAACTCTCGAAGAAATGGTGTCGCTAGATCTACCATTTAAGGCGAAGTAAAGCGGTGGTTCGAAATATCTAAAAAGGGTTTGACAGAGTGACAGTGGCATGTTAGACTACTGTCACTACTTACTGATTTTGGTATTAATTCTGACTTCTCTCGATCTATGTCTAGATCTCCCAAAGACCGCACACTATGGCTGTTCTAGATGGGGTGTCATCAAACGAGTTAAAAGTTCATATAGCGATATTAAAAGTTTTCATTATTTCTCATTTCTCTCTGCTACTTTGTAGATGACAACAGCATTTGACATTGGTACTCGTTGGGACATACGGCCACCCGTATGGGTATTATTATTATTGAAATTTTTTTAACATACATGTTAACAAAACCAATTTACTTGTATATTTAATTAAATAGTTAAATTGTGCCTCGTATTGTTTTGGTTTTCTGTAAAGATTTTGTACATAAATATGTATGTTAATATATTCGTCTCAAACACCTACAATTATACTAATCTAATAGTTTATAGAATAGCATGGGGTAAGGGCCATCTCGGACATTAGTCACGATTTAGCCAAGAATTTAAGTCTGACTTACTTACTGAATGTGCTAGTAGTATGCAGAAATGCTACTGGAGACTATGTTGGAACTATATCCGATTCAGAGCACTTCCATATAACATTCTTATAGTGCTTCCATACAAGAAAAGTTGACTATACACAGTCCTGATGTTGAAGAAGACAAGGAAAGGAAGAGTGAAAAAGAGTATATACTTTGTCTCAGGGTAGTATTTATTTACGTTTTACTGTGATGCTGGGAACACAACTGGAACAAACGACGAATTATGCCCAACACGACGAATACGCCGGCTAAAATTCGCTTTGTAAATTCGTCGTATGAAGCACAATAGCGACGAAAAACAAAAACATCTGTTACAATTGATAAAGTTGTTTATTGTTTATTCAAAGATAAAAAAATTAAATGAAGTAAAGAATTTCAAATTTTGTAAAATTAATTAAAATAATGAACACTGAAGTTTAACATTTTCAATTATAATTTCACTTCATATCCATTTTCTCAGTTTTTTAATTTTATTTTATTATAATTGAACAGCTGATGGGATGACCATATTAAAAAAAATTGGTTGCTAAAAAATTTAGCATTACCAGAAACAAAAAAATTAGACACTACAAACATGTTTTATAATCTAATATGTTGGTTTTTCATTTTAAATGCAAAAAGTCAAAGCTTAGCACTTAAAATAAAAAGTATTAAAGTAAAAATTAACTGTTTTTACTAAAACACTTGAAAATTAAAACCAAAATGGCCACGTGGTACTGATTTTTTTGCCGTTCGCCGGCGTAAGAATTAGAAATAAATCTTTTTTAAGTTCGCCGCGCACAACGAATTTCGACCGACGCTGTGACTGTGTGCATTTTTGTCAAGGCGAATCAAGTATAGGTGGTCGCAATTCCATTCTGAATTTATTTTCTCCCGAGATGTTGTAAGTTTTGTTGTCGTTTGGTATCAGCTTTGACATCTCAGAAGATAAATTCGTGGAAAAATGTTGAAGTGAATTGGGATGCGGGAACCTGTAATGGATTCGCCATGATTTTCATATACACCAATGTGTTTTATTTTTAGCGGCGAATAGTAGCGGCGAAAAATTCGTCTTTCGTCCCAGTTGTGTTTTATTTCGTTACTTTCGTGTGAGTGAGCTGACACACATATATATTTACTATACAAATCTTGCAGACACACACAAACAATCAATCTGCAAATACACTACAGCGAGTCCAAAAAAAAAAATGTTGTCAATGCCTATTTTAATAGCGTCAAAATAGAAATCTCTGTTCCACTATACTCAAAGTTACTCAAATACTACTTATTAGTGGATTAATTACGTTTAAATAGCTCTCGTTAGCGGTTACTCAATAGCATCAGAAATTCTTTCCATGTAACATTTGGTGAAAAGGCCGGTGAAACTTTACATGTGCATTTGAAAGCTCGGAGATTATCTGTATCGCGAAATGAAAAAAAAACTTTGATAAACTATTTATGCCAACACTTAACTCTCATGTACTAATAAAATATACCTATAAGCACTTTAATTTAGAAAATGTGTTATTTTTATACAAATTTACTGAACAATAGAAAGAAGTGTAATTATTAAGCTCAGAAAACATTAAAAATTAATAAAACAAATGTGAACCAAAAGTAAGATATTTAGTTTTTTTTTCGCAGATACATAAAATGGGAGGTAAGTTTGAATTTATATGTGTTAAATATAATTATGTGTATTATATCTCCAATTCTAGACATAATGCGCTGTCACTTAAACCAACAGTGCTGAGTTTCAATAAATTTAATTTTATTTATTAGTTTTTCTTAATTTAACATTGTGCTGGTTTTAGGCATTTGATTTCCGTTCCATTTGATTTTTTTTCCAGGGTGTTAAATTCGAGCGAGATTGAAGGAACTCAGCAAAAAAGATTTTAACAACATAAATTGTTTTTTTTTTTTTCTTCTGATAATAAACGAAAACCATAAAGGTCGTCAGTCTTTACCAAGTCTTCATACGAAGACAAGCGAATTTGTTAATTGTATCGTTAATAAAAATCCGTAAATTGTTTCATTAATATAAACTCATTAATTCTATTGTTAATATAGAAATGACTGTACAACTGTAAAACTAACACAAAAACTAAAATTAATTTCTTACACCTGTATGAGCCTTTTTATTATCTTTTTTTTTATCCTCCAACTGAGTAATCAGTGTTTCAACAACTTCCAACTGTCATTGTGATATTTGTGAATGCACACATGTTATTACATACCATTTTTTCTCCCGCAAATATATTTTTCATTCTTTCAACTTTGAAGTTCTTTGTGAGAAAAAATATCTTCTACAAAACCAAATATATTTACAGCTACTACGTCTTTTGGCAAAAGTAGCGAAGGGTTGTAATCTAAAAGCCGTTTCTTTTTCGGCAATGCAAAGTCAACGTTTTCTGTAGACGAGTCGCTTCCTATGAACTTTGTGTTAAAACTCAACCACAACATCAAATCAATACAACCAGATTTGTGTAGGCAACTAATAAAAATTTAAATTTCTGAATCGTTAAGAGAGCTCGTATGAGCGCGGAGAAACATAATTTAATGAATTTGTATACTGTAAGCTATTTATTTAATTCCAAGCATATTAAGATTGGAAAAGAAAGTGCATTTGAAAATATAACAATGTTATTCCTTGAAACAAACAGCAAAAAGTGTAGAAATCGTTAAATATAAAAAAAAAACAAAAATTTGTACGCTGACTTTGAAAAACGAATGGAAAGTTCTTATTATAATGAGGAAAACTTTACACGGATTTCTTTTTCATTTTGTTTATATGACTGACGAATCGCTCGCTGTATTGTTGCTGCGATAATATTCACTTGAGTTTCTGTAAATTTCTAAAAGTTTTTTCTGCCAAACTTTTTAATACAAATTCGAAAAAAGGATTGTTTTTTAAGAAGAAACTTTTCAATTATGTTGACGGGAATGTATTTTTACAGGAAGAGAAAAAAATTATTAGCAGCGCATATATACATACAAATGTTTTTTTTTTAAATTAAGAGCAAATAAAGTTAATATGAGATATTAAAAAATTACACTAGAGCCCCGACTTGCGTCGTTAATGGGGACCGGAGAAACTCGACGCAAATCGAAACGACGCAAATCGAATCACTTTTTTCTATATAAGTGCACTAAAATTTAATTTGTTTGGGAAAATATTTAAAAGAAAGCAAAAAATTTTGTATTTTTGATAAAAAATACTAGTAGGAATACGTTTTTATTTATTTAATTTACTTCAACAAATGTTTATATATGTATGTATATTATAAAGAAATAACAAAACCATAAATTAAGAAAAAAAAAACATAAAAATGACTCATGTTTTACGTCCTTAAGGCGAATCACATACTAAATTGTTATCATAACCAGACAGCTGCTCTTAGCACTACTTATATAACAAAGAAAAGGGGATTTCCCTTTTTTCACGCAATCTGAAAATTTCTTAACGTACAGGTGACGATCGTTGTTGCCAGAAGCTGTAAAAACTAATGAATTCAAGATGCTAAATACATATTACACTATAATTGCTAAAAATGTTAATCCACATGGCAGTAAAAAATGTAACCGTGTTTAGCGACGCAAATCGAAATCAAAACGATGCAAGTCGAATCGACGCAAATCGGGGTCAAAACGATGCAACTCAAACCGACGCAACTTGAAATCGGAACGACGCAAGTCGGGGCTTTAGTGTATACCATAAAAAGTGCTGCGAATATAATTAATTTTTGGGAGAATATTTCTGTACTTTTGCTTTATGTGAAATAATACGAGTATTTATCCTTCGATTTGTAAGATTGGTAACTTATTTTACTGTAAACATGAAGCTTCAAAACTAATAAAAAAAAAACTAATGAAACTGGGAGATATTTGAAACAAAGTGTTCTTAAAGACGCCTAAGACATTTGCGGTTTTCACGCTTCGTTTTAAAGTACTATTCTAGATCTTAGAGATATTTTAAATTTAATAAATCTTGATAAATTTAAGACTCGGCAACAACAAATCTCAAAAATTTTTAATTTACTAAATTAAAACCTCTGCTATGCCAAAAACAGTTGTAGATTTACTAAATGTAGTAAGTGGATTAATTTACAAGAAGGAAACAGCTGAGAGATTTGTCGCCACATTATTTTTTGCTTGCATATAATAAAGTGAATTGTAAACACTTCTTAAATTTACAATGGAAAAAATTAAAAAAGGTGAAAATATTAATGCGAAATTAAAACAACAAGAGAATGGAATTGAATTCTGCTCACTCGTAGTATTTGTAAAAATCTGTTGTCATCTAGTCCACTTCATTGACTGCGGAACTGAACTAAACATTCCGCGACGATACGATGCGACTAAAATAACGTTATCGATAACCTCGTCCAAGATATGCTCAACAATAGCGCTACTGTAACTATCTACTGAGAGATTGGTTATGCATACATTTACTTTTTGTTAATAAATAAATATACATATGTATGTAACTTTGCACTTCATCATTTCATTAGCTTCGATTTTATCAATGAGATTTTGAACCAAATAGTTAATAATTTTTTCTTTCACGGTTTCCTTAGGCACTTTTTTTAGATTATATTTCTTTTAATATTTTGCGAAACACCAATTGAAAATTTGTTTGTGTACTTTTGGCGGTAAAATATCTAAACAAAAGTCAGCTGTTTTAACTTTTTTCAACAATACCGAAAAAAAAAGTCGCTCACACTTAGAAGTTTAAAATAGTATTATATTTAAAAGTATTTTAAATATTATTATATTTAAAAGTATTTTAAATATAATACGAAGTGTGAAAACCACTATTAGTACTTTACGTACATTCACAGAGAAAATACTATGAGATTCAAAACCTATTGATTCGTGAGAAAAAATAATAATAAATCGAATACGTAAAAATTCATCCCTGATATAATGGAGTATGATGTTTTTTTCTAAAACTTTAAAAAAACAAAGATAGCCATACGACTGCCAATTCTTTCAATTTATCTCCATTTTATTACATACTGAGAGTAGACTATCCCATTCGTTCTCATCTACAGCAAAATTGAGTAAAATATCACATACTAAAAATTTTTCAAATTGTAATGACTTAGCCGTTTTATGCACTGTCATAATCCAAACATATAAATGTAAAGTTAAGATGAGATATTAAGAAACCGTGACAAGTATTGCAAGAGCATGAATTTTTTTTTATCTGGCTTTTACCCATCGATCTTAATTAATGATGGCTCATTTTAATAATAAAGGTGCAGAATTAATAAATAAACAATAAAACAAAAAGACATTTGAAATTAACAATTTTAACTAGTCCTTAAAAGTCAATAATACTAAATTTTCCAAAAATAAAAATTTGCTATCAGTTCTCAATAACTTCAGAAATAAACAATATACTGGGTGCCACATTAGAGCAATGAGCCCATGAGTTCAAGGATGGGTGCTGACGAGAAGTGTGGCTGCTTTGAAACAGCTAGCTGTCCTCCTAGCTATTGGTCCTTGACGTTTACTATTACTACGCTTATACACACGTAGCCTATTCACAAATAAAAACTATTCGCAAATAAATAACTCACTGCTTATGCGTCAATGCGAATGCAGAAAATTTTTATTTTTTAGTGAAGCCAGATGGTAAAAATGTAACCAATTGGCAACACTGTTAAGCACAACATATGTTCAGAAAAAGACGTGATTACTAAAACAATAATGGAGAAGCAAAAAATTATGATATTTCTTACAATTTAAATAATACAGAAAATCCGCGAAATATTGCAAGAACGGTTCAACAAAAGGCATGCAACTTTTGTAATCGCTAGTGAAAGAAGACGGCGCAGACTTGCTTTCGTAGAATTTTTAGTAAATTATTTCCTTTCTGTCATATGATTGTACGTGTAAACAGATAAAAAAAAGTGGCAAGTTTTTGTGTTTTATTTGCGAATAGCTTTTTAATCAGTACTTGTTTTCGTGACTTAGCCATTCAAAAATAAAAATTTTATGTAAGCGCAGTTCAGTATTTGGTGCAAATGTCTTGCGTAAGTGCGAATGCAAGAAATCGTTGCTCTTTCTTTGCAACCCAACAACAAAATATGCAAGGTTGCACTCGCAATATTTTTGCATTTACGCACCGCTAATTACGTGTTGCTTTTTTCGCATGAGTATTGCGTTTGCAACACTGACACTCGAACAGCTGACATTTTAAAACAAAGCAAACAAAAAATTGTAGATATAGAGCCAACAGCAATTACCAAAAAAAATAAAACGTGAAAAATTAAAAATTGTATACTAATTTATCAGCTGCTATTTGGAATGCAATAAAATTTGCAAAGTTGTTAAAAAGGGTGCTCAATATCAGTTGCAATTTAATCGCAAATGCAATCAGTCGCAACCAAAAACGCACCAAACGTTGAGTACCGCTATACTGTTGTTTATACGCCAAATATTTCTATTCACAATCATTTTATTCGCGAATAAGCAGTACGTATAAGCGTAGTATATATGAGGAAGTAGTATATTTGACGAAGAGGAAAATATAAGAAATAAACAAAACTATGTGAAGAACGGCATCAAGATTTAACGATTTTTTGTACATTTTATGTGATTATATGTGATTTTATTTAGCATTTAGATTTTGTCCTGCTATGGCCACACTAGTTGTCATATTAAATTTCTCTTTTCTCTGTGTGATATCTGGCCACACAAAATTTTGATTTTCTCTAACTCAAGTGGTCCCAAGCAAATCTTATTAGCATTAGTAGAATTTATAAATCCTCAATAAGCAATATTATGTCATAATACTTCACCGTTGCTCTTTGTGTTCGACCAAAAATTACGGTTTCCTCGTTTTTCACTAAAATTTTGTGTGTTCAGAATGTGAGCCTTCAATACATATCGAATGCTTATACATGCAAATAAACCTAACAAAAATAATTTAAAAAGTATCAAACAATATTAAATCAAATAATATTTTTGTGGCATTTTTGGCACAGCATGCAAATATTGATATTCCCAAAGAGGGCAAACCATTTCATATCCATGTTTATCTTTCCTTCTTTTGTGCGAGTAAAAAGGTAAAATAAATACTTGTAAGGGTATTTTTATTTAAAAGGCAGTTATATGTTTCATAACTTATATCTAAACTACTCATACTGTTAAAATGAACACCTGCAGTCGTGAGAATCATTGAGGATTTTTTATCTTATTGATATGCTCCAAAAGATTACGCTTCGCCAATAATTGAATACGTTGCTCAATTAGTCCCAGGGGCTTCTGTGGCACTAAATGGCACGTTGATTGCCTGCAAATAAAAAGGAATTATTTACTTGCATTATGCAATAAATATAAAACATTGAAAACATTAACCTAACAAACTTCCTCAGTGTAGTTTTGGATTAGATTGGAAGTTATCAATTTGTGTATATTTTTTTTTTATTCGATTTGTAAACCGTCTTTAAAACTAATTTTTTGTTCGAGAGATGTTGCTTTCATTGGAAGTAATATATGTATATAAATATATCAGAATTCATTATATAATTTTAGTTTTGTTTACATAATCCCATAGCGCAGAATCTAGATCTGATGGAAATTAGACCATGTGGGGATTCACAATCAGCATTCTAAACACATAAGAAAAAAATCGTTCGCTTGGTATGTAAATCTGCTAGATCCCCTTTTTATGTAAATTGAGATGTTTATGCCGTGTGACAGTGAAAGATAAAAAATCGGCAATATGTAGTCTTGAAGTGTGTAAAGGTGAAAGGCAATCAAAGGTCAAATAAGACACATTAAATATTTCTAATAGATTTTATAGAGAGTTTAAATGAGCTCGATGAGAGATTTTTGTTTTTGAACGATTAGTTTGGAACTTCCTCTAAAAATTCACTATATTTGTGTATTGTTTGGTGTAGTGTGCTTGCTTTAGTCAACTTAAAATTTCAAACATTCCTTCTAAGAATGAAAAAAGTTTTTTTTTTAGTTTTGAAATTATTTCCTAGAAAAACGTTACACAAATAAGCTCTATTCTTGTAAAAATTTTTTCATCCTTTTTTTAAAAACTCTTCATGAGCATATTACCGGAGATGTTTACGAAATATGAAAAAAACAAAGTTAAGGCAAAAAACAAAAAATTCCAACTCAAGAAAAAATATTTTTCCAAAAAATTAAGGATATAAAAATGAAGTAAGAATATTTTCTAACCGTCTAATTCATAAAAATTATAACAGGTTTATAAAGCTCTTACTTGACAGATTTCCCATACAAATATGTCAAATAACAGTCTTATAAGCCTGTAATAATTTTTATAATTTAGGGGGTAAGTCTATTAATAGACTTTAAAACAAGTGTAATTGTTTATGAATCTGATAATAACGCAACAAAATTGTTCATACACGAGTTGGTGAATTTTGACACCCTGTAAATCACCCCGCGTTGCAACAGGGTGGTTAAAGTTTTACTTTTCTTAAAAGCTAGCTCCTTGTCTAGCACTCTTTTGTTTATTTGTATAAGATAGAGATTTATATCCTAACATAACATTACGTTTACTTCATCCCACAGCATCAGGTTTGCCTATTAAGATAACGAACTATTATTTCTTTCGATCAAGTTTATCGATATTAGCAGTCAGTAGTACTAATCAACTAGCTTTTAAGCCACCAAAGCTTTTTATATAGGCAAAGCTCGCTAACACAAATCTCGCTTTAATAAAAATTTAATACAGCAAACATTAAAAAATATTAAAAGAGTAGAAAAAAAACAAAACATTAATAAAAACTTAGTAACCAATAGTTTTCTTTGCAGCAGATAGAAAAAATGAAGCAAAAATCTAGTAGTAGTCTTAAAGCGAGAAATTCAAGTCAAACGTCTCTATTTTCGTGTATAGTTGGGAACTTATTTAAACTTAAAATGCTTCGAAACCTTTTATTACATTTTGAGATGTGAACGTTTTAGATGACTTTCAAAATGAAAGGTGTTTCCTGAAATTTTTGTTGAATACGAAATACCAAAATCATTAAATTGTACACTCAAGAAAATGCCAAAACCATATAAAATTTAGAAACCACACAGAACATCTCCCAGTGAAAGGAATACTTTTCCTAAGTAAACGAAATTGTGCTAAAAGAAAAAGCTCTGGAATTGGAAGAAAAAAAGATTTGCATGCAAATTTAAAGTAGTGGCTGAAATAGTTTTCCATATCGTAATACACAGAAACTATAGCACATGATTCAGCTTTTTAGTTATAGAAATAAAAATATTTACTTTTTCAACACTACATAGTTTTTACAAATGTAGCAAACATGAGGGAGTTAAAAAAAAAACTTCAATCGTTCATAATTCCGGGACTCGCCTGTATGCTCAGTTGGAGGGAAAATAACTAGAACTATCAATTAATACTTGCTTGTAAATAATTTTTTCCCGATCTGCCCATGGCCAAGAACGCTCCAATTTGTCCATCTGAAAAAGAAATATATACATTTTACTCTTTAAATAGATTAATTGCAATTAATTCTTTCAGTAATGACCACAAATTTTATGAAAAAATATACTTAGAAAATAGAGTAACCTTAAGTGCTCATAACAAGATGGAGTTGCGATTGCCACACAGCCTTTCATCAACAAAGAAGCTTATTTTTAATCCTTCAATTTTTAATATGCCGATTTTTTGCCAAAAATTATGTTTTTGAGCAAAGTTAATGGACAACATTGTTTACAACACATACACACATAAAAGTCATCTGTTTATATGATCTATATTTTTCCACTTCTACGTTTTATGAAAAATCAAACATATAAGAAAAAGGGTAAAATTTTGACATGAACCAACCGGCGATGGCTCAGTGGTGGTGTTTGCTGCTTATCAACCTGCGTTTTTCTGGCTAGAACCCCTGTTGTTCCTTTTGCTGTTTTTGTTTTTTTTTTCTTTTTATCTTAGAACAATAAAAATGGAAGCCTTAGCAGGATTGATTCTCTTTAATAATCCCTATTCGGCTTGTTTTAAGTACACTTGCGTGCTATGCCTACTTAAATTTTCAAGCAGCCTCTGTAGTAAAATCAAGTAGAGGAAACTTAAATTTAAAACCAGCTTTAGCTTTCTGTGTAGCGCGTTTAAGATCGTTCTCAGCAGAAGTATCCATACTTGAAAGAAGGGGCAAAAAGTATAGCGAGTTTTTTTTTTAAAGTAAACCAACAGGGTATGCATTTTAAAAAAGCTGTTAAAACAGTACGATTGCCATAATTAATGTCACATTTACACTTTAGTGTCACAAAGGTAACGCTGATGGTGGGTGGTGTTCACTATCGCGAGATGATACCAAACTTCTGGCGAACAGAAATTCAGAATATGAATATAGATGCAGCGAGTGATAGCGTTATCCCACGCAGTGGCGAAGTTACTTGACAGCCACGATCATATGAGTTGACAGCGTTGGACGGACTCCTTTCTTTGAAGATATAGAAGTGATAAAGTGAACACCAGTAAATGAAGAGTGAATTCAAGGGTTAAAAATGAGAGAATTCAACACATTAACGACACCCAACCCCAACTATATTTTAGAATCATTGAAAATATAGACCATGGGGCAAAATTATGTCATCAAAGTCATGGCGAGCCCTTAACCAATATTTTGTTTTAATATAATTTTTTAGGGTTCCGAACTCATCAGAGTGAAACGGAACCCTATTACCGGGACAAGTACGTCCGTCCGTCCGTCCGTCACAGCGTCCATTCTCCGAAACGGTAAAAGCTAGAAAGCTGAAATTTTCACAGGATGTTATTGTACCTTGCCGCTACAACAACAAGTACCAAATACTAACAACAAGTCGAAAACTACCAGGTGTCCCCATACAACGAAAAGTTTCAATTAGCTATAACTCTCGAACCGTAAAAGATAGAAAGCTGAAATTTGCATAGTGTATGTATTTATATATGCTTTACAACAACAAATGCTAAAGACAACAACAAGTTGAGAACTGCCAGGTGTCCCTATACAACCTAAAGTAACAATTAGCCGTAGCTGCTAAACTGTAAAATACAGAGAGCTGAAATTCGCACAATATATGTATACGCTACAACAAATGCTAAAAACAACAACATGTCGAAAGCTACCAGGTGTCCCTATACAACGTGAAGTAACAACTAGATGTTACTCTCGAACCGTGAGAGACAGAGGCGGATGAAATTTGCACAATATGTGTATTCACATATGCCTCACAACAACACTTCCTAAAAACAACAACAACTGTAAAACTACCAGGTGTCCCTTTACAACGTAGAGTAATATCTATAACTCTCGAATCGTAAGAGATAGAGAGCCGAAATTCGCACAGTGTATGTATTTCCCAGATGCCTTACAACAGCAAATTACAACAACAAGTCGAAAATTACTAGGTGTCCACATACAACATAAAGTAGCTGTAAACACAGAGAGATGACATTTATTAAATATACATATGTATTCACATACGCCATTCCATACATACATTACACATACATACGTACGGAACCCTGAGTGTGCAAGCCAGCCTCGTACTTGACTAAATTTATTTATTTTTACTCTATTTGAAATTAGCATCTTTCGTTTTGCTCGGCCAACTGTTCATAACCTTTGAGGGTTGATTGTGCATCTAATCGAAAATGCAGCTACTGCTTTATTTTTTAAGGAAAGTGAACCTCTCCTTGCACTGAATCAAACAAAATTTTTAACAGAATTTTAACCATGTACCAAATGTACCGACTTCCTACATTGCAGCATTGCGGTGTAAGAATAAATAAGAAATAATAAAAAAAATGGAAACCCTATGAAATGTCAGGCAACGCATACAACCAATGGTTTTTAAGACTTCTATTGTTACGGGTAGACTTTGTTGACAATAGATTAAATTAAATTTTCTTTGCATTTGCTATTCACTTTGTATTTTTTTTTCTTGTTTTAAAAATTAATAGTTTGTACAAAAATGTTTCCAAGTCTTTTGGAAGTTTTTGGACAACAAAAACATAAAAGATTATAGAACTTATTTTTTATACTTTCATTATTCTGAGTTTCTGGTAAATCACGTTCTAATGGGATGCCACTCAAGAGAAAAGCGATTTTTGTGTCTTATTTAATCCAACTTTTCGACTGTTGATATGTGATTTTTTCCCATGAGTCCTGGGAGTTTGTTTTTAAACTGCTTTTAATTTATAACATTATCTGTTTTATGTATCGTTGTTTCAACAAAGTAAATATAAGCAAAAAGTCTTGCATAATTTAATTTCTCTGTCGTTTTCTTTTGTTTGCAAATTTCGCTAAAAGATTATCTTATAAATAAACAAGATTATCATACAAACCTTGTGTTGTTCCTTTTCCGGTGTGTCTCCTTTACGAGGATTTTGGCTCAAAACTTCCTTGGAATTATTCAAAGTTGTCTGTTGCTCAACAAAAACATTGTCTTTGTCTGCAACATCAATTTGTTCATGGTCTTGTTTATGCAAATTGGCAGTGTTGGCATCTTCGTTATCATCATCAGCGTCATCATCATGGTCGTCATCAGTGCTCTTGCCTTTGTCAAGCAATTGTAATTTCGGTTTATGGCGTAAATTCCATGTAAAAGTGGTTGTTAAAAAGTCCTCATCACTTTGGCTATTTTTTTCATCATCATCGTCATACACTTCAATATCACTTTCGTTGTTGTAGTCAGCAAAAGGTGTTTGTAGCATGGACAAGTTAAATTCTTCGTACATGTCACAGCTCTGTTCAGTTTGCTCGCCCTCATCTGACGAGACAGCCGTATCAGCAATGTCAATGCCATCATACATGCCATTATTGCCACTCTCTGTGTCATCTTGATCTTTGGTTGTTGGTTCCTTTAGTGGAAAGTTACTTTCCGAGGCATAATCTGATTCCGGTGTAACATCCTTTGATTTTCTTTGCCTGGCCGCATAACGCTTAAGCTGTAGATAAGCCTCTTTTGCATCGAATTCCTCTTCATTGTTGGTGGCATCGTCTTCAGATTTATTTTCATCATCACTTAGCTCGTAGTCGTAGACATCTTCGTCATATGACAGCTTGCGTTTGGGTTCTGTGTTACAGAAATGGGGACAAATGACACTTCCGTTTTGGATGTGATGATGGTGGTGCAAAGACATTGGTACGGTAGGCGGCAGCGTTGTGGTAAGTTTATCAAAAGTTTGCGACACAGTTGCCAGAGTAGATGATAAGATTTTTGGTATTTCGGCAATTTCCGACAACTTTCTTTGCAACTCCTGTAGACGTCTTTCGATAGCAGAAACTAAAAAACAATTTCTTTAGTTTTGAATAAATACACTTTCCATATTTATTTACTAACATTCTCTACTTAACTACATAATTACATATATATTTTTGTTTAGTTTGTTTATTAATATGTTTGTATATATTGCGGGTTAAATATAATATTAGATAAAAAGTGAAAAAAAAACAGAATTTCAAAATTATTTTTCTTTGGAAGCTGTGGGCAATGCCAGTAACATGTCCTCCGTAATGCGAGCTTTTAAATCATTGTCTCTCACTTCGGTAAAGAAACGTCTTATATTGCGTATGATTCGAAAATGTGGCAATTCCTGTATTGGTGTCCAGTAATTTTAATAAAAGCGCATTTTTAGGAGCATACAAAAAAAAAATTATTAATGGGTTAATTGTGATTCCAAAATTAACATAAAACAAAAAAAGGTTGTTGGCAATACCTCCTCTTTTTCGTCTTCGGACGATTCATCTTCGCTTAATTCAATTACAACTTCGTTGCCTTCTTCATCAATTTCTGTTTTGGTTTTCTTTTTCTTTGGTTTGGGTGGTGGCGGAGGTTCAGTCCACATAATGGGATGCCAACAACGGGAGCCTAGCAATGGAGTGGGGGTAAATTCTACAAATAAGAATTAATTTTGTGTGTCCTTTAAATTGTACGGTTAGATATAGCTTGTAAACAGTCAAGAAACAAAGCAAGCAAAAACAAAACTGAACAAGACTTTTCATGCAATTCGAATTGACATAATTGTTAAACGCATTAAACTTGTATACCTTTAGGTGGAGGCGGGGGTTTGGGCACCCGTAGTACTATAGATCGCTCCTCTCCAGGTTCGTAACCTTCCATGGGCTCTTCATCATCCATACTAAAAATAAATAGATTTCATATCCATATTAAATCAATAAATTTTTTGTAGCTAAATCAATGCATGAGTACTTTGAACGAGGCAAAAAGCGTGAGTTTTGTGTAAAAATAAATATCATCCAGTAAAAGTCTAGCCGAATCCAAAATACCCTTCCCAAAAGTCACGTTCATATATGTTAATCTGCTAGTTGCTCATTATTATTATAGATTTTTGAAAAAAAAAAACCAATAAAAACTATTTTCATTATTATTGTCCTAAAGAAGCTATCCGAAGGAGAGCGAAATATCGACAAAAATAATGAAAATTTTTTTAAAAAAAGACCTTCAGCTCAAGAAAATAATTATATAAAATATTAAAACAGGGTTCGAAAAAATCCAAATAATAAATCTATAATTTCTATTGCTAATGAAAATATTAAGCATTTTAAAAAAATGCAACTGCTGTAAAGCGAATTGACATAATATGATTTTTCGAAATGATTAGGAATTCGTAGGTGCTGTGCGCCTTGCACATTACAAAAAGTACATTAAACCACTCTAAAAAACGCTAAGCAGTTTCGAAAAATTCAATTGCTTTAAATCCCAGGAAAAATTTGCAAAATACAGTTTGGCAAATTTGAGCAAAAATGCTCTACTTTTTTTACACGCAACAGCAATATGTATGTGTTGGTAGTTTGCTTCACTTTGTCTCATTTGCACTGCATAAAACCTCAAGCCAATCGAAGTGTACCAAAATATTTATATGAAAACAAGTGAGGTACACAATAAAGGGTCGGATTCAGTGTAATGGTATCAATTGTCATAAAATAAAAAAATGTGCGGCCAGATGCTTGCAGATTTTGTAAGCGAAGCCCGTGTTGGTTATACCATGGAGTAGAATATTCCTTAGCCCGGCCAAAAGTCGTGATGTAATTAAGAAAATGCTATTTTAGATATTTAAAACTCGTTTATGAATTCGCGACTTCACGTTCTGTGCAACAATTTTCCTCTGGCAACACTGTTTTACCCACATTTTCAAATTCTTTTGAGTAAGCTACGCAACAACAACATCAAATTATTTACAGATTAATAGCTTCCGTCAGACTTTGAATTCAGTTTTGGAAGATCCAGGACCCTCTGTACAAACTTATAGAATTCAGTTCATTAAAGGCCTGGGGGCTAATTCTGGCAATCGCATACGAGCGAGTTTTTAGTCGAACGTGCGATTTTTTTTACTTTTGGGATTCTGTCACTCGTTATCCAGCAAAAGGTATCGAAATTTGTAATGATGGCAGTCGACTACAAGCGAACGTTCGAAAGCAACCATGAGAGTTTTTACTCGAACGTAAGAAGCTTTCGAGTTATCGTTTTTTTGCAATCAAAACAAACAAAAATAAAAGTATACATACAGAAATATAATTTCATTTGTTTATTTATACTTGTGTTGTAGAAAGAAAGAAACAAAAAGATAATTTCATTTGTAAGTTTCAATCCCTTAATAATAAAATAGGAAATGTAAGTACCGAATTAAAAAAAAACAAATATGTATAAACATAATTATATCAATAAATTTTTAGTTTAGGTCAACAGTAATAAAAATAAATTATGCCCAAAAAGAGATATTGGCGTATTCTTCTTCGAATGACGTTAACGTTTTCATTCTCGTCGGATTCGGAAGAAGATGAATAAAACAAGAATTCCGGATTCATATTAATTTTCAACATATTTCTTTTACACAAGCAACAAATTTCTTTTGCACAATATTGTTTGTTTACGTTTTTTATTTGCATTTTTAGTGTTGTAAAACGAATTTATACGCGATTTTTGTCCAACACTATAAAGCAAAATCGATTCGTTCAGTATCGAATAAAAGAATTAGAAAATAAAGTACGTTCGAAATTATCTTTCAATCGAATACAATTTCGAGCACGACTGCCAGAATTAGCCCCCTGGTTTCTTATCCTAAAGTTCCTCTACAATAACAGATGCCAATGACGATTAACAATTTTTCGCGTATCAGACAAAAAATAGCGGCGATGGCGAACAAATTTAATGCAATAAAAAACATGTGAACAAGATTTTTACTAATAAATACATGCATACATTTTTAATTTATATGGGTGCCTTTTTCAAAAACCAAACCAGACCGGCAGCAGCTTGTAACACAAAAATAAAGTCGTCGGCGGCTGCTGCACATCGATTTGACGTCGATCAATTTCGCCTTTGTTGCCAGACCGAGTCTTCGCACACATGGCACGTTTGCACAAAAGAAATATATGCACTGCAAAATATGCAAATTGTATATTTACACAGCTACCATAGCAAAATCGCTTAATATTTTTTTTTTTTTTTTGCAAATTTTGGTTTTTTACGAATTATCGCATTTTGTAGCAGTTGCATTTTTGCAAAGTTTTTAAAAGAGTATTTAAAGCTAGTTCTTGCATTTTGCACATTTTTGGCAATTTTGCATGATTTTGCATCTGTTGGGCTGTTGGGAACAGCATGGCACTTTTAAAACATTAACGGCCTTATTCATAAAAAATATTATTGTTTTATTAAACTCTTATTTGACGAATGTTCCATATAAATTTGTCAAATAACACAGGTTTATAAACCTGAAATAATTTTTATGAGTAAGTGTGTAAATTTAGAGAATTTTCACAAGTTTCTATTATTTGCATATTTTACAAGTGTTTAACGTTTTTGCAAACGCTCATAAATCTAAACTTACGTTTACTAATTTTTTTTTTGCAGTTTTCATGTTTTCTCATTATTTTGAGCTGTTTCACGTTTTTATACAATACATACAAAGGCGTATATTTGCATTTTACCAGTTTTTGGAGTTTGTGCATAAAAACGTTCTTTGTCATAATAAATACCAATAAATTGTCTACATTGATCATATTTTTTGTTTGTTGTGCAAATTGCAGTCTGAACATACGGAAAAATGTTTTCCATTAATTCATTTGACATTTGACTACTTCGTTAAAGTTGGAAAAAACCGAAAAGTGTCATACATTTTAGAAAGAAGAAGAAGAAAAAAAACAAATATATTAACATGAGCTAAAATATACTATTGTTTCACAGAGTTTGAAGCAAATGTTAGAATAAATACTTTATGAAGGGGAACGTGCGTTGACAATTTTAACTGATCCGGTTTATTATTCTGTATAAAATCGAGTTCTGTATAAATCCAATAGTCGACTGTTTGGTTATCAACAATGGGCTTAGTTTTTTTGTTTTAAACTGGCTCAAAATTTGGAACATGGCAATAGGATGGCAATGTTTTTCACGGCAAGCGTGAACTGTAACTTTTTGATATACATTAAATTTCATGCTCTTATATACAGCAAATAATTTAATTGCCTTATTACCACAGTCACAGCACTTGCTAATCACGGTGACTGTTGAAATACTATATTCTCTCATTTGTTCGCTCAAGAGAAAATTTGTTACAAAAACATTTTTAGTAATTCACACCGCGGTGACAACACGAAAGATGGCTACATTGTCTCTATGACAATGATAATCAGCCCCTAAATGTTGATTTTTTTAATACCGACAGGGAGTATCGAAATCTCCCTTGACAAAACATTATGTTGTAAAGAACATCATCTCATGTAATCTTATATGTTTGAGTCTAACCTGTCTAGGAAATAACTTCTAATTGGCAAGAACTTTCCACCTGCGTAAAATATGGTGAAATACATGTTTTTTACTAGAGGACTTGTTAAAAAGTCGCTTTTGACATCAACTCCGCGGATAAACGTAAATTATAAATTGCAATATATGCGCCAGGGTATTACATAAAAATGAAAGCAATTGAAAAATTGATATCAATTTTTTTTAAATTAGTTTAATTGGCTTCACTTGCTTAATTTGACTCAGCTATAAACTTTATAATATATACATAGTTATAATTGATTAACAATTTTTGAGTATTCATTTCCGATGTATGCTTGTTATGGAGAGGTATTTGTTACACAACGAGCTAGCAAATAGAACAGGCTAAAACAAATTTATTTGATTAAAACTTCACAGCCAGCCAGCGAACTTATTGCATATTAATTTTATTATTTCTATTTATGTCACAATAGCCAATGTATTATTAATGACAGACTTACCTTTTAACTAAAAAATGAATTTTCTTGCCACTCTCGTTTATCTTTTCGTGGGCCTGTGTCAGCGTCAGGTGTGTGGCGTCCTCTTCGTTGATTTCCAAAATTATATCGCCCAAGCAAATGCCGCCCTTGTCAGCCAAACCGTCCGGTGTGACCTGGAAATTTGTTTTTGGAAACACTTGTGATTATTAAAATAATTTTATTCTAGAAAATCTTTTTATATTCTTGTGTTTAGTTTATAGTTTGAATTTGTTTAAAAAATATATGCAACGAGTTGTGCTTGCTTGCAAAACTAAATTACTACTGTTTGGCAATTTACATCATTTGGGGCGAATAGTTTTTTTGAATAAAAATAATAAAATTGAAAGCTGTACGTACACATATTTAATTTTTTGCCTTTTTGTTCTACAAATTTTCAGAAGAAAAAACTTATGCGCACATATATTTAAGAAAACAGCAGAGATTTTTTTATAACCCAGTTTTAAGCATTTTAAACAATATTCAGTATCTGGCACATAAGATGCTTAATGCATTCATAAATAAATACAAGTGTGAACACATGCCGGACAAAGCATTAGAGGCATTCAGAATGGGCCAGAAGCTTTCTTCACTAAAAATTAAGGTGAACAAAAAAATTCGTTTGTTTGTCTTCCAAAAATTTTTTTTGCGCTAAAATAAATTTGTTTAGAGCGAATACTCCAAACAACTTTATTAAATATAAATTTACTCAAAATGAGTAAATATATTTGAGTTTAGGAAAAAGGAGAAATAAAACAAGGAGTTAGTTAAATATTCCTTTTAACGTAGGGGTTTATTAACATTAATCACCTTTGGATTGTTGTTGGCTAAAAAACAATTTAATTGATAGGAACTAATATTATAACAGCTCTTGTTAACGTTGACGGTTGATCCAGAATGACGAAGTAAGTTTTTTGATTTCAATGAGGAAAGTTCGGCTTTCTGGAAAAGCCGCGCTTTGCGTATGAAATCTTCCATTTGTCAACTCCAGCAACATTTAGTACATGAGTGATGTATATTCACAATTCAAAACAAGTAAACAAAATTCAAACGTTAACGGACTGTAATGTTTAAAGGGGAAATTAATATAAAATATAATAACTGATATTTCATTCAAGTTTTATTTCAATTCATATATACATATAAAAAATACATAATTGTCCAAATTAATTTGGACAAAGGTAATCGAATAAGAAAAAACATATTTATTTATGCAAAGCAACATGTTTATTTATGGCTTCCACAACAATATTATGTATAACAATATCATAGTTGCAACAATAAAACATGGTTGACGCAACCGCACAGTATGGTTAAAACAAGCATATACTATGAGTGCAACTACATCATTAATTTTACTATTTACAGCCACATATTTCAAGAATAATATGTTCCTCCTCAAGTTTCTGCAATTACCGGACAAGTAGGAGCATACACGCAAAGAAAAAACATTTTACAACCTAATTGCGGCTATAGTATTATATTATCTGCAAAGATGTGCGAGGTTGAGGAAAACCGGACACTTTCATTTAAAATATTTGAGGTTTTGGTCAATAGTAAACACTATTTTTGTTACAGTTTGATCATTTTATTATCACCATTCATTAAAATTGAAATAAAGTTAATGCATTTGAAACAACAATATCTAGAACCGCATTATAATGAACATTGAAACAAGCTTTATAAAGTGATCACCTGGTAACCAAATAATATACAATTTATTGTTGTTTTTAGGAAATTTCTTGTTGCTGGCGTTGAGAGCTAATTTTTCTCCTACTTCGTTGTGGAATGAATTCAAGTTTGCAAAAGTTAGGTTAGATTCGGAGAGTAAGAGTAAGCAAAATTATTACTAAAGACCTGTGCAACAATAAAAGCAATAATTTGGCTTTTACAAATTTGAAAAATATCAAATATTCGACGAGTGATAGCCAAAAAACCACATAAACAATATGCTGAAAACCGGCATTCGACTGCAAAGTTCGAAGGTCGATTAAACAAAAATTCTAACTAACATACACAAAAGTCGAGATACGGTCCTTCTAATTTAGCCTCCAATTTCACCGCTGACTCTCAGAAACAATCTAAATTTTTCTAACTTCAATTTATTCCACAGTGTTTTTGTATTATTTATTTATTTATTAATAGATATTTATCTATATATGGCTTAACATAATGTTGTGAGCCAGATTGGCACTTGTAATATAATAATTATTAAAGTTTAATTCATTTAAATCATCATTCGTGTATTTCGCTTAATACTAGTTAATTAGCTATATACTGAATTCATTTAAAATCAATTTACGATATTTTAAGGATGTCTCTACATATAGGAATAAAGCTTCAAAGTTACATCCATTTAAAATGCTGAGTGTATTGGTTATCAGTGTTTTTGTATTGTGACTGTAAATATGTAAGTGCTTGTTAATGAACATTTTTCTTTTATTGAAACGAAACAGGAAAAAATAAATCAAATATATTAATTCAGGTTAAAAATATACCTTACAAATGTTTTCTGTCTTTTTCAGCCGTCTATATACCGCCTACATTTTGGTTGATGCTAATCAACTCATCAGTCAGTATCAGTCTACTGACTGATGAGTTGATTAGCAACAACTCATGATGATGTTTTGATGTTTTTCAAGTCTACTGACGTGAAGAAATGGTGAACGCATTTTTTTTATCGTCATTTTGTATTCAGAGGACGACCTCTGTATATGCATTATATTCTCCTAGCACAAACACTATTTAGTCAAAAGGAGTTAACGCAACCTCTTCTTCGTTTTCAAGTCTTCGATTGTATTGATGGAAATCACAGAAAAATAAAACACGACAGAACCCCATTCGGATTAACTACTGCAAACTTAGACTTTTATAAAAGCTATTAAATTATTCTTAAGTGCTAATATATTTGACATCAAAATTGTATGATCTTTGTCAAATAAGGAGTCGTTAAACATGAAATATTTCCTATAAATAAGCCAGTAAATAACAATACGGTCAACCACTATGGATCCGAAACTTATAAAATAGGTCTCAGAAAACACGTTTTCTCTCACCAAATGTTCACAAACAACTCTAGATAAAAAAAACTTTAGAAATAAAATAGTTCTGTTACTATTTTTCTACTTTACAATAACTAAATATTCTTATAATATAGTGTATATAGTTTTGATATTATTAAAACGCAGTCATATCCATATGAAGAGGGCATATGTGCAAAACAAAGAAAAATAATAAAAACTCCTCATGTGTAGCCATAATAAAAGTTAAGACGTGACAAAAATGCCTTTTGATGTCTCTTTATTTTAATCTGTTATAAATTGTTTGTGAAACTTAACTTAAGGCACTTTTAAGTCCATTCAACAATTTATATTTTAGAAAGTGTGTTTGTTGGGAATAACAAAGAAAATATTGTAAAATGTTAATAGCAATGTATAAAAATACACTTCGTCTTCACTTAGTTTTCTAACAAAAGAAAATAATAGTTGAAAAAATTACAAACACACATATATTTTATGGTTTAGATTCTACACTTTCTGCCATATATTTTGTCCCCCAGGGGCATCAACTAAATTGTTGCCGTTAAAAAGATTTTTATTTGATACCTTTTTCAATACATAAAGTCATTGGAAAATAAAATTTTTGTGAGCCTTAGGAGTCAAAACTAGGTTCTCTGCATAAACGTCATTAGGACTAAGTATCGCTTCGATTGACCGTTAACATTTTTTTAATACTAGAATTAATTGATGGCTTATATCATCCTCCGGCGATAGAAATTTCTAACGCCTGCTAACCTCGTCTGTTATTAGGAAAGCCTTATAGCTTTATTCTTTACAGTTAATCTAGGGTATTTCATTAAGTTTTACCCAATAAGCTTAAATAGCACTAACATTACTTAAACATGCCTTTAAATCGCTTGTAAAAAAATATCACTTGCGGGCCGAAGCGCCATTGTGTTGAAACCACATAAAGTTGGTATATAGATTATCTAGTTTCGGCCAAAAAAATTCTACAATCACAAACACCAAACGTTGTTTTCTAAAAGATATGGAATTGGGAATCCACCATCCCAAAACTAGCACTAAACTGTGGCATCTTGTGCATCCATTGGACGCTCTAGGAAATCATGTGGATTTGTATTATCGCAAAGTGGACAATTTTAATTTTCATTGAGAAACTCACCTTACCTTTAGATAGTAATGCAGCACAACGATTATATGTAACAACAGTACCCCCGTTTCTAATGCTTTGTCTATTCATACGGATTTGAAGAAATAGACTGCACTAATTACAATTGATTTGAGTGCTGTAGCATCAGCGAGATGATCATTGCCAGGTATCAAAACTCGTAAGTCCCTGTTGAATGGTTGTTTGCCAATAAATTTCACTTTTTAAAAATGTAATTGGAAATAACAAATTAAATATCAATAATTTTTTTTCTACTTACACCTGATGTAGCATTGAAAAAAGATGCAAAGGGAATGCAAGACCAAAACCAAAATTTTTTAGTTTAAAATTCTACATTGAAATCCCTTTAAAGTAAGATATGCTTCAAATTTCAGTCGGATTAGTTAGCCCAGTGTAAAGTTAATTTTTTTAAGCTCCCATCTCTTTTCTAAATCAATATTTATGTAAGGTGATACCAGTCATTTTTCAGTTTTCAGCTTGCTCAAGAATTTGTTAAAATAATATATTGTCTAATATCAAATACCAACAAATAACAGAAATTGCAACTCTATATTATAATAGTTTATAATAAAAACATAAATTTAACAGAATGTTGTAAACCGTACTGTTGTAAACCGTAGTACTGATGTATAACAATATATCCTAAGTGGTAAAAAAAATTAAACAATAAAAAGCAACTGTATTAATTCAGGTCCAAAAATGAACCTTTTCAAAAATTAATACATTTCAATTGGCAAATAAATAATTAAGTTCATATTTGAATTAAAAGCAACAATATGTAGATACAGGTTTTCTTTTGCATGAGAAAATTACTTCTGCTCATTTTATCAAATCAAATTTTCTGAAATTTCACATTTTAATCCTGCGTATTCTCAAAGACACTTCTCGTACAACGGATACGCAACAGATGTGACTTATAAAAATGTAGCATTACTCATACGCCTAACACAACTCCCTAATTCTAACGAACATGCACAGTATGTATAACATACGTAATTAAACAATATGTATAAATTAATGAATATACGTATATTAATGTTAAGTAAAAATGCTCTGAAATTTCGATTTCATTAAAATTATCATCAAAATGCTAAATTTTGGTGATATGCACAGAACATTGACTGAACGACCGTCACAATTTTTACATAACAAATACTTTAATGTTTGTGTGAATTCCGTAGGTACATATGTTGATGCCATTGTTTCTTTGATTGTGGCAAATTTTTTGGCAGCATTTCCTACTAGTTTCAGATTTGCTTGTAATATGGTGAAACAATTATTATGTTTATCTGACGCGTGCTAAAAAAATTGTTTCCTTCTACTTAGGCGCAGTATGCCAGAGCATTGTTTACGATATATTCATATAAAATATGTAACAAATTTTAGCACAACTACGTGCGAAACAGTAGCAGCAAGCTATAGAAAATAAAATTGTACTCGTTATGTTTTAATGTGAAATAACTATATTCTAAGATCTTAACGAACACTTTCTTAAAGAAACGCTGAGCTGTTCATAAAAAATATTGTATTAACATTGAAGTTGATATTTAAGTGCCATTTATCTTGTGGTGGCCCCAAAACACAAAATTTAACTTTGTTGCTACTGTTGTCCACACAACTAAACGAAGCACCCATACATACGTAAATGTGAGAGTTTTCCACAAAGAGCCGCCTTAAATAAGCTGTAAGTGTTAAGCAAACGAATATCATTGAGAGAAGTTCTAATGGCACTCATCAAGAACAGCTTTATTTGAGTAAATATATATTTTTCGATTATAGGTACTTAGTTATTTGAATAAAAATATTTTTGGTTAAAAAAAAAATTAAAATTTATTTGCAAAATACTGTATTAATTGAATACTCTACACATTAGGAAAATATACGGTTGAGGTAACCATATTCAAAGAGAAACGTACTATTGTTAAAGTGTATGGTTACAGACTGACAATATTAATTGTTAAATAAAATATGCATCAAACAGTACTATTGCCATTTCTTACCATATAAAAACATACTACTGTCAAATCTAACCATACTTATGTAGTTTCTAACCATTCTATCTTCAAATCCAACTATTTTATTTTCAAATTTCAGGTTGCATATGACAAAATTGATTCTAGATTCTACAAAAAACATGGTTACTCATGGCAATATTAAGATTGAATTTACAGCAATATGGCCACCCTGAAACTTTTTTTCATAGCATGGTTAGAAATGGCAGTGGTGTGGTTGGAAGTAACAGTATTATCGCTCAAAATGCCAACAATTTGGTTAGGCATAACAATAGCCTAATCGATTAAAAAATTTACAGAATTCAAATATTTTTACGTATGTATATACACATCTATATACTATTCATAGCTCTTCAACACACAATAAAAACATAATTTGTATTGCACAATTGTCTTATTTCGGCTGCGGTTTTTATTAAAGTTATTTTTTGTTTCGTTCCAAGAAGAGAAAAGTACTGATATACAAATTTTTAATCACAGCACCAAAATTGGAAGAAGAAAAATTAGCTGCCAGTGGCTACAACAAAATCTTTGCTAAAAACAACAATAGATTGTTTATTATACGGTTACCGTTTCATAGATGAAAAATACTACGTTCGTCACAAATAAAGCTTGTTCAAATGTTCATTATAACTTTGTTGTAGACCTAGTTTTTCTTTCAAATGAAATAACTATATTTCAATTTTCTTAGATAGTGACAACAAAATGGTTTTAAATATCAATATATAGTTTTCCTCAACCTTCCGTATCGTTACAGATAACATAATACTGTTGCCACAACCGTGTTTTAAAATGTTTTTCCTTTGCCTGAGTGCTACCATTTGTACGATAGTTGTAGAAAATTCAGTCAATGGATATAATGTTTGTGCAAACAGAAAATATATGTATTCGAGGAGAAACATATTACTTTTAAAATATATGCATTCAATTTTAATCAGTCGATACAACCTTTCGTATCGTTATAGACAACATAACGCTAGCAACACAACTGGAACAAACGATGAATTTCGTCCAACACGACAAATACGCCGATTAAAATTCGCTGTGTAAATTCGTCGTATGAAGCACAATAACGACGAAAAGCAAAAACATCTGTTATAATTGATAAAGTTGTTTATTGTTTTTTCAAAAAGATAAAAAAAATTAAATGAATCAAGGAATTTAAAATTTTGTAAAAATAATTAAAATAATGAACATCATGTTCATTATGGTAAAAGCCTTTTTTCTTGTACGTTAACATTATAATTTCACTTGTATTCATTTTCTCAGTTTTTTAATTTTATCTTATTATAGTTGAACAGCTGATGGGGTGACCATATTAAAGAAATTGGTTGCTAAAAAATTTAGAATTATCAAAAACAAAAAATTAAACACTAGTACAAACGTGTTTTATAATTTAATATGTGTTTACTAAAACACTTGAAAACTAAAACCAAAATGGCCACATGGTACTGATTTGTTCGTCGTTCGCCGGCGTAAGAAATAGAAATAAATCTATTTCAAGTTCGCCGCGTACAACGAATTTCGACCGACGCTGTGACTGTGTGTATTTTCATATACACCAATGTGTTTTATTTTTGATTCGTCTATCGTCCCAGTTGTGTTCCTAGCATAATGTTGCTGTCGCAACCATATTTTTTTTCTATGCGTGTAGTAATAGGTTTGCAATACAAATGGTATTAATGATACTTAAAAATGTTTTAATTGCAATATTTTTTACAAAGTTGTTGATTAGCAATACTATGATTAGCAATACCATGGTATGGCAATAAATACAATTTTGATACCAACAATTTTTGAAATACCAATTATTAAGTGAATTTAAATTGAAGTCACTATACGCTTAGAAACTCCTAATCTGTAGTAATTAATATATTTATTCAAAAAAAAAAAAAAAAAAAAAATAGTAGAAAAAATGTAGCTCTTACAAAGTTAATTTTAGCTGCTGATGATGTTATTATGTTCAATTAAAAATTTTTTTTAAATGTTAAACATTTCTTGCCAAGAATACAAGAAAAATATTTGCGAATCGGTGTATATTAGGATCGACAATTATAGTGAGTTAATCTAAGTAGAAAAGCTAAAATTTAAATTGTCTTCTTCCAGCAAATAGAAACTAATCAATATTGAACTTTTTGAGTTCAAATATTTCAACTGGTTAATTGACGACAACCATATAAAACCAAAAAAAAAGTGTGTTGGCTTAAAATATTGTCTTATATTTTTTCTGCGTATGCAGAAGCTTACCGTATTTCGGATGTGATTTAAAGTTTAAAAACTTGCTTAAAACATATGTATTTTTGTTAAAAGGCAATTTGAGGCTTGACGTTTTTTGCTTTGCTCTTAAATTTTTGTATGCAAAATAAATTCTAATATTCTGTTTGAAAAAGCGAAAATTGATATTCAGTGTATATTGCTATGCTGTTTTTTACAAGCTTTAAACGTTGTATGCATGCGAAAAGTTCCACAAAGTCATAAAACCTCAACAAGCATTGATATTAAAAAAAAAAAAAAAAAAAAAATCCATATGTTATGAATATTTAATAAGAAGTGGATTATAGAACTCTTAAAGAATGCGTAAGTAACAGTTTTGTTTGCGTTGTCCTTAACAGAAGTACATAAAGAGTTTAAGTTAGATGCTGAAATTTGTGGAGCAAACTGAGTAGACAAAGGTCATAGTGAAATACAGTTGTTGAGAAGGCCGCTTTTGCCAGTTCTTAGAAATTTAATTTTAAAACTTCAAGCTTATATTTTTTAAAGTTTAAAAAGTTGAAAGTTTTTGCCGCATCGCATTGTGATGTGATGGGATGTAAATGCCAAGTTTTGTGAGGACGAGTATTATATATTTTCATAAAACATGGATTTATTAGAGTGATTGTTCATTATTAGACATGTGTGAGTACATATGTATGTATGTATGTATGTATGTTTTTTTTTTTTACTTTATGAGCAGCTGAATATTTTAAACTTACAGCAATTGCTTTTTAAATGATTTGTACTAGATGTGGGCACATGTGCTCACATAGTCGTACACATATACTTCTATGTATGTATTTTTATGTGTAATTCAACACACTGCAACCACAATGTTTGAAAATACACACACCCACACATTTATGTATTAGTCTTTTATTTGTTATTGTTGCTCCATTCATGTTTACTCACCTGAAATACGGTTAGCGGCATATGAAACTCAGCGCCACCCGTAATAAGGAAACCCCATTTTGAATCATCTTTAGCAGCGTATTGTTCAGAGTCAACATCAAACGCTGGGAAACCATCGGTATCACCGATGCCGCATGACAGTTTAATGATGGGAGCTTTTTTCGGTGGTTCCGGCGAAAATGAGTAAAGAGATAACAGATTTGGTTCTGGCATAATTTGAGCAACAACGATACAGGTATTTATGTGCTGTTTGAAATTAAAAATATATTTTTATCTTTAGAGCTGTTTAATGTGCTTTTTGTTCAAGACTTAAAGAGATTAGTTTAGAGTTATTTTTGAATAAATAAAGAGTGCGATAAGACAGTGTGACAACTAAGAGATTTCATTGTGTAAGAAATATAAAATACAGTAAGAGCTACACATAAGTTTTTTAACGATTTATATTTGTTGTAGGTATATTTGAGATACAAATCTGAATTCGCACCAGAAATGTGCATCATTATGTAAAAGTAAGCAGAGAGATAATAATAATAATAATTTGTGTACATCCGAGACTAATCCCTTGGCGCAGCCAGGGATAGGTAAAAATAAAACTCGATGTTTGGGATTTTCAGGTATGAGAAATTGATCTAGCATGGTTTCGGATCCGGGGTTGAGCTGGAAAGGGGTCAAAACGGATAAAAAGAGGACAAAATCCCTAATTCAATATCACCGGATCTTATCTAGTTGCTACCAATAAGTTGATAAAAATAAATGGAAACGTATCTGGTACTTTTTTTTTGCAATTTTATACACTAACGGGATAAAACGGACAAAAACTGAGTTTTAATACTTTTTAGAACTTCATTTATTCATAAAAGACGTAGAAATAGGAAACACTGAAATGCACTTCCCCTTAAGAGCTTCTTACTTTTTTTTTAACTTGGTCATTAAGGATTAAAAAAGCGCAATCGGTAGTTCTGTATCTCCTAGTCTAAAACAAATGACAAAAATAAACAAAAAAGCAATGAAAGCTTATTAAAACCAATCGGACAAGTGTACTTTTTTGAAATTCTAAGTTTTAGGGGGATAAAAAACGGGTAAAATAGGCCATTCAATATCTTCGGACTTAATTAAGTTAACATGAAAATTCATTATGATAAAAGTAATTTGGATTTCTAACTACTTTGAATCTATAAAACAGGTAGGAATAATAGAAACATAAAAAATGAATTAAACTTCCCTTGAAAACCGTTAAACGTGCTTGCTCAAACGGAATAAAAATTTAAAAACCGATAATTCTGTAACTCCAAGTTTAATAAAAGTACCAAAAAGGTTCAAAAAGGCCTCAAAGCTTTAATGTAATGTTTACAGGTTTCCAACAATTTTCTCTATGAAAATTATTGAAAAGAAAAAAGATATTTCACCTTACTCAAAAATAACACACTAGTTTTTAGTTGTAAGTATGTATGAAAAGCTCACTCACAAGCAGCTTATGTACATATGTCGAAAGATTAAATTTACATGCTGTTGTTAACAATTATAATTCCCAAGTTTCTTTTAATTTTAGCTTTTTAAAATGGTTTGTGATATATTTAGGCCTCTCTATATTTTTTAATTAGAAAAAAAGCAGAGGAGATCTTAAAGTTCAAAAACAAAATATTCCACAATCAATGCACAATGCAAATCAAAATGTAAGTATGATCAGAATAGGGACCGAATACAATTGACATCTTCCCATTTCATTAAAAATGCTTACGAGATATTTCTTTCTATTTAACATTGGGAATTTTTAAAATTACACTACTTTTATTTCTCTTATAAAAATCGTTACGAGTAACTCAGAAAACTTGAAAACCATTGGGTCTTAATTTTTTTCTAGTTTTTAAGAATTAAAAGTTTAAAAAATTTCCAAGACAACAACTAGTTTTATCACTGGTTTCTTTATTATTACAGAAATAATGAGTACGCCGAAAAATACTATCAAAGTAATTTGAAGATGTATTATTTAAATTGTGTTGACATATTAAGATTGATCCCGCACATTTTGTGCAAAGCTCGGTAAAATAAGGGCAAACAATTTTTTTTTTTTTTCAATAATAGATAAAAAGGGATAAAAGTACGGCAACATTAAGAACCACACTTCTGTCCCAAAAGTAGCAAATGGGCTATTGGGATACTGCAATCAAAAGTGAAACAAAGATTTTGTGGAAATGAAAGGATTTTCTAGACGCAGTTAGAAATTCAAATGCTTAGCAGGTACTTTTGCAATACTACTTGAAAAACAGCAAAATTGTTGTTAAGTTGGCTGACTGAGATGCACTTTTTTGTTTATTAGTGCCGAATTTTTGAAACAGCTGACTGTCTAACTACTTGCCCAAACTAGCAGTAAGAAAAAGTGCGGGTGTTTTCGAGCAAGAAGAACATGAATATTTCTTTCTCAAAAACGCTCTCATTTGCACGAATTTTGAGTACGGGAACTGGGTTTGTGGAAACTAGTTTCCCGCGATCTCTCAAGTGGAGTACGGGATCACAGCTTCTGTGTATTAAAGTCCAACACTGACACACACACACCCACACATATGCAGTCTTTTCATTGAATATGCCTATTGCACACTTTGTACTTTTCTCTTATCTTAAAAGAATAAAATCGATAGTTTCCCATTGATTTTAATTAATGAGGTCGTATCTTTATGGACTAGCCATAAAACTGGTCAAAATTATGGAGTAAGGTTTTTAAAATTAAAAATTTTAACTATTGCAAAAGAAAACTTTTTTTTTTTTTAATTTTTTAATAACGATTGCAATAAAATGTTATATTGAAACAGTTTGAAGCCAAGTCAATATAAGTCAAAGTTTATCAAATGTGTTATTAATATCGACCTTTTTAGATTAGATAGTTCAAAGTTCTTGGACATATGTATCTCTATTATGAAGCAAAACTCATCATTTAAAATTTTTTGCTGAGATATACCCGGTAGCCTCTTCAAAAGTCACTAATTTCTGAAAAAGATTTAAAACATACTACCTATTATTTTAAGTCTAAGAATAGACCTTATTAATGTTTTCTGTCTTTTGAGCCGACATTACGTTGATGCTAATCAATTCATCAATACACTTGAAAAATTCTTAAATGAATGTTTCAAACATAACTACTTATTCCGTAATTCCCATGAACAAAATGAGAATCGGAAATCTTCAAGCAAACACAGAAAAAAATTTTGTCTGGCAACTCTTTTACTTTACTCCACAATTTCTCTACAGCAAGTTATTATCGCTTGCTACGATTTATAGTTTTGAAAGTATCGAAAAGTAAAAGTTTTTTAAATATTCAAAAATTAACTGAAGTATTTATTTGCTATAAAAGCTAATAAGAAGGTCTAGCTTTTAATAATACATTTCACTTAGCTCTTAAAGCAAATAAGCAATTAAATTATTTATCTATGAAATCTCTACTAATGATATTTTTTATGGTTCATTGCGAGAAACAGTTTATGGTGTGTTGCCTAGTGTTATCAATACATGTATGTTTTTTTTGGTGACAAATAAAGTGCAAAATATGGTTTCTGGTTATAAGAACCATCACATCAACCAAAATAAAAGATATTAGTTTAAATATTCATTTTGTCAACAAAAAAGCTTTCTGGAGACAAATTTGTTTTGCAAAAAATTATTTCGCTTGTCATTAACAGCACCACCCAGCTTGTGGTTTCAAGATGTACGAGATGTTGGTCCGATATGACACAAAAGCGGAATGCTGTTTTTAGTTTTAAAGAAGTATCAGATCTGCAGGTTGCACAGCAACCACAAGACTTTCGCCTAAAACTGAACCGCCCCAATATGTGTGTTAGCATACAAGTTCATTGCAATTATAGAACTTTTCTTGTTATCAACGAAGAGCAACGTAGTGTTTTAAGAGCCCTCAGTTGTCTTGTCTCTTCTTAGTCGCCCTCTTTATATGTATGTATGTGTATCAATCAATGAAGCTCGTACATAATATTATTTTTATGAGTAAATTTTTGAAAGAAAATTTCTTTAAAATTTTGCCAGAAATTATGACAAACAAAAATGTGCACGTTTTTATCAAAAGCCGGTTTGTTTATTTTTATAATTTTTGTTTAACAAAACAAAGAGCACTTTTAACCATATCAATTGAAACTTAAATTTCAAAAATTTTTTAGTTTAAAGAGTTACGTAATGATGAACATTAAATAAGAACTTTATGCATTTAGAAGTGTTTATTTTTATTTACTTAATTTTTTTTAACTTTTTATATTTATTATTTTTCAACTCTTTTTAGCACTTTAATCGCTGGTATAAATATTTTTTTTTTTTTATAAATTTATTTCGCTAAAATCTCCCGATAAAATCTTGTTTGGACGTTTTCTATTTTACAGTGCAATTTGGCGACTGATTATTTTTAAAGTTACAATTTCTTTCCCTTGCGGTCTAACCGAAATTAGTTGCTCTCTTCATATAAAAAAATACATCTATTTTTCTTTCTTCTAATGCAGTAATAGTTTTTTAAGTATCTTCTTGTGTTAAGAAAATGTATTTTTGGTGAATTTCTTAATTTTGGTTGCGTGTTTTCATCACTTGTTGGCACCCGTCCGTGTTCAGCGTGTGTCAAGAGAATGCTATTTTGGGTCAATTTAAGTTATTTTGGGATAGGTCTATTTCATGTTTGTTTACATGCAGTGTGGAAATTTATATTCTGTTGCTAGTTGCACAAGCTAGAATGCCAAGTGGAAAATCTAGAAAATTATTGTAAAAAAAAAAATTTGGTGATTCTCATTAACAACAGTATACTTGTATGTACTGTGCAAATATGTTTGCAAATATTAATATACATATTTAATAGGTCATTGTTTACAAACACTAAAGATATGTCAGCTAAAAAATGTGGAAAAAAATATTATTAATTTTCATGTAACCCAATTATTTGGCTAAAGCAGGAAATTTTTTAAAATAATCGATCCCAATAAATATTATATATAAGCTTGTAACTGATATAACAAGAGTCATAAATAAACTTTTCAATATTAATTAAATATACATACATACATACATACATATGTATGTGTATCTATAATTCAGTTCTTTTCGGAAATGCGTCAACTTTTCCTATTAGCTCAAACGTTTTGAAAATCATAGATGCTGTTTGTTTATTTTATCCGTCCACTTTAATGAAGTTCTTTTGTTTGCCAGACAATTAAACATTTCAAAAGAGAAGAGAAAACCAACAACAAAGCTAATTTTTCTTTAGAAATTTCGAATCAAATACTTGTGTTAACAGCAAAAATAAATATTTAAACATGCAAGCATTTCCTCAATAAGTCAATACACTTAAGATTCTACAAAACATTGTTGAAAACATTCTCCAAAATATTTGTTTTTCCACATTCTCAACGCACAGTGGATACAAAATGAGAGAAAATCAAAGTTTTAAGTACCAGCACAAGGAAAAGTAATGAAATTTTACAAGATAATCGTATCGTAATAACTGAAAGATTTTTATGGAGCGAAAACCTTACTCTGCTGCTGAGAACATGCGCTGCATCCGTCCGTCATAATGCCCATTTTCCGAAGCGGTAAAAGCTACAGGAACGAAATTTCTTTAGAATACGTCATGACCGGTGCTGACGAGAAAGTGTGGCGGCTTCCAAACAACTAGTTGTCCACCCTGCTAAATGTCTTTGATATCTTCTTTGTCTAATTTAATTCATATCAATCACAAGGATAATATAGAAAGAACTTGAGCCTGATATACTTAATACAGAAATAAATACATGATCGCTATAACTATATATGTATATAAAACCAAACAGCAAAGTGTGTGCCTATAGTATAGAAATAAATTAATTGAGGCAAGTGCGATACTGACTCGCACAACAAGGGTTCCGCATTAAATTTTAACTTTTTTCAGCTTTTGGCATTTGTTGTTGTAGAGGCCTGCCACCTGCACATACTGTGAAAATTTTAAGTCTCTATCTTTTACGGTTCACAAAGGAAAATCAATTTTCAAATTAAAGGGTTCCCCCGTACACAGGGCGAACTTTAATTTTCACGTTTTGCTGTCTTTTAAATATGTTGTTGTATAGGCCTGGTGACTGCATATACTGTGAAAATTGCAAGTTACAGCAAATTTTAATTTATTATATGGCAGTAGCTTTTGTTTGCAAAATTTTTGTGGTTTCTTGTATTTGTTGTTGTAGAATCTATGTAACCACATATCCTACGCAAATTTCAAGTTTCTATCTCTTATGATTGAAAAGTAGCAGCTATATTTGCTAGTTTCTTGTATGGGGACCCACTTTAGTTCTTAATTTTATGTCGTTTTTATTCTCTAGTTTTGTAGAAGCCGTTTAGCCACATATCCTGTATGAATTTCAGCGCTTTTAGTTTAGGAGATAAGAGCCTACGACGGACGAACGGATGGACAGGGAAGAGTCATAAAAGTGTTCCAGTTTCACTGAGTGCGGAACCTCTAGGGTATCACTTGGAACTTGCTGTCGACCATACAGGGTGAATTTTAGTTGGAAACTCCGCGAGGTACATGTACTATTTGTGTAATAACTTTTGCATAACGTATTCGAGATTTTTTCTCTAGGAGCCCAATTTTTGGTTTGAAATTTTTTTTCTGCGCCCACCTGTCTCTGCCATTGAGAAAAGTACCCAAATTCTATTTTACCCTTTTCCCCATCTTAAAATTCAGAATTTCAATACAGCAGGACCTTTTTGAAATTTTTCCATACTTGTATTGGCAGGGGAGATGCGTAGTTACCGATTGTGCCCTTTTTACCGTCTAAATGCCAAAACTAAAAAAAAAATTAAAAACCACATACGATATTTTGTTAAGAGGAGCTGAATTATATTTTAATTTAATCCCTATTGGTACTAGTTTCATAGATGAATGCCATTAGAAAAAGTACTAAAATACCGTTTTTACCCATTTTATCTCTTTAGTACTCAAAATTCCAAAAAGTGAGTCCAGTTTTAGGTGCATTTTAAATTTTTATTAAGCTCAACACAACGGGACCTTTCTAGGACCCAAGTGAGCCGGTCTCATGATCGACGGCCCGCGTAACATAAACAAACGGATTAAGCTCAGAGATATAAAATTACCGATTTTACTCTTTTTGATCCATTTTTACTCCCTAATTTGATCACATAAATGTGACTTTTGTGAGGGGTTTTTAAGAGACGAACATAAAGGTATTTAAAAATGTTTTTGAATATGAAATAAAAGTTTAAATTTTTGATGCAGCTGTCAACTTTCTAGAGTAAGAATTAAACTGCCAGAAACAGAATGCGAAAGATTTGTTAGTGGACCAATCAGAGATAACTGCGCCACCGCTTTGTACTTAAAATTACTATGCTCTGTTTACAAAGTTTTAGTTCATATTTGTTGTTTGCATTTAAGTTGTTTGTTTCTAATTTCATTTATTGTCTCTTTTATCAATTAAATTTTATCTAAAGCCTTTTATTTATTTCACTTCAAGAATATGTCTCATGTTTTGTTGTTGAAACATTGCTTTTTTTGGTTTCTTTGTGATTTTTAAAATTTTGAACTTTTAATATAGAATACGATTAAAGTCCGTCACACATTTCTACGTGTACATGTTCAGTAGAAAGCTCCGATAAGAAAAAATGTGTTAAACCTTGATAATGAAAGAAAGAAAAAACATGGAATTGAAATATTAGGGAGGGTCTCTTAAATGAGATATTTAATGTGTGTGTTTTTTGCAAGTGCCCGTGAAATGTACGTAAAATAACAAGTTGAAAGCGAGACCAAAAACGTTCAGCACTTTGAAGAAAGTATTTCATCGTTGCATGAAAAAAATATGTTATGAAGCCTACTCGTTGTTTTCTATCTAAGATCATGTTGTGATCAACATGTACACTCACAATTGTCAGCCGTTTAGATTTTCCAAATTATGCAAATAGGTTTGTTTTGTAGCCTAATTTCTTTAGTAAGTATTTTACCCTGGCTGCATTTCCATCATTCCAAATAGCTGATGACATGATAGCGTAAATGAATGATAAGTAGTTGCCGAAACTACTTGGTTGTGGTAAATCACAACGTGATGCCTCTCGCATATTTTTTTTTTTCAACCCAAAGTAAAAACAGTTTGAACAAAACATAAATCGATTTAGCTTCTATCAATATAGGAAAGGTTAGATTGATTGGAGGGGTTTGTTGGTTCATGTCTTGCGACATACACTTAAGCCAGCATATGCTTGTTGTACGCTCCGTAGATTTAACCATAAACAGATTGACCCAAGGGTCTATAGGAGCTCTGTGTCATTCACAAAGTTCCTCAATTTCCTCCAGCATATGCCCCGTAATTGTGTTATATCTGGTAAGTTATCTCTTCCAAAATAGCGGGACCGTGTTTGTGAGAAGGCGGGGCACTGGCATAAATAGTGCTTTAATATCTCGCTCGCCTTCCCACTTGCTCTACTTTCAGCTCCTCCCGCTATTCCTATGCCGCCTATCAATATAACCCAAACGAAAATCTAATTGAACTCAATACAAATTAGACAAAATAAACTAAAACAAAAATTATTTACATGTGTTTTGTTCCATTTCTGGTTCAGCTTATAAGGCCTAATATCTTTCAAAATTAAAACAAAGTTTTAATTACTGTTGTACCTGACGTTTCTGTGATACTAGTTAGAGGTGTACAAGTTTTGCATTAAATGCTTATTGTATTTTATATTTTGTAACGTTTTAATTTTTCAATGTTGTATTTTTCAATTAATTTCTGCTGCCATAAAATATTAAAACCCTTGAAAAAGTCGACAAAAAATCGACGAAACATCGGGTACAACAGTAATTAATACTTTGTCTTAATTTATTACTTTAGGTCTAAAAAAAATACACCTTAATGCTTTCTGTCTTTTTTCAGCCGTCTATATACCGCCGACATTTCGTTGCTGCTAAACAACTCATCAGTAGACTTGAAAAATCTAAAAAGAATGTTTGAAGCCCAACTACTTATTCCAAAATTCTCATGAACAAAATGAGAATCAGAAATGCTCAAACAAACTTCTTATACAGAAAGCATTTTACGTTTTGCAACACCTTTACTCTTTATAGTACTTCCTTACAACAGGTGACCTTTGGTTACCAACAACTTGTATTCTTGAAAGTATCAAAAAGTAAAAGTTTTCGAATATTCAACAATGAACTTAATTATTTATTCGCTGTAAGAGCCAATTGAAATTTATTACTTTAGGTCTCAAAAAATAGACCTTAATGCTTTCTGTCTTTTTTAGCCGTCTATATGCCGCCGACATTTCGTTGCGGCTAAACAACTCATCAGTAGACTTGAAAAATCTAAAAAGAATGTTTGAAGCCCAACTACTTAATTATGAAAGATATTAGGCCTAATAAGCTAAACCAGAAATGAAACAAAACACGTAGAACAAGGAGTTGGCCAATATATACAAAAACACAATTTTTACAAAAATTATTTATATTAAAAAATAGTTTTAATTATTTATTTACTATAACTATTAGTTATATATCTGTTTCAAATGCTTTCAATTGATGTTAACAGCTTTCATAAGAAATTATGTTAAAAATGAGGAAAATCCCTTCAGTTCAGTGTGAGGGTTGTTGATTCCAGTAGGATGGAATAATGTAAAAAGGTAACTATGGGATGAAGATAGAGAGAGAGAGAGAGAGAGAGAGAGAGAGTAGGGGGACTCAAATTAGGGAATGGTTTTTAAATGTTAAAGCGGCAACAAAGCATCGTGTGTACAACAGAGCAGGCAGCCGATGCTACCACAACACCTGGTAGCCCTTGATCAGTTGTGTTGGACAAGCTGTAGCGAGCAAATAGGTATGTAAACTGGAGCTTTTGTTTTTGATACTTGCTTACACTTTCGGGCCACACTTTTTTTTGGTGTTTTAAAGAGGCTGGTGCGTATATACATATATTTTTTTTTTTTTTTGTTGTAGCTGCATATTGGCTGCCAAGAACTCCAAACGTCGGCGAGCCACAGCCGGAGCATCCGCCAGCAGTCGGCAACATACATTACGCGAAATCATTTATATTTCTTTTTTATTTTAACAGCAAGCTATAACTAACTAGCAACTACTACAACAAAAACTTCAGAAAAAACCTGCAGTTTGGAGAGTTCACAAAACGTAATAGGTTTGAGTATTTAGTAAATATTTTATCTTAAATATCACCCCTTTTACTCGCCAATGCTAAGTCGGAAACACTGTGTCTTTACACAGTATTTCCGAATATATACCCCAACACTTGTTTGAATAATCAAAGTGGGACTCACTGTCATCGATAGCAATATTCATCGTGTGTGAGCTAGTGATTATGACAATGATATAGTCGATTTGATATTGTTGAATCCTCTCAACTTTCGAATTGAAATTACTTTAATTTTGGTTAAACAGAAATGCAACTTATTTTCAGTTTAATCTAAATTGCGTAGTGTTGCGTGGGGGCTAAATCAACTTTCTCTTTAATAAAACAAATGTTTGTTACATCAACAAAAAAAAACGTCTCAACAAATTCGATTTTGGTGTAACTAATGTGCTACAGTTATTAAAAGGATGCCAGAAGATAAAATACGATTTGGAAGTGTTCAGTATGTCAACTCATATTCGTATACTGTGTATTGAAAGCTCAACTTCTTCACGCCAGGTTAAAAGTGTTCAAACTGGTTGCTCCCTAATAGACAAATGAGCGAATACATGAAATGCTAACACTTATTTTAATGATAATAAAATCAATATACCTAAAAAGTTTGTGGTACAATGTGCATCAAAAGACTTAGTTTTAAGCAGCTTGCTACTGCTGTCAGTTAATCTGTTTTACTTTAGTTTTTGGTTTTATTTTTTTTTTTTTTTTATACAACGCTACATATTTTCTAAATTGTAAAAAATACAAATTATCGTTCAAAGAGTTTCATTGTTTTCGTTAGAATCTTCATTTGAATTATCGCTTCGATTGCCACCACAGCCTTGGGCGTAATCTTCTTCTGAGTTTTTATTTTCCAAAAATGAGTCTGAAGTTTCAAAATTGTTACCACTCCACACTGCAGGCTCATTGTTTTCGAAGTCCTCGCTATTATTGTCTTCATTATTTGCTTGTTTTTCTTTGCTTAAAATAAAAACTTCATTTTCGTCTTTTGTTTGTTGTGTCAGATTTTCTTCACTGGTATCATCTACGCTTCTTCGACGCCTCAATGTTTCTGACTTGTGAACACTCTCTACTGGCGCAGCATCAGTCTTGGCGTCTAGTTGTAAAGTTTCCGTAGGAGCTGTTTCTGGCTTTTTGGCAATGGACACTCCATTAGCTGATGCAGCTTCTTTTCCGTCTTCCTCAGAGCTTTCCCCAGATGAGCCAGAGTCGGGTGAATTTCTTTTACGTCTAATATCTACCACATTGAAGTCGCCTTTCGCCGGGACTGTTTCTGGTTTGACGGTATCAGGTTTTTGGCCTACGAGTACTACTTTTGACTGACTCGTATGCTTCTTGTTCTCTTCTGTGGAGTTGTCTTCCGATGTGTCGGCATTGCGCTTGTTTCTATCTTGAAAGTCTTTCGCCAAAGCGAATTTAAGGAGCTTCGGTTTTAAATACTTTTCATCTTCAGAGAGCCTATTGCTGACGTGAGGTGCAAAATTCACAGCTCTTTTGGCTCTTGATATTATAAAATTTTCGTTGGAACTTTGATCTTCTACACTTGGCTTTTCGTCAGTCGCATCCTTTACAAGTTCATTGTCTTCTGGTAGCTCTTCACTGCTATCAATTGAACTGTCCCTGACTGTAATTGTTTGCACTTTATATTTTTCTTCTTCGGAGGAGGAGGAGGATGAGTCATCTTTAACAATTTTCAATTCCCCACTTTCTACACTGGTGAGCGAATCCAATTCATCACGAACTACTTTTTCAACCGGACCAGCCAAAGAAACTGCCACACAAATACTCAATACTGCACAAATAATCAGTAACTTCATTATCCTATTGTAATTTATTTGGTTTCTTTTTCAATCAATTAAATATTATTTTTGCAGTTACAATAATATTTTTTACACTTCGTTTTAAAAACACAACAAGAGATGTTTTAACGGCTCAATTCGTTTGTATACTGTTCCATTGACATAAATTTTTATTAAGTTTTTATTGATTTTCAGCGATTCCTTATCAATTTGTCTCGGCATTTTGCACGATTATTCATTTGAGTTGTGTATTCGATTGAATGTGTTCAGCTGGCTGATGAATTATAAGGGTGATGAAATAATTTAACTTTAAGAGAAAGTTCTTCTCACAACGGTCCAGAGGAATACATTTTTTTATCCCTTTTTTATTACACCTGTCAACAAAGTAGTAATAAGTATTTGCTTAATTGGGGTGGTAATTATCTGAAATCAATACTTAAGACAACTTACATATATGATTTGTTAATAAGAATGTGATATACATATAAATAATTTTTTTTTTTTTGTATGGCAATAGACGAATATACTGTTGTGTTAATAGAGCGTTACGAAAGGTGATGTTAACTTCTATTTTCAAGGGAGTAGTTTTGACAAAATAAAATTCTTAATACAGCAGACGTTGTTAAAACAAGCATATACCGTACAAGAATAGTGACTGCCATCTGGCCGGTTATATGACTGATATTGATAAGGAAATTTACCGCGTGGAACAAAGCTTCTATCATTTTTTTAATGCCAATGTGAGAAAATGTGATTTTGCATTATTCTCTGAGAGATGGATTGTATCGAACTGATAGCGATAGCAACATTCATTGAGTATGATTATGACAGTGATATAGTCGATTTGATATTGTTGAATCCTCTCAACTTCTGACACAAATTATTCAATTGAAATTACTTTAAACAGAAATTGGTTAAACAGAAATATAACTTATTTTCAGTTTAATCTAATTTGCGTAGTGTTGCGCGTGGGATAAATTGACTTTCTCTTTAATAAAACAAATATTTGTTACATCAAAGATATTAAATTATTTTTTACTCTAATGTTGCTTACTAGTCGGAGCCATGACCCAAATTTCGTCAAGACTGACTAGTCAAGCCTGCTGAGTATATTGTCACTGCTGAATGCTTACTAGTCAGCGTTGATATAAAATGGTTCAAAACTGACTGGTAAATCTTTATCAGTGCTACCAAATTTATTTGTTAAAGCAAGATACGAGATATTTCAAATAAGTTCATTTATGTACACAGGCATATTGAATTAGTTTGAAATGAAACAAAAGAAGTGTGGGCTCGTTGAATCCTCCCCGTTCTGAGCATTTTTTTCTAATTCTAAGCTGTGTGGCATTTAAGTAACATCTGAACTTGAAAAGGATAGATGTTCGTGAGAAATATTCCACTCCACAATTCATTTTTATCAAAACACCGTATGGTTACCTTCTAGTTATTATTTTTATTGCAGTATTCTAGAAAATGTTTGTTACCTATATGATTGCAATTAGTAAAAATTCTCTTGGCGTGACACCGAAAATTACAACCAAACAAAACATTTTTCTGTCAAGAATGACACTTGCCAACAATGACGATAGTACTACGATAATGACACTGGCATAAATGTGACTGTTTTAGTAGAAAATGTTTGTTTGTCAAGCATTTTTTGTAGGATGCGTTCAAGTTTAAGGAACTGAATAAAATTATAAATTATTTAGAGGCAGTAATTCAATACAAATAAGAAATAATTAATTTTTAAATGGGTTATAAATTTTCTAAACTAAATCTAACATTGTTATGCTTTTCAAACCAGCCAGATCAAGGAATCGAGTGCACTTTGTTGGCTTGTTTAATTTTTAATTTGCTAATTCCTCACAAACAACAATTTGTGTACTTAAAACGTAAGAAATACACTTGAAGATTTGACAACACTTCATTTAATACCCAGTTGATTTTTTTCAGGGACCGAAAATAACTGTTATTTTTGAATTTTTGATTAAAAAAAGCAACCTCAAGAAAATGTCGGAGAATGAAACCAAGTATACCATTTTGAACGTCTTGAACCAAATTGTCAGAAAATGTGACGTTTTTTAAAAATCTGATTTTTATTCATTTGAGCAACAATAAAAGTTATTTTTGAACTTTTATTTTTTCTACCAAAAATAACAGTTATTTTTGAACTTTTATTTTTTCTAGCAAAAATAACAGTTATTTTTGACTATTATTATTTCGAGCATGAATAAAAGTTATTTCTTGACTTTTATTTTTTCGAGCAGAAATAAAAGTTATTTTTGCTCAAAAAAATAAAAGTCAAAAAAATAACTTTTATTTTTTATCAAAAAAAATAAAAGTCAAAAAATAACTTTTATTTCTGCTCGAAAAAATAAAAGTCAAGAAATAACTTTTATTTTCTGGCTTTTACGATAAAAGTTATAACAGTTACGGTCCCTGATTTTTCCCCCTTCTCTTGTATATCATAATTTTTATAAAAATTAATAAATTGAAACATATTTTTTTTTTTCTTTAAACAGCTACTTTGATTAAACGAAATCGTTTATATTCGCAACACAAGAAGTAGACTCGAATGTTTAACAACACTTGACCCGCTAGTATTTGCACTTGTATCAAAACAATTTTGCATGGAGCCACGACAGTTGTCACCATCGCTTTTTTTTTGCGACCATTCCTCTGTTGTTGATTTTTTTTTATTAATTGCGTATAAAATTATTGCGAAGTTCTTGTGAGTACCAAAACAAAACTTTATAAATAAATTTAAAATTCTGAAGAATTTTAAACTGATATGAAGAAAGAAGAAAAAAAACCTACAACTTGCTTGTGTTATTTATAATTTCCAAAGTTCTTGTTGCTCTGCATCATCTTTTGAGAACTTTTCCAATTTATTTTCTTACTTTTAAAACGTAGTTTTTGTTTTCTATAAATTGAAAGCTGGTGATAACAAAATGAACGCTTTTTGCTCCTTCATGTAATAGGTCAAACTGATCATTAATTCGTACAGACATTTTGTTATTTATTGCGTTTTACAGAGACGTGGCGAACTTCTGATTTGATAATTGTTAAATAATATTCATTTTTATATGGGAGTAAAAATATTTAATAATTTGTTCTGTTCTAAATATTTAATTTAGGACCCAAATATGCAGCCAGTGCGACGACAGTTAGCTAAAATCCATGAGAAATATACGCCCAAGAAGGCGGTTCAATATGACGTGGTTTTTCTTAATATTAATATAAACCAGAGATGTGCTCGTGAGTGTTATTTTAGCTCATGTCACGCACACTCATGATAACAACAATTTTCATGCCACAATTCTCACAAGTAATCGCGTTTGTATTGAAATAAATTATAAACGTAAACAAATTTTATTTTGTTTATAATGTATATACATCTGTGGGGGGATGCGATAACAGCCTAAACATAGTTTCGAGAAAGTCGTGTTTTCAACGTAAAACAATTTCTTTGGAAAAATCAAAATGGGTAATTTAGGAGAATTTTTTTTTTTTTTTTTAATTAAAAGTTATAATATTCAAGAGATTTAATATCAATATTGCATCTAGAGCTTTTTGGCGCTTACTGCGAGTGTTATTGAGGACTACTTCAATCCTATTTTGTTTGTATCGTTATAGGCATGGAAATTTCTCATAACCTTGAATTTCTGTTTGAACAATGTTATACCAAATATAACTTGATTCTTTATGACCCAAGGAAGCTGGTCTCACTGCAGGCAGCCTATGAAACATATAACTTTGATTTTGCCTTAAGTCGAATTAGGTTACTATTGCTAGTGGGCACAAATATATCGTTCGGTTACACAAACAACGGATAATTACAGGGCTCTGCTGTCTTTTTAATATCTATTCTGATGTCGAATACACCTTAATTTGTTACAGCTGTACAGAACATGCTGGAATGCTGACAACTTCTCCCGCTAATTGCTTCAAAAGTGTATTTTCCACCGCTGGTTTCCGACATATCAAAATGTTTTAGCTGGCACTAATTTTAACATTTATGTGTGATACAATTTAATTTTCAATACAACTGTTTTCTGAACTATTTACTTTTACGATTTTACACTGGTCCATAATAAATATAATTCAACGTTTGATCGTCCAGAACTGCGGAGAGTTGCAACAAGAAATCTCCTCATATACATCATATATGTTTACATATCATAATTTGCTTCTCTAATATTTAATTCACTGTCACTTGGCTGTCAGGAGTTAATGTTAAAAGAGCTAGATAGGTGCTGAAAAAATAATGATGAGTTTATTTCTGTTTTTGCACTACACCTAGATTCTTGTAGACGGCTGAAAAAGAAAGAAAACATTAACAAGGTCTTTTTTGAGACTCAAATTAATACATTTAAATTGAAAGTTATAGCAAATAAATAATTAAATTCATTTTGGTAGAGAGTCTTGGGACAAAATTACTCATGGAATTCATTCCCCCAAGGATTTTTCACATATTTGTTCTTCTATACAAATCGACACAGAAATTGAGCAAAACTAAAATACATTGCAATGTAATTGAAGAAAAGATGTGTGAAATTTCTTGTGTAAGCACAAAACTGGTATATGTCCTTTTTCGTGAAATTTCGTTAACTGATTCAAAATGGCAATCACGCAACATCACGCACGATATTTTAATTCTAAATCACGCTCACGGGGTCACCTTTTCATTAATTTGTTTTTAATATAATCCCGATTCACGCGTAAACCACGCTTGACACAACACTTTCACGACCGCATCCTTTTTGTCAATATTGTAAGTTATCGATAACTTTGTTACTCTGCAAAAATGTGTGTTGTTGTCGTCTTAAGAATGACTCAATTGCCGGCACGAAGCAGAATACGTGCAATAGCTTTACATAACTTTCTTTGCAGAAACTAGCAACAAGAAAGCAAACAAAATTGCCTTCGAAAGTGATAAAAAGTAAGTGAATGCTGTAGCAGCCAAAATTCGCAAAACAGATTGATATGGGTAAATAGCAACTACTGCAGTGTAACGAAATTATTTTTAAGGGGACTCACTATAAACAAAACTATTATTTAGCTTCAAATTTAAATAATATTGAATTGTTTAAGATTAAATGTTTTTTAATTCTAAATCAGTTAATTTACGTATTATGCTATTCGATTAATATAAATAGTTTTGATTCTCATTTTCAGTCGTATGAAGTTGGTACCTTAAATGAAAGTATATATATAAAACTAATTACCGACTTTGTAAGTCTTCCTTTTCATTTATATTCAATAAATATTGCTAAAACTTATTTTAGAATTAAATATGCATAACTCTTGTAATAAATTGATTTAATAAAATTATAAATTTTTAAAGAAATTTATTCAAATTCAGCTTTTATTTTGTAAATTTTGGTTCGCAATGGGTTATTTGAAAGAGAACGAGACGTTGTCAAATTGAGAACGGATAGTATCAAAAGGAGAACGAGACGGTGTCAAAATAAGAACGGTTTGTTGTTGAGGTGAGAACGAGATGTTGTCAAAAATGAAACGCTCCGTTGTCAAATTAAGAACGGTTTGTTGTCAAAATGAGTACCGAACGTTTTCATATTGAGAACAATTCGTTGTCAGAATGACAACATCTGGTAACAAATAGAGAACGAGTTGTTCTTAATAACTTGAGAACATCCGTTGTCAAAGTGAGAACAAACGTGGTCGTGTTACTTTTGTCCCTGAATGGTGTCAATTTCGGTGTTTTTCTACCGGTGTTTTCTCTGCGTGTGCTGAGGTTGAGAAATTTTAAATATTAGTTTAAAATTAATTTGATTGCAAGCATTAATGTTTCTTTTTTCATTACAATAAATAAGGAAATGTGGCCAGCATTTCCTCCTCATTTAGCAAATAGCGTTAAGGGAAAGTGTTTAAATTCTCTGAAGAGCCAGACAAGTTTTTGGATCAAACGACCTTTTACTTTGATTTAAAGTTATGAACACCATTTTGAGCGTATAACACAAATACAGCCAATAAAATATTCAATTTAGACATTTTTTGTGATTAAATGATTTACAAATCAAAACTGCCACGCATGCAATTGTAGGCCTTATAAGAAACTAGACTTTATCTTTTAGATTCATATTTTACTATTCATTACAAATAATATAGTATTCATTTACAAATAATATAGTTGGACTGTCTGTTACCATAACGTTATTCACCGAATACTAAGCTACTTATAGATAATATATTTACAAGCCCAAATAGTTCTGCTTCTTCTGACGCTAATGTTCCCGGTCATTTGTTGCTTAATGCAATTGCATTAGCCATCGTATTATCATGTCACTGATTCTTATGTTCATACATAAAACATGATTTATTATCGTACACACAAAGGAAACAAAGCGGTAGTATAATACCGAAATTGATACCATTAGCTGTTGTGAGCCCCCTTGTGCTCACTTTGATAACAGTTGGTATCATTATTTTAAGAACAACTCGTTAACATTATATAGCCAAACAGAGATGTGAGCGTGAGTATTTTTTGGCTCACGTCACGCACGGTCACGCTGGCAATGATTTTTCTCATGAACAAACCCTTTTGTTTTAGCCTCACGTCACGTAAAATCACAGTGACAATTTTTGCAATCGCTCAATATCACGAACCAGAAAGGAAAAAGTTCTCAAGATTAATCACGTTTGTATTGAAACAAAATGGCCCATAACTATAGACACCGAAAAAGTATGCTTTAAGCAATTTTAAGTCACTGCTAAATAAAAGTATGCTTTTTGTCTACTATAGACGAGAAAAAGCCGACTTTACGCTCAAAAGTTTGCTCTAAACTTAAAACCAGCAGATGTTGTCTTTAACTTATTTAGCAACAGCTTTGCTCAAACAAATGTCACTTTTATATGTAAAAGCTTTTTAATGTAAAATTTTTTAAATTAAATAATTAAATTAAAGATTTCTTAATAACTATTATTAATTAGAATTTTCTTAAAAATTTTACTTTTATCCAATTCGCTTTGATGTTTTTTGTTTACTTACTAATACAATCTTACATTTATGTAGATGTGTGTTCACACGTATACATAATTTTTGAGAGTCATCTCATTAGAGATGGGACTTTACTTAAATTTGTAATAGGTTGTATGATAAATAACTTGCCATTTTCGATAAATAATGTGGCACCCATTTAAAGCTGATTCATCTTAAAGTCAACTTTAGTTTTGACTATAGTTAGAAAAAAGTTAGCAACACGTTTTAAAATTTAAGTTGTTGCTAAAAAGAACCGACTTTAGTGTTTGACTATAGTTAAGGCCCAATATCTTCTACTCTCAGAAGCGATAACAGTCTCAGTCTTAAAACATAGTTTTGAGTAAGCTGTTTTTCAATATAGAACAATTTTTATAAAAGAAAAGGAAATTTGCAATTTCGAAGAATGTTTTTGATAAATTAAAGATTACAATATTAAAAAAAGCATTTAAGTTTTAATGAAAACATGTCTTCTAAGGCATTTTGGCGCTTGTGGTAAATTATATACCACTTTTATTAAGGCCTCTATGCCAACCCTGTTTTGTTTGTAATTTTTTTTACCAAACTTCGTTGGAGACGTAAGGATTTCACATCAATATGAAGTTCTATTAGTAGAATATTATAGCGCCTTAAGTCGACATATGTTGCTATCGCTTGTGCATACAGACGTATTGTTCAGTTACGCAAACAACAGACAATAACTTGGCTTTGCTTTCATTTTAATATCTACTCATTTATTAGATTATCATCCGCAGATTTCCAACATTTCAAAATGTTATAGCTGGTACTAATTTTTACTTTTATCTCTGATGCCATTTAGTGTTCAATACGACTGTTTTCCGAACAATTTTCTTTTGAAATATAATACTTGTCCAAAAGGTCTTCCAACGATTGATCATGCAGAACTGGACAGTTACAGCCAGAAATCTTATATACACGAAATCACATACATATACAACAGTTTGCTCTTTTAACATTTCATTCACTTTTTGCAATGCATGCTTTTTGCCTTTAATGTAATGAAATTTATGCTTTCAGGGTGCTCGAAAAAGTTACATCGGTTTTGAAAAAACAATATTCATAGGTTTAACTAATGGTTTAATTTTGGTTTTGCACTACATATAGTTAAAATTACCCATGCAAGTAGTTCCCCCAACAAGTTTTAAAATTTTTTTTCTTCCATACAAATCGACCCAGGCTGAAGTCTTTTACAAACGTAGTAGGAATCGAGCTAAAATAATCTGCATTGAAAAATAATTCAGGCAAAAATGTGTGAAGGCTGTTTTGTAAACCATAAAATGTTATTATATAAACTTTTTCCTGAACTTTCGTACAGCTTCGTAATCTGCCTTAAAATGGTAATTACGCACAAAATTTTAATTTTAAATCTCACCCATGCACCTATTCGTGATTTTTGTAAAATTTAATTAATGAATCACGCATGACACGAAATTTTCACGACAACTGCACATCTCTATTACCAACCGTTCTTGATTTGATAACGCAATATTCTTATTTTGACACCTTATCCTTCATACTTTGTCACCATTTGTGTTCGGTACCAGTAGAGTGAAAACGGAACTCTTTTACTGAGACCTCGTTGTCCGTCTGTCCGTCTGACACAGGCCCCATTCTCCCAAATGGTAAAAGTTGGAGAGCTGAAATTTTCACAGAGCACATAGCTATCCGATCACTACAACAACAAATACAAAAAACCAACAAAAATTAATATCTTAAGTGGGTCTCATTACAAGAAACTTTGAAAATTAAAATTTGCACAGTATATGAAATTATAACAAAAGTTGAGAAATAAAGGGTGCTCCTATGGAAGAAACGTAATTTAGATCTTTAGGTCTTGAAATTTGCTTGAGCACATCGTTTAGTTTGAAAATTAGATGTCCCCTTGAAGCCGTAAGAGATAAAGTATATCAAATATAAAAGTATTAAATATCAAATGTATTAATTCAGGTCCAAAAATAGACCTTTCCCAATGTGTTCTGTCTTTTTCAATTGTCTATATGTCACCTATTTTTGGACCTGAATTAATACATTCCAATTGGCTCTTAAAACAAATAAATAATTAAGTTCATATTTGAAAGAATCAAAGATAAAATATATAAAATTTGCTTCACTAGTTAACTCGGAATGGAACATCTCCGTCACGAATTCGTACAAAAAGGTATTATGAATTCCGACGGATTCGAAGTTAGTGTTGCCATCCTCTTGACCTAAGTTCGAATTAGTGCAACCAACTTTTTAAATGAAAAACAGATGTGTTTTGTTTACATTCTAAGGATTGTTAAAAATATTTTTCAAAAATTATAAAGGAAATACAATGAATTTGATTGCTGCAGCCGTTTCAGTGACGGAAGAGGAACAAAAGCTGTTAGCGAATAGAGCACAAAGTCTTGAGGAATGGTCGGAATTCCCCTGATTTGGATTACAAGGCGTAAGTTATTAAAACAAATTATGAAAATATGTATATGTATATGTATGTGTTTTCCACTTTTTCGTTTAGTTTTATTAAAAACTTCTGGCTGAACAAATCTGTACAATTCGATTTCTAATTGAATCTGCCTGGTGTTGGAAACGATGTGGATGCTGCAATGGCTTCTTCGTACCACTTTTTATACACACATTTAATTCTATACATAAAAGGCGGGTGTTTTTTTTTTGTTTGTTTGTTTATATGGTTAATTATTTTTCAAACAATCCATCACATGTTGCAATGGTGTATATGAAGCGATTTTTTCAACACATAAAATCAGCAGTTAGTTTGTGTTACTTTTTTGTTTCAAATCAGTGCAAAACCAATAAGTATTTTAAAATATACCAAATAAAAATGAATTTTGTTCAAATAAAGTACGCAGCTGCATTCATATGGATGTTTATGTAGCTGAAAAAAAAGTATAATTTTATAACTACTTAAAAATTTTTTTTATTCAATTTAAGAACTTCTTTTCAGTTTGTTCTTATTTTTAACTATTTTTGTATTCTCCCGACAGCAAGAAGAGTTCGTACAAATTTTTGATAAAACAAAAAAAACGCTAAAAGTACGTTTCATTCAGAATTCATAGCACCAATCTCCCGAATTTCGAAAATTTCATAGCTACGTCGGAGTTCACGATAGCATTTTTACGACGCAGCCTCCGACGGAATTCATAATAAGCATGATAAAATTAAAAAAAAATAAGTAAATGCTTTTCCATACAAGGGAACACTCTTTAGTTTGAAAATTATCTACATCTTTTGAGTCATGAGATACAGAGACCTGAAAATTTCCAACGATATACAAGAACAACAGAAAACCCAGAAGTAGATGTATTCCAACAGCAGCTTTATAGAATGTAACCGTACAAGAGCTGCAGATTGCAGTTACAACTCATTTAAATACCAAAATTTTGCTTACAAACTCCATAAATACACAACGCACACATAAACGCTAAATACTGGGATATAGAATTTATAATATTCTATCAACAGAATACGTGACGTAAAAAATGTGCTCAGCACAACAGACAGCACACTAATTTCCATTCCACCAAGACCAAGAGCTTCTGATTTCTTAATACCCACACTAGCCATGAGTACAAATTAGGCAGCATCGGTGGCTATGCGTATATGAATTAATAAACAGCATTGGGTCCTACAGGGTTGAACATTACAATATTTCTACGACGCCACTCGTAGATTAATCGTACGTCGTACGAAGACGTACAATCAGTAAGTATTCAATTCAACTTTCTTGTCTTCGTTAAATAATGTTGAACACTTCAATTTCAAAAAAATCTTTTTCAATTTTGAAGAAGTAAAATCGAACTCAAGCCCAATACATTTATTTACAAATGTAAGTCATATAGTTCGACTATAACATCAAAAATTAACACAACTAAAAATATCAATTTCACAAATGTTGTAATAATTTTATTTATTTTTAAATTCTCTATGAGACAAAGTATAGTGTGATATCGTAGCCACTTGTGGATTCCATTTCATTCATATACCACTAGGAAACAAAAAGTTCAAACAAGAATACTCATCCGTTCCCTGACTTTATTTACCAATATAAGAGAAATGGCAGTACCCATTTCCTCTCCAGAAAGCAGAGTGGCCTGACTGAGAATGTGCAATGACAAGACCGGCTTCCAAAGTTGTGCTTGCAGTTGTAAAAGATATACTGACAAAACACATAATTTAATATATGTTTAGGGTCTTAACTAAGGCGGGACTTTGTAGCAACTCGTTTTAGCTCAGCTGTTGCCGTGTGCCATATTAGTGCTCAGTTCGGTCTATAATTTAACCACGAATTGACGTAAAAACGAAAAGATTATTGAATTTTATTACCAAAGTTCACGGTTGGTTAAGAAGGGGCGCTGCATAATTGGACCATACTTCTCCAAAGAAGAGCCAGTGCCGTTGTTGCTAATGTCGAACACTACCGCGCAATGATTGCAAAGTTTATTTTGCCCAAAAGGGAAGAGCTGAGCTTGACAAACATAAGATTTCAGCCAACCTATGCCACATACCTCACAATAAGTGAAATAATGGTCCAATTGAAAAGCTAGTTCTGTCATCAGTTTATTTTACGTTTCGAGCCAATCAACAGGCACAGACCGGCCATATCAGACAATTCAATGTCCTTAGACTATTTCTAGTGGGCTCCTATTAAGAGGCATGTATGAAGGGACACGCCCGCAAGAGCTTAGCTTACACACAGGAAGCCAATAATTTATTATGGGAATAATGGCCAATATGTCGAAGAGACTGCGCCAAAGTGGGACCCAGCATCCACTTTTAGCCCCAAATAAAGATTTCATACATATTTCCAAGCTGTATATGTTTTTTTTTTTTTTCAAATCAAATCCAAAAGTCATCACATCACAAACCGAATAAAAATAACTACAGCTTTTTTGCTATATAATCGTTTTATTTGATCTATAAACTGCAAAGATATCTATCTAAATGAATTTTTTTAAGTTCTTAAACATTGTCGACTTTCCGAAGAACGACACTGTGATTTATGAGCACAAAATTTTCCAAATACACATCACAATTTCATCTGACGATTTTTTTGCTGTTTCAATTTTTTATGCTCCTCCAACTCATGCAGATTCTGTTCGAGATGTAAAAGATAATCATATTTTTGCTGCTTGTATTGGGATTGTTCCGATCTTACATCGTTGTCACTAATATCAACTTCATTGTAGTCATCAGAGAGCCCTTCGTTTCCAGACAAGTGGGAAAATCTTTCTTGTTGTGCCTGAACACCCCAATTGCTTAATATTGTAGTAATCAGTACAAAGAAAATTAACTTCATGTTGCTAGTAGTTGTTAGTTTAAACTATTTATTTACTTAATTGTTTTCTGATCAAATGTTTTTTGCCTACTAAACAGATGTAAATAAAAAGTATAGATTATATATTTTTTGTTACAACAAAACACAACTTGAAGATAATCGACACGTTGCTTGTTTACTGTAACATCGCACAATGGCTCAATTTTTATTTTTCGTTAAATAAGCCATAATTTTCATTTGGTTCATGCAAATTTTGGAATATGCAGTTGAGTTTTATTTTTATATATTCTTTTAAGAGTTTTTCGAATCTACTGATGAGTTGAGTAGCATCAGCCAAATGTCGGCGGCATATGAAGTTAAAATGTATGCTCAAAAATCGCCAGGCCCGGCGAAAAATTTGAAACCGCCATTATCACTGGTATAATAGCAACAAGCACAAAAATAAATTGGAAATCAATTGGACGTTGGTGCAATAATATATAAAATACAGTCAAAGCCCGGTATAGCGAATACTCAGTTTAACGAAAATCCGATATAACGAATGGCGAAATTTTTGCATTAACTGCCTTATATAGCGAATGTCAAAAAAAAAGAATCTCGATTTAACGAATAAAAAAGCAAAATACATTAAAAAATCGTTACATAATCGTAAGATTGTGGGTGTTTTTGGCTTCTTTGCTTTGTATTGCAAGAACGCGTGTGATGCGTTGCTTTTTTCCTTAAAATTTCAGTAGTTTTGTTTGGTTCATTGTGAAAACGAGATGTCGAATTAATTATATGAAATTAATAATATGTATGAAATGTAATAATAAACATACACATGTTAATAGCATCCCAATATGTATGTGCCTCTATGTACATTTATGATTTTTAATGAATTTACATATTAGAAATAAAAACAATTCTTAAATAAACGATAAAATATCAATTAAAGTTTTATTTCTACACTAAGTTATCAATACAATTAAATTTTGATTTTTTTAAAACTGCGGACCACCGTCTTTTATACAATTTTAAGATAAAAAATTACTGTTCGATATAACGAATATCTCGGTATAACGAAAGGTCTGAACATTATATCATTCGTTAAACCGGGCTTTGACTGTATATTCCAATCAACACAAAAACACAGTGATTAAGTGTAAAGTACGATGCGTATGCGCTGCCGCTTAAAAAGCATTAGACAATTAGTCATGACCTGGATTCGAAGCCAATTTGGGTGCTGATGACTATTGTGGTGGTCGTGAAACAGCCAGGGTATGTAGCTCAGCCTGTAAGTCTCCAACTTTACTTCACTTGTCTTCTTTAAAAATATTCATCACTCCAATATTATCACAAAATATCTAGCTTAATTTTGAGGAAGTAAAAATCGAATTCAAGCCCGATAAAATTATTAGCCACTGTACAGTATATAGTTAAAATTAATAATTTTTATGAATAAGCTTTTATATAGGTCGAAGTTTTTTTTTTGTGATTATCAATAATATTAATTCAGATCCAAAAATGAACCTTTTCCAACAATCAAAACATTCCTGAAGAAGATATCCATTGTGATATCGAAATATCGAATTTAATAAATAATTTTATAAAAATAAACAAACGAGCCTTAGGATCGAACAATTAAAATAATAAATAATAAGAAATATTCACCCCTATCATGAAAAATGTTTCCCCTAAAATTTTCTTTTTCCATTTTCTTTTCCCATAAAATGTGTTCCCATTCGAAACTTTCCCTTATCGTGAATGGATTTTTCCCATTTTTTGTATTAATTTGTTCATTTTATTTTCTTTGAGGAACTAGAAAAAAAAATGCAAATAGTTGCTACATTTTAATAGATATATAAATCAGCCGAAAACTATATTTAGGTCTAAATCAATAAATAATGTGCAACATGACATGCTTCTCAATACAGTGCAAAATAACCGACCCATTGCATGTGGTTTTGTGAAGGTTTCTAAAGATGTGATGGCCGATTTATAGTATTCGCTTACAGAAGAACTAAAAAGTGCTGGCCCTCCCATGGAATTTGAATGGAATTTTATAAATGGATATTTTATCCATTCTGCGCAGAGACTTTTCTAAAGCATCCAACACTTTAGAGAGCACTTTGCAAAAAGTGGATTGCGCCATTCCTATTTCGTAATCTCTTCCAACACTTTTTTGTTATCTAACCTCTGCAAAAAATGCGTAAACATGCGCTTAGTTTTACGATGGGCGGAATATCAAATGATTTTTTTTCCGACAGAGAATCTGTCAAAATATTCAACAGGCATGAAAACTCCGATTTATTCCCCCTTTTTACCTATTAAACTACAAATTTCTGTTTATTAGTTATAAAACATAAATTTAATTACTTTTTACATCACTTTTCAATAAATTTCCTTTGTACTTATAATTTTGTCTTCCCAAACGTTCCCATAATATTCATGATAGCAAATTTCCCTATTTGGGAAATGAAAATTTTATGGGAATAAAAATTTCACATTTTACTCACGATAGGCGTGATTATTAAAAGGTAAATTTAAAACATTAGCTAGCTATTTCGAGACCACTATATTTCTCATTATCACCTATTTTGGTCATAAACTTATCACTTTCTGCTTTTTATTGGGTCACATATATGTAATCATATTTGTGTGCCTTTTGTAGGGCAATTTTCAGTCTCATAGTTTTATGAAGTGACAGCTGCAGGTGATTGTTTGTTTGTTCATATAAGAGTAATAACAAATTTAACTTTTCGCTTTGCCCACAATTATTCTAGAGGTGCCTTTAGACTATGCTAATATTTGTGCAAAATCATAAAAATTTTGTTTGTCCTAGTGTAAACACCCGAATTTGTTAGCCTCCAAATATTTTTCGACTATTTGTTGGCTAACAAAAATGTTTGTTTGTGAAGAAAGTTTTGGATAGTGTAAACACTTTGTCAGCACGTCCCAACAAATATTTGGCTCAATATTTTGTTTGTTCTCGCAATATTTTTGGCGGAACAAACAGCGACAAATAATTGTAGAAACGTGGGTTGCCAACAGTTATTTTTGACAGTGCTTAACATATAAATAAAAAATTAAATAAATTGAAATGGCAATACTGGTTAATTCGTTTGACAGATTGGTAAGTAAAACCCGCGTTTCCGTAATTCTTAATTATAAGGCATATTTTTCTGAAAAAAAATGGACGACAACGATGCAACAGTTATCACTGGCCCCCATCAGCCAGTAGATTCAGCTTTATGTGAAAAACATGAACATATATTTAATGTTAATAAGATGAATATTGTAATCAAATTACCAAGTAATCGAAGTAATTTGAACCCATGCGCACGAAGTTTTTATGCAGCGAAGGCTCTTCAGAACGCAAATCCTTCAGAAGTTGTTGGCAACATCCTTCCATTTTACGGCGCTGCACCCAAGCTCGAACCCACATTCTTCTGGATCTTTTTTTTTCTTTTTGCTGGGTTTCTGAAACTGCTAGAGCTCCAGCAGTTATTAATAATAAATCTCCAATATCACTGTCGCTAAACATTTTAACTTTTCACATAACAACATTGTTTGACAGATGTTTGTCATACACACCGGACAAATAAAATTATTAGTATAGTGTAAAGGGCTACACAAATATTTGTACCAAACATGGCTGACACAAAATTTTCTGTTATTTGCGCAAATAAAATTCACACAAATATTAGTGCAATCTAAACCCATGCCCAAACATTTGTCACAAACCATACTATTAGTCCAAACAATTATTTGTTGTGTTTGGACAAATATTAGCATAGTCTAAACGTACCTTAAGTATTGTTTTTTTTTTAATGCGCTAACATATCACGAATTTAACTGTATTTGCAGAGATAATACTAACTGAAATTATTACTGTAATAATAATAAGTATTAAAAAACAAAAATATTAAAAAACAAAAAAATTCTCACGGCAGATTGAATACGCAACGGAGAAAGCGGCAAAAATCGCAATGAAGCTCAGCCGACTTATGGCAAATATCGGAGGACCGGCACAAAGTAAGCGGAAGTTACTTATGGAAGCTTGTAATAGTATTCTCTTATATGGCAGCGAAGTCTGGGCTCAAACACTGAAGACAAAAAGCAGAGCCAAAATGCTACTGAGAGTGCAAAGAATATCAGCACTTCGGGTTACATCAGCATACCGCTCTGTATCAGCACCCGCAGTGTTGGTCATAGCCGGAATGAAACCGATAGACCTACAGGCATTAGAATGGATGGAAATTTTCAACATTAAGGAAATCAGCCCACAACCAGCTGAAGAAATCGAAGCCATCAAGCGGAAGACAATGGCAGTCACGATGGAACGCCGAGAGATATGGAAAGTGGACCTACAGACTGATCCCTAATGTAACTAAATGGACCCAAAGGAAAACAGGAGAAGTCAACTATTACTTAACCCAGATGCTATCTGGGCATGGATATATCCGTAGTTATTTACATAAAATGGGGAAATGCAACACACCATTCTGCATGTATGATCAAATACAAACCGTAGATGATTCTGAACACACATTTTTTGTATGTAGCCGATGGACAAATGATCGGGAAAGAATAAAGAGCAGGATAGGTGAAATAACACCCGAGAACATTGTAGAAAAACTGATTAACACAGAAGAGAACTGGAACGCGATCGCAGGATTCGTTGAGTCTGTACTGCGGGCGAAAAAAAGGGAACTGGATCTAGAAGGCAGAACCATCACAGAATAAAAGAGACCTGACGTAGGCTGTAAATGATGACGAGAACAACGAGGACAGAAACAAAGGGGGATCCACCTGGAAGTAATGCGAAAGCGGTTCCCAGGTGGAAAACATATCTCCAGTACGCCTAGGGTGGGTTTTTAGCCGGTAACCGTATATCGGAGTCCGGCATACGACATGGATGACGATCCATGTTAGATGCGTAACGCATTTTCCCATCCTACAACCCCAAAAAAAAAAAAAAAAAAAAAAAGAAAAAAAAATATGATTTCGCTGGGAAATACTCGTAACTAGCTATTTTGAAACCGCTACAATTCTCATCAGTACCCATTATGTTTTTTTTGGTATATTGGTTTTTGATATTGAAAACTCACAATAAATAGCAAACAATAACAACAAAAAGTAGAAATAAAATGAGCTCCCATCTATAAATAGCGCTCCCATACTAAAGTAAGATTTTCATCAATTTTCTCCCCAACGTCTTAACTCGCTCCACCAGAAATTACATTGTGATCGAAGCAAATTTGTTGCGTTAATGGTGATTTGAATTTATTTTCTTTATTTATTAACTTTTTTTTATTTGTTACATAATTATTTAATGCTGCAACATGGGTATCTCATATAAAGTGCTGGTGGCAAAAACCAAGAAATTTTTAATAAATAGGTATACAAATTTTTTAAGCTTAACAGAACTTAAAAAAAACAAATCTTATAAATTCGGCATGGTTTACAAAAAAAAAAAAACAGCTATCAATTACAACAGATACAATAAGCAAACATAAATGAAATCATACTAAGCCAAGTATTTAAATATCTCCTTTTTTAACCCATTTATATTACTTAATTTTTGTATGTGGTTATAAAGAATTCCACCGACTATTAGTAGAAACAAAAAATTGTCTTTGTGCACGGTTTGATCAAGCGAATTTAATTCTATTGAATAAATACATACATTGATTTTCAGAAATAGACTGTATAAATGACCACTAAGTTGATAGATGTAGTTGAAACAAAGTGATCGTTATCAAGCATCAAAGTACGGAAATCCGTGTATTTTACAGTTTTTTCATTATTTACAGCGAGATATACATATACATATGTATAAAAGGCATAACAACAACCAACACTGTAATTGATTCACCAAAAAGAGGGCATAATTTTTCTTCAAAGTAATAAAGAAGTGAACTTGTTTTCGTTTTACATACCGTTCGATTTTTACTACAGTCTTCCAGAAAGAAAACATTCCAAATGGGAAAACACAAATTATTATTATTATTGTTCTTAGAAATGATAATTTATTACAACTTAAATGCAACTCAGTTTAACACACAAAAATAAATGGGTGAATTCATAAAAGAATTCAATATAGAAAGTTCTAATCTCAGTTCAGTGGAAGTGCAGCCTGAAGAGTTTTGTCGGAAAATTCGAAATGTCGTTTGTCCCATATACTTTATATCATATACTTTTTGCAAATTATCGGCCAATATTTACGTAATTAAAATTTGGTACGTAAAGTACAGGAAAACGTTTATACTTGTAACGTTTGTTTGAGGGTTGCCGTCTGAAGACTTTCAAGTGGTTGATGTCTTCTTAGATGAACAGGAAAACGTCTCTATCTGGATACGTAATTTTTGTATGGAAACACCCATGTATGTATTTGCATGAGATAGTAATCTAAAAAAGGTATTATGAAAGCACAGATGTATGTATATTGCACACTTATGTACGTGTATCAAATTTATTTCTAAGAAAATAATATAAAATGCAACTAAACATATTTTGCTTTACTCAGTCATATAAAGTCTTTCTGTTTATTAAGGCGTCGATTTCTAAAAACATATTTACTTAACTCTTAATAATAAAAAACCAGAAAATGAAATTCATTATATTACTTGTTATCGTTGCGATTTTTCTGGGAAGTTGTTTAACATCAGCGCAATACCTTGGTGATGACTATGATGGATCCGATAGTGAAGACGATTGTACTAATAGCTCATGTTATAGATAAATTATTCCCTAATCAAAATGATCACGGAATTAAGAAGCAAAAATAATAAAATCAATAAGTTATCAAATCGATAAGTTAGAGATAAATTTAAGAAAACTGTTTTTATTTGGAAAAAAAAGATATAACACAGATCAACAAATGTTAGCATATATTACGATATATGAATGAGTGAACTAAGGACGTACACAGTTCCATCTTTTTATATCACAACCTTTGTATTTGCTCTTTAGTCTGAAAAGTACGAGCCAAATATTTGATGCCTATTCTTTTTGTTTGTATTTTGAATGTATGAATTATGTAGGTAGTACAAAACAAGAGGAATTTGCCAGCCCTATTTTACTTTGCTGAAACAAATAAAAAAAAGTTTGCCATCTACACTCGCAAGTTCCCCTACTATGGAAAAAAGTTAACATTTAAAGTAAGGTATGGCTGAAGCGTTTTCTTTTTCAATGCTTTTTCAAGCACATATGAAATACCTTTGTACATAGCCTGCTGAAATTGAGACAGCTCCTTACACGTGTGTGTCCAAAAGTTATCCAAATATATGGGAAAAAAACATGCTCCACTTTACACGAAAATTACCTGGGAGAGGGCCATGTAATCCAAAAAAAAAAAAAAAAAAAAAAAAATATTATGTCCGAGTAATCGAAAAACTGGTGCATAATGGGTGGAGTAATTACTTAACTACTCCACCCATTATTAACACAGGGTTAGTCTTAAAACTTCATGGACTAGCTCAGAAAACTAGCTTGGAAACCATTCATTTATTAAAAAACTATGACAAACAAAAACAAGTAATATTACACAAATTAAACGCATATGAATATTTTAATTTAGATAAAGAAAATAGTAAATAAATAATTGCAAATATAACAATCTTATGCACAGAATATACCTGCGCGTACCTCAAATCTGCATAAGAAGTAATAAGCTAATTTTGGACGGAATTTTTACCCTGACTTCAAAGTTTTAATTTATTTTTAGTAAAGGTTCTAATAAATCAATTAATTTCATTGAATGAACTTGTGTTATTTAATTTATTTAAATTATAATCATTTTTCTTTTTTTAAAAATTCTTCTTCGGTAAATTGTACATTTTTGTTTGTTTTTTGAATCATGTGTTGCGGGTATTGCCAAATATATTTTTATTAGTTATTAAATTTATTCGACCATTTTTTAATATAATTTTATTTTGTTTTATCTTCTTTAAGGCAAAAATATAATATTTCCATTTTTTTTTTCAGTTTCTTGTTATACATTGTTATTGAAAAAAAAACTAAACTGAAAAAATTTTCTGAAAAATTATTTCATTGCCCTGACGAAGCTATTCGAAGGATAGTGAAATATCGCAAATAAAACTAATAAATTGAAAGAGACCTAAACCTCGAAAAAGTGTTATAATATTCACATAATTTTTTTAAAGTTGTTAGATTTATTTGACCTTATGAATTTAAAATGTCTGCCTTACTTTGTTTCTAGGCTCTAGGTCGGAGTTTAAAACAACAATAAAACTCTTGTCTGATTTATTTTACATTAGCGGAAATCACCCTTGGTTGCACATCTGCAATTTTAGGAGTTATAGCATGATTTTTTGCTACAAAGCGTGAGTGTCTTTTTCAAGTGTTTAGCAAAATAATTATATCAGCTGATTTTAGAGTAACGGAAAATATAAATATTTTTGTTTTGCAAATTGAGAAGGAAGTTTAGAAAACAAATTGCAAAAATTTCATTATTCATCTTTTCGTTGGCCGTCTTTTATTGTTGACTTTTTGTTTAATTGCCTTAATTTTATTTTTACTTTCTTCCGTATTCATTTTCCTCCCTGTTTTATTTATTTGTTCACAAAATTTAATAAAGCGAGTTTGCCGTATGAGATAAGCTAAGCCGCAGCCAATATTTGAAAAGCAACGCCGTCGATAAAATTTGCACGTGAAGCAACCGCCCGATGTTTTTTCTTATTTTATAAAATTTAATAAAAATTATGCATAATAATATTCACTTTTTACTATTTTGTAAATGCTTCTTTGAGCAACGTTAGCATTAATTTAATTCCAGCACAGGCATGTTTTGTGGCCGCCTTACCCTCATACAGTTTTTTGAGCGCAGGAGTTTACGTGTTGAAATGTAGAAAAACAAGCAGCTGTTTTAGCATTTAGCAACATTTGCAAATACGGATCTGCAATGGTTTTTAGTTATGCATATTTGCTCAAGTGATGCAAATCTCTGTTTCATACATTTTGTTGTTGTAGTGTTGCAGACTATGGCACATTTGCTACGGTTGCAATATCTGCAAGGTCTGCAAGGGCAATTTGCAATGAAGGGTGAGTTCCGCTATTGATTTTATTATTTTCAATATTTCGAGCACCTTTGGTACTCTGCTTCAGGAACTAACGAAAATAAATAGAAAGTGTAAAAATTAAATGAACATAAGTATTACCAAAAACAATAAAAAAAAATTCTTTTTTTAAAAAAACATACATATATAAAAATTATTACATCACATTGAATGTTTGCCTTACTTTTAGTAAAGTCGTTAGTCTTATTGAATTATAAATGCAAATCCTTTACTGATGTTATTAAATACCTGTAACTTTGCGCTCAATTTTCTGTGTCTGTTTTATAATTCAGTCTTATGTTCGAAGATGTGTTTATAATGTGTAACATTTCTATCATAAACCTTTTTCTGCAGTTGCTTTCCTGCTGTATTATCCTTGTGCTGTTAATATTGGGAGAGTGACCGTATGTTGCACAATGGGCTGCTAATGCTGTTTTTTGTTGGAATGTGTTATTCGTTCTGAAAGTCCAGGTACATACGACATTGATTTATACAGTTTTTCACATGACTATAACACGGTGGGGTTTTATAATTTTGTTTTGCTATTTTTATAATATTTTCCAAAGTATGGACAGAAAAACTAATGTTTATAAGTATGCTCTTTATTTTTATTTATCTATCTAAGCCTATGGAATACAATATCCTTACAGGCTAATAATAACTTAGTTACTAAATATATTAAATAAATCCTTATATTCTAGTAACAATATAAAATCAGTAATCGGCAACGAAAAATCAATGCTAACGATCTATTATTGATGCTATTTAAAGTATGCAAGGCCCGTAGCAACTGCTCACGCATTGCATAATTAGTACCATGACTAGAAACATAAAATAAATTACTGGATCTGAAAAACTTACATGGCACAAAAAATTTTATTAACTTTAATAAGTATTCACAATCGTTATGACCGTTTATCAAGTTATAAATTACAATAGTGGATTGCATAGTACAGTATTTATCGAATATAAGAACATCTCATATAAGAACAAAACGCTTATAAGAAACATTTGCAAAAACACCATATCTTTTTAGTGTTTTTCTACTAACAAAAAAAGTTTCATACGAGAAAAACGCTTATAAGAAAAAAAACTGATAAAAGAACATTTTTCTTGAACACCAAAACCACAAAATGTATAGAAAAAGAATTTATATAAGAAACTTTCAAGGGCAACACTGAATTTATGTAGTTTGCATGGACAACTCTGTTTTCTGACAGTTTTACAACAACAACAACAACAACGTTTTTTTACTTTTAGTGCTCATGAGAAGTTTTTGTTTCTTGCCTCGTAAATAAATAGTACAAAATGAATTATGTATGTACATGTATTTACTACATATAATTTTTTTTTTTTCAAATTGAAGTTGTCTAGTTTTTTATATCTATTTACTAAAGGGGTTAATAAAATAGAATTTGATTTGTTTTATTTTTCTATTTACATACATAGGTATATCTACGTACATATATACATAGAAAGGTAAAAAAAGCTCGTATATTCATATAAGAAACAAATGCCTTATGGCCATAGCTACTTATATAAGAAATAAGTTTCTTATATAAAATAATTGTATATAAGAAAGAAACGCTTATAAGAAACTTTTTTCGTGGATTTTTCAAGTTTCTTATATCCGATAAATACTGTACGTCTTACAGAAAATGGCTTCAAACCCAAAAGCAAACAACGAGCATTATATGAAATTGGCATTGACAAAGTTTGAAAACTACGAAGCGCATATTTAACAAATTTCTTTTGAACTCTTTCAATTCTATTTGTATGTACGTCGTAGATAGGGTTCCAAATAAACGAGCAATACTCTAATTTAGAGCGTACGAAAGCTGTATACAAAATTCGTAAAATAATGGGATCAGCAAAGTCTTGACAGTTTCTTCTTATAAAAGAACAGACGGAATAGTGTTTCATGTATCATGTAGTCAAGATGAGCATTAAACTTAAGTTCACAGTCCAAAATGATACCCAGATCTAACATTTGATTGCCCACTACTAAATTGCAATCAGATAACTTGTACTGGAAAGCATTCACAGAACGAATATTAGGTTTGTGAAAGGACATTTGACAACATTTATTTACATTTAAGGACATTTAGCATTATGAAATTGTTCATCACTTATTTGCAACACTTTTTTTTTGCGAAATTGATGACGGTATTATTTTTTATTTATCATGCTCCATGCTTGCATTACATGGTGATCAATATTTTTAAGGAAGACAAGAAAAGTAAGTTTCAAAGACGTGTTGGCTGGGTTAAAACCTTAGCAGTTCCACATTAACTGCAGCTATAATTGGATCCCCTTGTGCTTCGAATTTAAGTGCTAATATATTTAGATTAATGATAAAATTTTAATTTTACCAACGCTGGCTATTGGCTTGCAGTCTCTAAACAACCTCCAACTGATTTCTAATTTTCAGAGCACAACAAAAATCTTTCTCAATTTTGAGGAAGCAGATCTAAACTGAACCATATTCAATATCTGTTTAGTAATTGTTTACTATAGAGTACTAACATTTATTTTTAAATTTTTCCTTGCAGAATCCTATTAATTTTTAGGAGTTAAGCTTGTGTACGCACACTTTTTTGAAAAAATTGATTTTCCAAATCCAAAAACAAACACACAAACCTTTAATAGTTCCATAGGTCAATTCAAAAGATTAACAATAGACATAAAACATGTTTTATTTTTATTTGTGCTTTAATGTGTAACTGAAACTAGTTCGCTCTCACTTCATCCAGTTTAATCGCTTTTGAGCTGTTGGCTCTCTGTCTGAAATAAATCGGATTGCTGGCCACTGTCACCTCCATTTGTATTTCACCAATTTCTCCATAACTAAGTGGATCGTAAACAGTTTCTGTTGTCTCAAAACCGCGTATCAATTTCGAACTTCTCCTTGCATATTGCTCAGAATTTTGTAAAGGTTTACTGAAGGTAAAAGCAATCAAAAATGATACGAGCACCAATGCGAAGATGAAAATTCTTATTATTTGAATTGTTTTTTTTTTTTGTTTATAATCGCGCTCAACTAAACTGTATACTGACGGAATTCTAAAGAAATTTATTTATTTAATGTTTTGCTGCTTTTTAAAAGAGATAATGTTGTTTTTCTTTCACTAATTGTTGTACATAAACATAAACATAAACATTGTATTTATACTAGTATCGCTGCCATAATTCAGAAATGTTTTAGTGCGTTTTTAAACCCCACTTTTCGTTCAATGAATCAGTTGCGAGTGCCGTGATCTGTCAATATGAGCGAAAACCCAAGTTCAAGAAAACTAAATGGGGCTATTTTAGGTTGAGCTCACGATATATTTATGAACAGCAGTATCTTCTAATCACATCAGCTGAATAATAATGTGACATTTTATTAGAATCTATAATGGCCAAATGATCGCGACATCGGTGCTAGTTTGTGTTGAAATTGAGCCGAGTAAATCAAAAACAAAAAATCGATTTCTAAATGGCTTTCACATACACACACTCACATTCACATATTTAACCTTCTGGTTGCTACAAAAAGCACTACTTATCAATTTATAATGTTTGTACATATACACACGCATTAAGTGACAATGATTTTATAAATGCAATGAATAAATTGATTAAAATTGATTCTGTAATAGTTGCACAAAGAAAAAATTAAATTGCTAAAATAATTGTCTAATATTTAATATTTAACAGTTCGAGCCTTAAGGTCACTTTGTTTATGAATGTTTATTAAATTCAATATTTCGATACCACAATGGGTATCTTCTTCAGGAATGTTTTTAGGTTAGGTTAGGTTAGGTTAGGTTGAATGGAGGGGTTATTCTGACCATGTCTTACGACATACACCTAAGCCAACATAGGCTTGTTGTGCGCACAGTGGATTTACCGTGATACAGTTTGACCCATAGGTCTATAGGAAATCCGTGTCATTTACAAAGTTCCTTAGTTTCCTCCAGCATACGCCCCGTAATGGGGTTATGTCTGGTAAGGTGTCTCTCCCAAAATGTCGGGATCGTATTTGGGAGAAAGTGGGGCACTGACATAAATAGTGCTCCAATGTTTCGCTTTCCTCCCCACAAGCTCTACATTCATCTCCTCCCGCTATTCCTCTGCGGCTAAGATGTGAAAGTAGTTGAGAGTGGCCTGTCAGAACTCCCATTAATCTACTTAATTCGGGCTTGCTAAGTCTTAGCAATACCCCCGTTTTTTCCTCATCTGGATCCCCCCATAGGATTTTTGTATTGCTTCCCACAGTTTCATTATTCCAAAGAGTTAAATGAGCTCTATGAGCCCAGTTCTTTAGCTCAGATTTAACTGCATCGAAAGGTTTCGCGCATCAGGAATGTTTTTAGTTTTGATGTTTTTTCAAAGAATTTTTTTTTTTTTTGAAAAAACATTAAAACTAAAAACGTTAATAAAGAATTAAGTAAAACACATAAAATATTTTTTTTCATGATATTTATTTTTTATTATAAAGCTTGAACGTTGAACGCAGCTGCATAGCTTTGCATTGAATGTTATCCAGTGAACGCACCAAAAAATATGTTGGTCCTTCTGCCAATAAATAAAATTATATGAAGGCCAAAAGTGAAAAACGCCGATATCGTTCTATCTACATACATTTTTAATGATTGACTAAAAAATCATGGTTTTAAGATCAGCAATTATATACAATCACATGTGACTTTTGTGAAGGATATTTAACATTCGGCCCAGCCTAATATTTCGCTTCAAATGTGTTTGACAATCATTCAACCAAAAGCAAACGATGCAAAGGTAAAAATAGCATGAGCATAGCAGCACCACGAGTACTATTTATGGATGATTTTTGATATAAGGTAACTTTTGTGAAGGTTATTTAAGATTCCGCCGTGTCTAACGTTTCGATTCAAATGTGTTTGACCATCATTCAACCAGAAACAAACGATATAAAGGTAAAAATAGCATGAGTATAGCAGCGTTACGGGTACTATTTATGGGTTGGCTAAAAGTCTTAAAACCTCAATACTACGGACTTTTTTTTCTTTACAAATTCGAGGTGTTACGGCCGAAGTCTTTATTTGTGCGTATTTTTTTTTTTATTTTATATTTTTAATTTATTGAATTATATTAACCTGTTGCCTTTTATTGTTTGTTATTGTTTAACCAAACGTCGTTTTGACCTATCAAATCTTATCTCTTAAAAATTAGTATTTTAAAACGTAAATTAAACATTTTCTTATCACATAAACTTTGATACATGCTGAAATTTCCAACAATTACTTTTAAGGCCTACAGCATAACTCTAATCTGAAATTTGTTTTATTTTTTGCTTCGACATCAAATTTAGGAGTTGTTAGTATTTACAATTCCATTTCACTTGAAGTTATTCTATTTCATTTCCAGTGAGCAAAACTTGATCGGAAGTTAATTAAATTTATTTTTCATTTATATTAAATTACTTTTTCAGGCTCAAGTTCAACTCTTGGGTTTTCACTACTTTTTAATCAATATCAATTAAGTAAAGAAAAGTAAAATTTATTTGCTAGGTGGACAACCGGCTGTTTCTGGGTAGTAAACACTCTTCATCAGCACCCTATGAACTTTGGACGTGTTTATTTTTAAATTTATTTTTATTTAAAGAACTCAAGTCCAAACGAACGAAACTGCACTTACCGTCTACAGAGTTTTTATTTTTGAGGGAGGGGCAAAAGCGTTACAAAAGCAATTTTGGTAATGAAATCAAAAGGAGGCAATTTCTGGAATTAGGATAAAAATCAACAAAAGTCCGTTGGGACACAACGAAGATATGACTAATTCAATTCCAAAATGCAACAAATCCCGTTATTTAACACATTTGCCGTTTAAAAAAGCCCTCTTCGAAGTAACCTAAAAAAACTAGAAGTATTTTTCTTCTCTATGGACTCCAACAATACAGAAATGGTTCGTGAGAATCCCTCAAAAATTTTTCTCAACTTTTGTATCACTGTGTGGTATCTTTAGTTCCATTTTTAAATTAAACTTTTGGATGTAGAACAATAAATTTTTTAAGCATGTAAAAGATTATATTAAGATTTTGGAATTGAACTTCAATTCCCCACTTGGAAATGTCAGCCTGCTCAAATAATTTAAAAACCAGAAATAGTTTATTAATCGTTTCAGATCATCAGCAGTATATTGAAAAAGTTTCAGAAGATTAGTTTACTTGCCACCTTTATATCTACAGGGTGGCTCAAAATTAACCAAGGGGTTTGAATTGACTACAATTTTTTTATTATATTTTTTTTTATTTTCTTTTCAGTATTTTGTAAAGAAGACTAGGCGAAAATAGTTCAGTTTTTACTTCCTCAAAATTGAGAAAGATTTTACGTATTAACACTCGCAAAAAAAAAAAATTGCTCGCTGAAACAATCGCAGCCCCGTAAGCGAGAAGGGGATACATATGTATGATGTTTGTGATTCTAGGGTAGTATAAAATAAGCCAACAATTAGCGAAGCTAAGGACCTATCAAATGGAATATTGCGAATAAAAATCATGTGAGGCCGAAACAGGTTAGTAAGCGGTAGCACATAGTCTCTCGCTTACAAATCTGTTTCCAAGTAGACCGATACTTTTTCTGGGCATGGATACAAACAGCTAAAGATGCATAGCCATATATAAAGATGGCACATCAGTCCAAACAAAAAAAAGAGGAAGAACAAGGAAAAAAGTCAAACATTAAATTAAACAAGAGTATATTTCAAGGTTCTGTTGGATCCAAGAACAAAATCAAAATTTACAGCAAAACATTATTTGGTCTTACACAAATTTTGTAGGAGCGAACTCAAATTGGCTCTAAGTTTTGTTTTTGTTTGTTGAACAAACTGAATAATCACAAATGCTGTTGTGAATCTTCATGTTCTTACATTTCTTGGTTTGTTTTTTATATACCGTACAACAAGTGTTAATACTAAATATAAGTTTGTCATTCCCTTTGAAACGCTTTCAATTTTAATGGCCGACCCCAGTTTGATACCGATGTCAGTTTGTCGTCTGTTTGTAAAGAAGACTTGGGGAATTTCAATTGAACAGCGTGCCCAAATTGTTGAACTTTATTCATCAACAATCCATTGTTTTGACTCAGCGTGCATATCGTCGTTATTTTAATGTGCAGTTGGACCCTCAGAGCCAATAACAAACCATCTGGGTGGAAATTTTCGACAGCCAGGGGAAATAAGCAACCTTCCTGGTGCAGGCATACGGTGAAAGGTGTACACGGATGACAATATTGAATCAGTTCAGAGGAGTGTTTGGGAAGCTGAAGAAACATCAATCAGGAGACGTTCGTCACAACCTGGCCTCCCACGAGCGTCGCTGCCAAGAATTTTGCATACAATAGGAATGTTGCGATACAGTATTCAGCTTTTCCAAGAACTGAAATCGAAATATTACCAGCAACGACTTGATTATGCAGTTTTTTTTCCGGCAAAAAGCAAAAAAAAAAACTCATAATTTTACTCATAATTTAATTTCCAATTAAGTGGGTTCGATGGGGGAACGGAAATTCAGACGCCTAGAAAATGAGTTTTCTTACATGTCGCAGCTATCGAAAACTCAATGGTGCGGTAAGGGTTGCTTAATTGACCTGCCTTAATATACATATTTTTAAATAGAAGCAATTTCACAATTTCCACAAACCTTGTAATTATTGAAAACTGTTTATACATGTACATATATTTTTTTAGCGATCTTTTCATGTTCTTTTACTTTTTCTCATTAACAAATTTGCACATAATAAATAATACTTATTACAGTAGTTAATTTCCCCAACTGAAGTGACTAAACATCAATTACATCAATTACATTTTTCATCAAAGCGAACAAAAAAAAAGTACTGCACACAGAGCGAAAACTTCCTAATAGATTCAATAAGATTTTCTCTTTGAAACGTTTTTAGGCTGAGGGGTATCCCAGCAGAGAGAAAAGTATACAATAAGGATTTCTTATTGATTTCATTAGGTTATCCTATTAATTTTTCCCTATTGGTTTTATTAGTTTTCTATATAAACACACGTAAATCATCTTTTTAATTTCATCAATTGTTGTTTTTTTCAATAAGGTTTTCCCATTTAAAATAATAAGGAATCCTTCTTGAAAAAAAACCATAGAGATATCTTATTGATTTTGTTCTACTTTATTAAGTGCTTTTTTCTCTGTGCAGTATTCAGTACAAAATTTTATTGTTTTGATTCCTAGAAAAATGGAATGTAATGAGGGATCATATTCGAAGTGATTGTAAATAAATGAATGAAATTTTTAAACTTTTCCCTGTTTTTGCCAATTAAAGTATTTAGCTTTTTATCACAGTTTTATTAATTTTACTTTATTCCTTAAAATAATAAATAACATAGAAAAAAAGATTTTCATCCAGATACAAAAAAAAACCTTTCATTTACAAATTGTTCGGTTTGTTTTGTGCTTCCTTTAAGGCAGTAGTGACCAATTTATGAAAATACAGCTTCGTTTGAAGATTTTGCATGGCATTGATATTTTTCTTAATGTTATCCAAGTTTTCTTGTGCCGCGAATATATCTTTTTCAAATTTATCCAAAGTGTTGTCATCAAAATTATTGGAAACAATGGCATAGAAATCTTTATCTAAGTCCAATTCATGCTTTTTCAGGGAGTCTTGTTCCGTATCAAGATTTTCACGAATTTCGACATATTCATTAATCGAATGTTGAGCCCTCGTCGTAGAAGGGCTGGCGGAGACAGTTTCGGGCATATAAGGAGCAGAGGTAGGTTTTAATTCATGATGTGAATTGATAACGGAGTATTTGTGTTCATTAAGGGATTGTTGATTTTGTTCACCCTGCTCGCCAAAGCCTTTGAATACAACATACACAAGGTTGCTGCCATTTTCACTGCTGTTGCTTTTATCATCATCATCATCATCATCATCATCGTTGTTACTTGCGCTGCTGGCAACTTTCGGAGTTGTGGTTGTTTCTGTTGACTCATCGCTGCCATCTTCTTCAACGCTTTCATTAGTGGCAGTCGTTATGCTATTTTCGTCAGATGTTTTGTGGGTGTTAATTTGTTTTGTAGTTAATTGATGTTCTATCATCTTATCTACCACTGAGCCAAGTACTTCCAAAATCACATCAGCTTCCTTGCCTCTGTCAATATCGTTTTCAGTTTCATGATTTTGCATTACAGCTCCCATATCACTTAATATATCAAGTGCGATAATGAACGAAGCTAATTTATTGATATCAGTTTCTGACAAAGCACCAACTTCAGCTGACGTTTGCTCTGGGGAAGACTTTGCCATATCAGTTATTTCTGTTGCCTCATTACTGTTTTCTAAGCTTTTGGCTTCCACTTCATTGTCACCTTGATTTTCTTCGGAGGATTTCGTCAAATCAGAAATGTCAACTTCTAAAACTGGTGGCACTTCATCACTGTCTTCATTACTTTTGCTATTTTTTCTTTCCGATGCTGTAGATTCTTCCGAGCTGCTATTTTCAGGGGCCACAACATTAGACACTGCTTCGGCAGATTTTTCTTCATTAATGCCAAATATTTCATCCAGAAAAACGTGCAGCTGTTTCTGTGTCTCATCGCTATCATCATCATCATCACCGTCATCATCATTTGTTTTTGGTTTCTCATTACTTTCATTTGAAGCACTTTCTTTGCTATTTGTATCTTCTTCGTCCATGTCTAGAAACGAGCCCAACAAAGTACCGAAAAATCCACCCTGATGGCTTCTTTCTACGGACTTTTCCACTTCTTTTGATTCTTCTGAACTGTCTCCCACCATAAATTTATAAAACTCGTCGTTTGGCTGATTTGAAGGCAAATGAAACAAGTCGTAATCATCATCCATCCAAGCATCGTGTACATCCAATGTATGACTTAACCAGGGCAAGGAACGTGCCAGAGCCTGGTTAAGTCCAACAAATAATAACAAACTTGCTATCAGAATTTTCATGTTGTTATATATGTGTATTCTTGTATTTAAAATTAATGTGTTGACTAAACAATTTCGAACACGCGTATCACCCACTTTATGTAAATTTGAACTGAGACTAATCGTGAACAGCTTCAGTTGTCAGTATTTATTTGTCTTAAAATATGCATCTTGCGACAAAAAACCCCAAATGCTGATAAGAACTGAACAGAGTATTTGCTACTTCTAGAGAACATAAACAATTTTATGCCTGGATTGCTTTTGAAAGCATCTTACAAAAATCCACATGATCAGCTGGTCATGGAGACAATCGACTGGAAAAAACAGTTTTGTGTTCAGTATGACGTCGTAAAAATAATTGATAACGACTGCCATCTTTCAGACATGAAAATAATATTTATACATGCAAATATTCAGAGAATTGACTATACGTCTATATGTGTTAGTCGTACAAAAGTTGAATAGAACAACTTGGGCAACATTTCTGGCAAACAAAAGCTGTATCAATAACCGGAAAGGATATATTTTCAAATAAAATATTGTAAGCAAATAGATTACCAACAATTTAATGTTTGCAAAATGTAATTTAAATGCATATAAAGCGTGTTTTTTTCGATGTATAGAACTTTAAGTTGGCATTACTGTTCAAGATGGCTACCAATTTAACAGCTGTCAAGTGATTTATTCTCAGTTTGGTTTGGCAATTCATCATGAATAGAATCATGCCTGAACAATTTTAGTGCAAACCAAGATTGCCGTTGTTCCCAATTTTCATAAGCAAATTTTGTTTAGCGATGAAGCGCCCTACTGGTTGAATGGCTGCGTCAACAAACAAAACTGCCGCCTTTGGAGTGAAGCTAAACCTCAAGTGCATGTCGAAACACCGTTACATCAAGAAAACCTGACGGTTTGGTGCGCTTTATGGGCTGGTGGAATCATTGGTCCGTACTTCTTCAAAACCGATGATGCCCAGAGCGTTACAGTCAATGGTGATGGGTATAGAGCCATGATTACTCACCTTTTCGTTACCGAATTTAATAACCATGATGTCCAGGAGATGTCGTTTCAACAAGACGGCGCAACATATCACACAGTTCGTGCCACAACCGATTTATTGAAGGACACGTTTGGTGACCACCTAATCTCACATTTTGAACCTGCGAATTGGCCTCCAAGATCTTGCGATTTAACACCGCTAAACTACTTTCTGTGGGGCTATGTAAAGTCATTGGTCTATGCGGATAAGGCGCAAACGCTTGACCATTTGGAAGACAACATTCGTGGTGTTATTGCCGATATACGGCCACAAATGTTGGAAAAATTGGACATTCTGATCATATGCAAGAAATCATATTTCAAACGCGTGTCACAAGATTATCTGTCGAATAAATAAAATTCATGTTAGTCGAATAATCCATCGATGTTTTATTGCCACTTAAAATTCTATACATCGAAAAAAACACCCTTTTTAATGTGATACATAAATGTATACACCCAAAACTATACCTTTATAAGTTTTAATAAGAAATATTGGTATGTCACACAGACTTTCTTCTTTTTCTACTTTCTTTTTTTTTTTTTTTTTGTTAGCCTCTGGTGGGAATCTAACCACTAAGCCTCAAGACTGGTGATCCGCCAACATACCCACTCAGCCATTGCAACATTTAAAACGAATGTTATGTACCGTGTATGGGTGTATGTTATTATTTGAATTTTGGGTTAACTCTGCACTACGTTTCAGCTAGCTTATAGCCAGTACACAAAAAGTGAATTACAAATCGATTGTATTGTAGCTAATTTAAAGCTAGTCCATAAAAGTTAACGTGGAGTTAATTATTTTAGAAGTCGACTACTCAATAACCGACAGGGTTCTTATGTATGCATTAATAAACAAATAAAAGCGAAAATCTATCCAATATGAAATTTCAAACCAAATGAGGTTTTTTCTGTAGTGCAATAGTGGACACGCGAGTAAAAATTACTTCAATAAAAACGCTTCATACCAGTGATGAATTTATCGAGTGTGTCCGGGGTACTTTATCAGTTTGGGGAATGCAATTATTATCAATAGCAAAACAAATCAAGTTCATTCCTTAAACATTTACCGCAGGTAAGTGACTTGAAAATATGAATGTATCATAGATAATTTGTTATTGAGTACGATAATGGCAATTATAACCAAACAATTTCCGTAAAGGTTTTCATTGAGCCCAAACCTGCCATAATATTCGTCGCTGTGCATGTGTTCGTAAGCATGTATGTACGTATGTTGGTGGACGAGTTCAATTACAATAAATTCGGTCATATGACTAGTTCTTATTTTGTCATTGCAAAGCGTAAAGTAGATAATGTTGCATCTTCAATTTTGGGAGCCCAACATTAGCGCTTTTAAATTAAACTGCTATTAATTTACCCTTAGCTTGAGCTTTAGTCCTCGTGGGCCAGAAAATTATTTTGTTTCAGTACATTTGAGGGACTGTAGTTTTAATTGATACACTACCCAGTCTCTTAGCGCCTTAAAAAAAAACACTAAAAACTAAATAGTTTCCTAAAACTAAGAAACAAATAAAAATACCTGCTATTACTTTTTAATCTCCATCGTTTTTATTATTTGCAGCACGTCATTTGGTGGCTTTCTGGCTTAACATGATTTACGAGGGTGTGCAGTACGATCACGTATTCCACACTCCAGGTGGCAAGGAAAAAGCTTTTAGTTCGGACGAGTGGTTTGCAAAAGTAAACTTGCTTCTTTTGCTTATGTGACTCCCTTGTAAATACAGAGAGGACAAATCAAAATACAATCTGACAACCAACCAACCGCACAGTTATTGTATTTAATGCACTTGTAATGAATTTTTAATTATTTTTAGTCAAAAGTAATTTATCTGTGATATGAAATCGGATAAAAGATTTATGTGACCGATTGTGAACGTTCGTTTGCGTTTAAGGTACGTGCCAATGTGATGTGAAATTGAGTACAAAAAAGACTTTGTGCTAAATGAATACGTTTGACTCTTTGACTGACTCTTGAAGAAATTATATAAAATTTATATCGAAGACATAAAGTCTGTATGTTATCACATTGGAAGACAAAGAATGTCTTGTTTTATTAGAATTTATCAGGTGCTACATATTTTAACGCTATCTTAGTTTTTTTTTTAAGGCGTGCAAGCATTTCAACAATGAAGAACAGAGGAATTTTTGCTACATTCTGTTTTAGCATTTGGGTTTTCATAGTGACAGTTTTAATGATTTAATTTCGAAATTCTTACAAAAAAAATTAGTTAACAACACTGCTTGCTCGCGTTGGTAAATCGACTAAATACATAATTATATATATACTAAAGATGTGCGGCTGTCGAGAAAATGTAGTGTCTGTCACGCATGATTCACGTGATTAAATTTTACAATTTAAAATTAAAATTTTTGAGTGGCGTAGTGCGTGATTACCATTTTTAGGCAGTTCACAAAGTTTCACGAAATGTCAAAATATTTCGTACTACCGTGCAAGCTCTAGACAAAGGGTAACCCTGGTAAACCCTTTAGTTTTAAGCCAGTTATTGTTTTTAACAATTGTTGTTGTAGAGGTCAGACAACTGAGTGGAAATTTTAAGCCTCTATCTAATACAGTTTCAACGTCATAGCTGATTTTCAAAATAAAGGGTGACCCCGTGCGAACACCAATTAAATTTTAACTTTTTTAACTTTTGGTATTTGTCATTGTATATGACTACATATACTGTGAAAGTTTCAAGCCTCTATATTTTTCCAAATTAAGGGTGCCCCCCGTGCAAAGGGCGACATTTAAATTTTCACTTTTTACTACCTTTGATATTTGTTGCCGTGTAGCCATAGTGACTACATTTACTGTGCAAATTTCAAGTCTCTATCTCTTGCGGTACAAAAGTTATAACTAATTTTCAGTTTGAAGGGTGTCCCCATGCAAAATGCCAAATTAAGATGTTTACTTTTTGTTATTTCTGGTATTTGTGGTTGAGTATTCTAGGTAGCTGCATATATTGTGCAAAATTCAAAACTCTATCTCTTACTGTTCAATTTCAGTGTGTAGTGTGCGAGCACCCTTTAATTCTTGATTTTTTTTTGTTGTTTTTGGAATTTGTTGCAACTACATATTCTATACAAATTTCACGACTATATCTCTTATGATTGAAAAGTAACAGCTATATTAGCTAATTTTCACAGTTTCTAGTATGAGGACCCTTTTTGGTCTTTAACTTGTTGTTGCTTTTAGTATTTGTTTTTGTAGAGCCTATGTAACCATATATTGTCAAAATTTGAGCTCTCCAGCTCTAACTTATAGCTAACTTTTACAGTTTCTTGAATGGAAGCACGCTCTAGTTTCGAATTTGTTGTTGTTTTGGATATTTGCTATTGTAGAGTCTATGTGATTACATATCCTGCAAAAATTTCAGCCTGCTACCTTTTATGGTTCAAAAGTTACAGGTAATTTCCATTTAATTTTATAGTTTCTTGTATGGGGACCGTCTTTAGTGTCTAACTTTTTGTTGTTTTTAGTATTTTTGTATTGTAGTGGCTGGGTAACCTCATGTATTGTGAAAACTTCTCCTCTCTAGCTCTTACCGTGTGGGAACTGCGATGGACGGACGGACGTAGAAATCTCAGTAGTGGGGTTTGCATATTACTCTATGAGTACGCAACCGTAAAAACTTTTGTTAGTTTTTCTTTAAACGAAATATTAAAAGAGCAAACTACGATATGTATATAAGATGTATATAAGTAGATTTCTTGCTGTAACTCTCTACATGATCAAACTTTGAAAAGCTTTTTCGATAAGTATGATATTTCAAAAGAAAATAGTTCGGAAAACAGTCGTATTGAAAATTAAATTGCATCACAGATAAAAGTAAAACTTAGTACCAGCTATAACATTTTGAAATACTGGCAATCTGTGGGTAATTGTCTGTGTTCACAACCTATAACAACATATGGCGGCTTAAGGCGAGTTCTATGCTCTAAAATATTCTACTAACAGAACATCATATTGGTGTGAAATCTCCATGTCTTTAACGAAGTTTATCAAAAAAAAAAATACAAATAAAACAGTATTGAAATAATCCCTAATGTAAGTCCTATACAATTGGCAATAAGCCCCAAAATGCCCAAGAAGACATGTTTTCACTAAATGTTATATGCATATACTATAATCTTTAGTTTATCAAAAACTCTTCTAAGTTGCTCAATTTCAGTTTTTCAAAGCAATTGTTCTACATTGAAAACACAGATTTTTCGAAGCTATATTTTAAGACTTAGACCGACCTTAGTCTATATTTTTTGTCTTCAATACAAACGTGATTGATTGTGAGAACCTTTTTCGTTTTTTGTTAAAAAAAAAAGTGACTGAAAAAATTTTGCTGGTGAGCGTGCTTGACACTCGAGCAAGAAAGTAAACACATGAGAAAAATTATTCTAGTCGTGAGCAGGAGTGACGTGAGCCAAAAACCACGCCCACACACATCTCTATTATGTACAACATAACATTGAGAATAAAATTGTCCGCATTGCAAGACGATATGACAGCAAAAGCGAAAAAAACTAACAAAATTAGTTGTTTTGTTGAAACTTTACAGATAATTTTATTTTTTCACCAAATACCTCCGCTTATTTATTCCCTTCTTAGTCTTATTATTTCAAGAAAAAACTTTTTTTCCAATTCAAAACTTTTCGTTGCCGTAAAACTGTATAAAATTGATTTTTAAACAAATAAAACGCATTAAATTTAATTTTTCATGTTCATACAGACAAACATATAAACTTAAGTTTTTGCGCAAAAACTTTAGAAGAACCTGTGAGAAAATAAATAAGTGCAAGGTATTGATTTTACCCCAATTTAAGAAGAATGAGGTCAAAAAATAAACCTTATTTTTCAAAATTAATAGACAAGCTTCTCACTATGCGAAACATTTCATAAAAAAACAACAGTAAGGTGGTTTCAAGATTTGGATCAAATAAATTGATTAAAACTATAATGCAGAAAACTACATATTTATGATTAGGAATATCTTATAATTTTTTTTAAATATCCCTTTGCTAAGACTGTGTCAGTATCAGCCACACTTCGGAAGGAAGGGAAAATGCCTAACGCATTCAGACACTGTCGTCACAGTTCTGATATGTGGATCTTGCATCCACTAAAAACCCTCCCTTTCTATTTGAGCCAATCATTCCACCCAGGGACCGCTCTCGCATTGCTTCAGGCTGGGGCTCCCCTTTTGTTCTTATTGAACAGCTGCTGTCATGCCTACGTCAAGGTCTTGCTTCTTGCGTCTCAGCGTCCTTTCAATGAAGACCGCTACATGTCTCCATTTGGACTCACTTTGCAGCATAATTTGCGCTATATTTCCCGGAGTTATTTCGCCAACGCTCTGTTCTAATATATGGCGTTCCAGGCTCCATCTCTCGCATCTGATAAATGTGTGTTCTGCTTCATCTTCACAATAGCCTACATACATACACAAACTTGTGTCCATCTTTCGCATCTGGTGGAGGAACTTCAGGAAGTATCCGCGACCAGACAACATTTGTGTTAAATAGTAGTTCATCTCACCGTGCTTCCTATTTACCCACTTGTCAAGATCTGGGATCAGTCTAGCTGTCCATCTACCTCGTGTTTCGTTACTCCACCTATGCTGCCACTGCTGCGTCCGTTCGATCTTTTCTCTCTCTCTGGTAGCTCTCTCGCTCTGCCTTTGTGCGTCCCAAATGCTTTTGCGTTCCTCGGCTAGGAGGTCAATTGGGATTGTCCCACTAATGACAAGGACTGCGGGCTCCGATACCGTGCGGTATGCCGATGTCACTCTGAGAGCTGCAGTACTTTCATACTTTGGAAATAGCCAAGTGAGAGTTAAAATATAAGGGTAGTTCAACCATAATGCAGGATGTTAATTATGGGTCATATCTTAATGTCAAGCTTTTTTCCAATTTGTGGTTTATTCTTTTCTAAGCAGAGTATATGACATATATTTATTACTGACTACCATCACCCTTGTGTGGTGGTACACTTTAAATAAACATATAAGAAACATTATATGTTTCCGCCTTGTTAGTTAATGTTATGCTGTGTGTGTTCTCCTCTGAATAGGAATGCTACCATATAAGTATGTCTGTGCATAACATGTGTATAAGGACGTCTAAACTGAGGATGCAAAAAAGGGCAGTATCTATACCTCAATTGAAGCATAATGTCAGAAACGAAAGTGGTACCCTTCACAAATGTATGATTTTTGTTAGAAAAAGAACATGATTATTAGAGAAGTGGGGCACAAATTTAACATTTTATAAGAGAAAAAAGCGCTATTAATTTAACATTTCCTTGTCTCAGTGCTTGGCGAAGACGGCTTTCGAGTAGCAAGCAATTAAACATCGCGTTAAGACTATTGCAGTCTTTACGGAAATGTGCGCTCAAATTAATTTACAATATTTTTGGTCAGCATAATTCACCTGATGGGCGGGCAAATTTCAGCCAACCGAGTCTGTGGGGTATGTAAGCATGCTCGCCTAATTGTTTCTCTGGAAAATATTGTTGCTGCTCACGATAGTGTGTCGTCAACCTCTCTTCGTTGTAGAGCCCAATAATTGAAAATCTCACCAATACCACGAATGCAAATTTGAGTTCGTTCGCTTTTCAGGTTCAATTGACTAAAGAACTTAAGCCAATAGGTCGAATCGTTCGTTAAGCAATCAGAAATGATTGGCTGTTTTACAAAGACATATGCCATCACCGACGAGACACACCTTTAGCTCAGTATAGTCATCAACAAGCGGAATTGTCGCATTTGGCAGAGTGAGAGCTCAAGAGTGATTGTTGAGAAGCCGCTGCATTCACAAATAGAGCCCTATTCTTGTGCTTTATACGCTAAAGGTGTCATTGGGCTGTACTTCATCTAAAATAAGATCAGGCAGACAGTTACCGTGAATGGTGTTAGCTATTCTGAGATTAAAAAAGGCCCAGAAATTCAGGACATGAATTTCTACTACACGATGTGTAGTTCGAATACAATAAAGAAAAATCCAAAGGCCGTGTAACTTCGCATCCGGGGGGTGTTAATTTGGTGCCACGATTATGCGATCATTGGATTTTTTTACACCCTTCATAACAAGTATTAAGGGTGTATATAAATTGGTGATTCCGTTTGTAATTGCCAAAATTTTGATTTCCAACCCAATAAAATATATACTGGGTCACTTATGCAAGAAAAGTCGATTTAGCGATATTCATGTGCTGTTAAAACACCGTTTCCGAGAACATCATATCCATGTATCGCGTCATGTCCCTGCTGTTGAAACTAACCACAATGGGTTCGCGAATAGTCGATACAAAACCGGGTCATTTGACAAAATATGTTTGAAAAAAATTTTTTTGGGGTAAAGTTAGTAATTAAAGAAATCTCAATCAATTTATGTATAGCCTATGTAAAGCAAAATCAGTTTTTAATGCAATAAAGTTAATCTGCTGATTAAGAAGTTCTGCTCAAGATTACAAAAAATATTTCCGATTTCGGTACCCGCACTGTTATATAGCAAAATTTCACCTACATATATAAGAACTGAATTACACCAAGAAGTGAATTGGATGATAAAAAAAAAGATTATTTAGAGTCGAAAATATGTTTTTGGACATATCGGTCCATATAACCCTGACACCGGATTCTTATGAATTTTAACATAAAAGCGGTTTCAAACTAATCTTTATACCAAAAACTGAATCTGATGATTAAAAAAGCCTGCTTAGTGGGAAACAATGTGCCCGACAACGATCCATATATTTCTGAGCGAAAAGGAAGGTTTTATGAAATGAGTTGAGTCCATATATTTCTGAGCGAAAAGGAAGGTTTTATGAAATGACTTGAATTCCAAATATAATCGAACGAAAACAATTTCGGTAAACAAAAGTACGAGTTTTCGATATTGAAGCATATATGAGATATAGAGCGAACCGATTTTTCCACAAGAGTGCCCTGTAAACGAATTAAAACAATCTTTGGTGATGAAAAGTAGTTCTGAGGGCAAAACGGATATTAAGGGGAACTATATATCTTTGAAAAATGATTTGTATATCGCATGGGATCCCACATTCTCCTTCTCTAAACAATTGTAACAAAACAATCTATCGATATATCGATAACTTTAAGCGTCGAGGATGTTATCGAAATTTCGAAAAAAAATGAAGTACTAAGTCATTTCAAAGGCATGAATGCAAGTTTTTTCTATTTTGTATCACCTTTTAACCAACATTTTTCTAAATATTGTCTGTTTATTCATGATTATATATTGTTTTTGTTAATACCTTGCTCATACATGCATTTCTAATTGAGATAATATTCAGTTTATTGACATAATATTTTTTGCGTTCATACATACAAATATTGCGCTAACTTAATTAGTATTTGACAGCTGGAAAAAAGTTGTTGTTTTTGTTTTGGTAGTGTGAAAGAAAAAGTGAAAAATATTTTCAAATAAGAAAAATGGAAGAAAAACTGCCTTTTATTAAAAAGATTTTAGTGTTGTACAATAAAAATATGGAACTTGTACAAGTAGTGCGTTCATGTCATGACTCCAAAGCGGCAATAATAAAAAGAAAGAGAAATGTTTTATTATTTTTATTTTGTTTTGTTTGCTTTTGTTGACATTTATCTCGTCATTCATCTCGCATTGTATACTTTTGCTTATTAAACACATCTTTTACAGTGTTGTGTTTCATCTTTTTCTCAATATTCAAAGCAATTTTGAGTTTATTAAGCAATAACTTTATTGACTTTTTGTATTGAATATTGAGCTCAATAATGGACTTTATTGCGATTATCTCAATAAAGGCGCATGTATGAACATGGTATAAGTGGTAATTTTAGAAATATTGTGTAAAATTTTAAACAGTTTTTTTTTAATAAGACCGTACTTTTTATTTTTTTTATTACATATTTTAGGATTTTCTAAATTGCTAATTATAAACCACCCTTATATGTACATACATATGGACATACATATTAAAGCACACGACTAGTGTGCAACCAGTGTTACCCTTTATGAATTAGCACTGCTAAATATAGCATTATTTATTTAGATTTAATAGAGAATGTTTTTTGTACAGAATTAGCATTATCTAATTGTTTTTTACCATATGTTTAGTATCACATGCGTATACTAATTTTTATTTGCATAAATTTTGCTTGTACAAAAATGCTTAAAAATAAATTTTGGACAACAAGTTTTGAAAGGAATCTACGTTAAACTACATGTCAACAATATCCATTTGTTTACCTCTTTTACATCTTCTGTTTTTTTCTTTTCTTATTTAATGCTTGGAATTATGTAACTAAACTGCTTTTTTTTAATCCATGTTGCATCTTTTCCAAATATTTTGTTGTGAGAATGTTATTTGCTTACTATAAACCTGCAGAGAAGCATCATTAGCTTTTCAAAGGTATATTTAATAAATAATGTGCATTAAGTAAATTTTGTGTAGATTTAAATAAATTTAAAAAAAACATTTTTAGCATTAGATATACCCTTATTTCGCATTAAAAAGCTTTCTCGCCGTGGCCACACTCTATGCAGCAGCAAAAAGTGGATATATTTTGGTTTCTGCTGCAGTTGCCGGCTTAATCACCTCCAAGAATTTTGTGGTAACGTGTCCTCCTTTTCTTTCGCCAAGATGCTTTGTCATGCTCTAAAATTAAACATTTTAAAACTGCAGTTTTATTAACCCGTAATCTAATTAAATATTCCTGAGAAATACAACAGATGTTGCAAATAAAGCTAGAAAGCTAATATTCGTAATAAGAAAAAGCAGACCTCACGTATAAAAAAAAATTTAAAGAACTGAAAGCAATTTTATTTGCAATATCGTAATTTAAAGCAGAAGCAGAAGTTCACATAAGTCGCATATGGAAATTCTTTTGCTCAAGTGAAATTATTAATGAATCTCCTTTAATTGATTACAAGTTTCTTCAAAAGTTATTTATACTTCATTATTCTTTTAATTCATTTTTTCACCATCTGTCCAACTCTATCCTACCACTTTCCAATTAAGACACCACAAATGAATGAAACATATCTATTGGAACTAAAAGTCATTTGAAAAATGTTCAAATAGTCTGTGTTCCATTTTCTTATGTACGAGCAGCATAAGAACATAAAATCGAAAAATATTGGTGCCCAAGAAAACAACGATAGTTGAGTATATGCCGCATTAATAGCTGGCGGAAGAATATGTGTCAATAATAATTGCAGAAACTGGCAAAGAAGGTTCTAAGTTGCAAGAAATATATGAAACGCTTTTTGGAAACGTCAAATAGTTGCATCAAATATAATTGGAGCCAAACTGCTAAAGTTCAATAAAATAAAACTAATAAAAAAATGAATGTAATCTTAATCTAAAAATAAGCCTTATTAAGTATTTTTTGAACTTTCCAACCGGAATAATGTAAAAGAATGCTTGAAACTTTACTGCAAACATTCTTTTAAGTTTATTCGAGCCCACTGACGAGTTGAGTAGCGTCAACGAAATGTTGGGGTCATATACATGGCTAAAAAACCATAAAGCAATTATTAAGATCTGTTTTTTGACTTAAAAGAATACAAAACATAACACAAAATTTTTTATGAAAATTCAATTTTAACCAGCACTTCATTATAAACATTTTTTTACATGAAGTGATGAGTTTTCAATTGTCCCCATGTTCATGTTTTATAAAATATTATCACGTATGAGTTGATGACCCCTAAAGTATGCTACAATTTCAGCTTAAATTGATTAGTGAAGTGTATGACTTGTTATACTTTCGCTGTCCACTCATATTTACATTGCTTATGTCAGGGGTGCCCAAAATCTTCTTATGGAAGCGCAAACACCAATACGTATACACTTTATTGACGCACACAAAGAAAGAAAAACAGAAATAAACTCATAACAAAAAATGATTTCTTCAAGTGTTTCATACTCACGAAATCATTAAAATAAACAACAAAATCATGAAAACAAAAAAACAAAAAACAACAAAATTTACGCTTGGCACCAATGTGTACCAACAAAGCCTGCGTTCTTATTGCTCTGCATATGAAAGTGTTGTTGCTTTGAACTTAGGATATGTGTGTATTTCATACAAAGAGTTGTGTATACATATTAGAATGATCACGCTTTTACAAAAACAAATGCGCACCAAGCGTATAGGCCGTGGGCATCCCTGGCTTATGTATTGCTTACACAGTAATCCCTCGGTTTGCGTCAACTTCGCTTCGTTTTACGTCCTCACAATTTTCGTTTCACCTTAATTTGATGTATGTCTCCGGGCGATTTATATCGTAGAGTTTTTGTGGCTACAAAATTTTTTTTAATGGTTCGACCTTTGATATACGTTGCCTTAATCGCTTAAAAAAACACATGAATAAGCGATGCATAGAAGATTGTTTGCTTATTTGGACCTTATAGGAGGCCCATCTTTCTGGAATTTGTTCATAATTTAGGCAGAACCGATGCAGTTAAATCTCAGCTAAAGAATTGAAAACATAGAGCCCATTTAACTCTCTGAAATAACGAAACCGTAGGAATCAATATTAGAACTCTATGCGGGAATCCAGACTAGAAAATAACGAAGGGACTGCTAAGAATTAGCTGGCCCGAATAAAGTAGAATAATGAGCAATATAATAGGTCACTCTCAATTACTGGCAAAGCTGATTATTTTTATACCGAATATCCTCTTAATGATAACAGCGGATGTGATAATTTAAATTAAAAGAATTTATATTTGCTCTTTTTGATTAGACAGTACAATATGAAGTAAGAAAAAATATTTTATTTTTATTAACATAAAACTCAAATACATAAATTATATTTATATACATATTATTATTATTTTTTTTTTCAATTGCTTCAGAAAGGGTATTTTAAACAAGTGTTTGTATAATACATTTTGCTCTACAGCAACTTAATCCTGGTGTTTTGGAACAGGAACTTTACCAGACATAACCCAATTACGGGGCATATTCTGGAGCAAATTAAGGAACTTTGTGAATGACACGGAGCTTCCATAGATCTATGGGCCACACTGTTCGTGGTTAAATACACGGAGCGCACAACAAGCCTACACTGGCTTAATTTTATGTCGCAGGACATGGGCTAACATATACCTCAAATCAACCTAACCTAGCCTTAAATCATTTTAAAATCAAAAGAATCTTAAACAGCCAAAACAAGTATAATATTAAAGGAAAGTCCCCAAAAAGTTGACTGAAATTCCTAAAGCACAAGATCATCCCGAATGAATTCGAAAATATGTGGGTTTTCTGGTCTTATTTCCCAGGTTTTTAACAAATAAATATACCGCCCAATTATGAATATTCTCAAGGAATTTTATTCCTAATGAAAATACGTTTCTCGAGAAAAAAATTCCTCCAATCATAAATTAGCTGAGAAATAAAAGTTGTAATATCGAAAATTTTTGTAGGAAAAAACAAAAAAGAAATGCGGTCGGGGGACCCCCGTTAGGAACGAAGTTCCTTACGTTTTCCTTTTCATCTTTGAATGTAATACAAGGTGAAATCTGTAAGTTTTATTTTGTGTTGTTTTTGAAATTTTTAAATTTTATGATTCTTTAAATTTTTGGAACGTTTTCCAACTAATTAATATTTATTGGTATGTGTGTCCGCTGCTGTCAGTGGAGACACCGCCAATCATACACAATTGCTTTTCGACAGTACACCAATACATATAAACAGCTCCACGCTTTCGTGATGATTTCTACTAATTTCCCCTACCAGCAAGCCGCGTTAAAGAACTTCGTTCCAAAAAACATGTTTTTAAAATACCTATTTTTTCCTCCGCCGACTATTTTTCCAATTCGATGTGACTAAAACAGGGAAGGTTAAAAAAAAAATTTCCTAAGGAATTTATCAATGTAATAAGAGGAATGGGAAAAGAGAAAAAGCTCTCACGGAATTATCATGCATGATAGGGCTGATAAATTTTTTCCTATAAAAAAACCCTATCAATAGTAAAACAGCGCAGTGATTGATTTTGATGTTTGTATTCGCAGTGCTGACGGCATGATTGATATAGAGGAATCGGATTTTGTATGAAAACACTTACCCCTTTACGACTTGTCGATCGAGTTATCGTTCGAAGGAAGGCAGTAAAACCTCAAGCCTTAAAATAGGTCCGCATAAAGCCATTGCAAGTTAAGCCAACGACATACATACATAGACATGTACGTACATAAATTCTCTGAGTGTCACTAAACAATAAAAAAAATAGCAAAAAAAAAACGATAATTCTCCAAATAATGTTTGAGCAACTGACAAAAGCAGTCAGTTAAAACTTTAAAACGCTGAAACAAAATCAGAATCAAAAAAAAAAAAACACAAAAAATAACAAAATTAAAAACTTGTAAACAGGAAAATGTTTCTACATGGAATTCCGCAAACGGAACCACTGCCGCCACCAACGCTGAAGAATAATTCACAAATTAAATGCTTTACATCAACAGAGTCATCAAATTACGCAGAATCAGGGAATACTTTTTGCCAATTTGCGCCTCCAAGAAAACTCTTTATGCAAAAGTCGAGAAGAAAGTTACTGGAAGCCAAGTATGTAGAAACAAAACAGCTATCGACACAATCATCTGATGCCAGTGCAGATGAAAGACAATTGGAGGCGAAAAGAAAGCGGCAATTAAAAAGGAAATCAAAGATAAAATGGAGAATTTTTTGGAAAAAATTTAATAAGTTTTTAAATAAATATTTAGATTTTGCAGTAGTAATCGCAATAATAGTAGTGGTGTTTTTTAAAAACATTCAAAAACTCATGAGACCGGTCTTAGACTTGTTCGGCTTCAATTAATTTTATATTAAATAAAATTATATTAAATAAATATCGATTTTGTAAGGACTAGCTTTGAAAATAATATCGCACTCTGAACTATTTCAACTTATTAAAAATATTAATGAATTTGCTCACTTTTGTCCTTTTTCAGCGTTGATAGATTTTAAATTAATTATGTTATGTGCACTTTAATTTGTAGAACTTAAAAACTTTTATAAAAATCCTTTGCAAATTAAAAATTGGAGGAGTGCACGTAAAGAAAAAATATTAATTAATTAATTAATTCAAATTATTTACGATCTTTTTACATTTGGTTTTAACTATAATTTACATAGTAAAGAGTTCAAGATTTTTCTTTTTCAGCTTAATAATTATAAATTCTTATATTATTTTGACTATGTACATAAATGATTAAAGGAATTTCGGAGGCAAAAAATTTACAAAAACCTATTTGAATTTTTTTTTTTATAGATTTTAATAAAAACAAATTAAACTACAACTAAACTAACTAAATAACTACTACTATGAAAAGAAAAAATATATGTAGTTGAGATATCCTTATTCGAAGGGAAAAAAATACTGTTGAAATATATGGTTATAATCTAACAATATTAATCCATTTTGCGTTTTCAAAAGTATACGTAAATAAAACACTACATATGTATAAAATATTTTTTTTCATGATATTTATTTTTTTATTATAAAGCTTGAACGTTCGTTCATTATGTATGAAACACTACATCATTTAAATGACCACCAAGCGAAGTGGTGCAAGCATTGATTTTTTTTAGGTAATTTTCGACCACTCTTTGACACATATTGGGAGGTATCTCAGGTATAACTTGACGAATGTTAATTTTTAAATGCTCAAGAGTCAAAGGTTTATCTGCATAAACACGGTATTTTGCGTAGCCCCCAAAAGAGCGTAATGGTATCAAATCGCATAATCTTGGTGGCCAGTTGATATCGCCATGACGAGAAATTACGCGGCCACGAAATGTCTCTTGCAATAAAGCCATATTCGCTCAAGTTGTGTGGCATCTGGCACCGTGTTGTTGAAACCACATATTCTGCAAGTAGTATTCTTCAATAGCAGGCAAAAAAATTCGGTTATCATATGACCATAACCCTCCGAGTTGACGGTCACAGTCGTTCCATAGTCGTTTTCGAAGAAGTAATCTAATCCTACGCCATAATGTGCCATAAGACAGTCCTAATTCCTGAAAACGACGAGGAATCGACATATTCGGGTCTTCGGCAACACTTTCACTTACAGCAGCGACATTTTCAGCGGAACGAGTGAAACGATGATACGTAAGCGTTGCAATATTTGTAACAGCTCCAGTCTCTTCAAAGTTCTTCAAAATTTTGCCAATTGCTTGCGTTGTTCGACGCTTATATATGTACACCATAATCTCCTCTTAAGGCACGATATGTGGCTGTGGCCATTTTTTTAGTGTTTTAATAATTTTTATGCGTTGTGTGATAGTTAAGCGATCCATTTATTACTCTCAGCCCAATCTTGAATATTCTCAAGGAATTTCATTTCTTAGATTTTTCAATTGTTCTGCTGTGCCCAGCGACTGTAAAGGTAATTAATTTCTATTATTCGAACTTTTTCTTATATAATTATTTCTGTATTAAGTTTATTAGGCTCAAGTTCTTTCTATATTATCTTTGTGATTGATATTAATTAAATTAGACAAAGAAAACATCAAAGACATTTAGCAGGGTGGACAACTAGTTGTTTCGAAGCCGCCACACTTTCTCGTCAGCACCCGTCTCAATTCTCAACGAATTTTATTCCTAAGGAAAATACGTTTCTCGAGAAAAAATTCCTCCAATCATAAATTAGCTGAGAAACAAAAAAATAAAAGTTGGTAATATCGAAATTTTTTATAGGAAAAAACAAAAAACATGTTTTTAAAATAGCTATTTTTGCCTCCGCCGACTATTTTTCTCCTTCGATGTGGCTAAAACAGGGAAGGTTAAAAAAAAATTTCCTAAGGAATTTATCACCATAATAAGAGGAATGGGAAAAGAGAAAAAACTCTCACGGAATTATCATTCATCATTGGGGCTGTCTATTTATTTTGCTGAAACATGAAATTTTTAGCGTTAAAATCAAAGCTCTTGAAATATTATCAAATTAAAACTAAATCAATCTATTTTTTATTTTTTTAATCTAGACCGAGTATGATAAAGACAGATCACTCCCAACAAATCTTCACCTCTACGTAGAACCACTGCTGCAACCAGTTGCTGCAACATCTAATGATTTTCTCAAAAATTCATTATACATATTTCCTCCAAAAGGTGTGTCTTTTTGTTTGGAATTTCGTTCCCAAACATCGTTTTCTTCTTGGCAGCAGTTGACTTTCTTCCACGCTGGAATCAGATGAATGTGTTGGCAGAGCTTTCGTTTCTATACGTTTCAATTCTATTAATTTTCTCTTGGATTTACGCAAAAAGAGTTTTCTTGTAGGCAGCAATTTCAAAGAGGCATTTGAAGACTCTGCATAATTTAAAGATTCTCCAGATACACCGTGTTCAAATTGCACAGAATTTCTTGGCATTTTTAAAGGATTCGCTTGAACTTTGTGGTGGAAACCCTTAATACATTTTTCTGATTGCAATTCTTCAGTCTTGTTGTTTACTGTTTTCAATTTGGTTTCAACGGTTTCAAGTATCTCTTTACTGTTCTTAGATGAGAATTTTGCTATTTCATCAAACATTGTTTAGAAAAATGCAATTTTTTCGTTTGATTTTTTTTCGGTTGTCCAAAGAGTTTGTAAATATGTATGTACACAGAAAGAAATAACTCGTTCTATACGAGTACGCATAACCCACAAATGTATTTAAAGCAAGCCAAATAGGGATTTTTAAAGAGGACCCATCCCGTTATGGCTTAAAATCACTATGAAAGTCATGGGTGTATTTATAACTAACACTAGTGTGTGCTTGTATTGGTATTGAATTTCGGTTAATTTATAGGGTTCCGTACTCATCAGAATAAAACGGAACCCTATTACCGAGACTTCTCCGTCACAGCGTCCATTCTGCGAAACGGTAAGAGCTAGGGAGCTGAAATGTTCACATGATATTTTTTTACCTTGCCGCGCTACAACAACAAATACTAAGAACAACAACAAAGGGAAAACTACTGGGTGTCCCCATGCCACGAAAAGTTACAATTAGCTATAACTCTCGAACCGTAAAAGATAGAGAGTTGAAATTCCCACATTGTATGTATTTATAGATATTCTATAACAGCAAATGCTAAAGACAACAACAAGTCGAAAACTACCAGGTGTCCCTATACAACCTAAAGTAACAATTAGTCGTAGCTGCTAAACTGTAAAATACAGAGAGCTGAAATTCGCACAATATGTGTATTTACATAAGCTCTACAACAACAAATACTAACAACAACAACATGTCGGAAACTACCAGGTGTCCCTATACAACATAAAGTAGCAATTAAACGTAAGTCTCAAGCTGTAAAAGACAAAGAGATGAAATTTATACAATATGCATATGTATTCACATATGTCATTCCATACGTATATTACACATATGTACATACGGAACCCTAAGTGTGCGTGCCAGCCTCGTACTTGACTGAATTTATTTTATTTTAACTGTTACGATAGCTAAATTAGCACAGTGGCTAGACAGATAGTAGTTACGTTCCAGATTCAAATCGGCAAAAAAACAAAAAAAAAGAAATGCGGTCGGGGGACCCCCGTTAGGAACGAAGTTCCTTACGTTTTTTTTTTCATCTTTGAATGCAATACAAGGTGAAATCTGTAAGTTTTATTTTGTGTTGTTTTTGAAATTTTTAAATTTTATGATTCTTTAAATTTTTGGAACGTTTTCCAACTAATTAATATTTATTGGTATGTGTATCCGCTGCTGTCAGTGGAGACACCGCCCATCATACACAATTGCTTGTCGACAGTACACCAATACATATAAACAGCTCACACGCTTTCGTGACGATTTCTACTAATTTCCACTACCAGCAAGCCGCGTTAAGGAACTTCGTTCCAATAATTTTTAAATTGCTATTGAATTAAGAAAGTAGAGAATCAAGTACATAATCATCACACTCAAGACAAATTCAATACTTCTGTGCTTGAATCAATCCCAATCAGTGTCAAAAGTATGATAAGCACTAATGTTTTTAGGTCAAGTACCGTGTGCTTGTTTTTAAGTATAGATTTCAGAAAAACTTCAATCTATATTTCCGAAACTGGTATTGAATTTAGTGCTTGAATGATCCGTTCTTAAATTAAGCACAATGTACTTGATTTAAGATAATCCGTATTCACCGAACTTGTGACACCGCTTGGGATTGCTTCAAGTACAAATGGATTGAATTGTTTTTCTTCAGTGTGTCAAAAAAGTATTATTTTTTTCTGATAGTCTTCACACCATAGTCCAAAATATCTTCAAGGCGTACAACCACTCTACAGTTTTTCTTCTCCCGCTCTTTTTAATTTGCGAAAATAGATATGGAATTTCAAAGTTATTGCTAAATGAATCTAAACTATTTGCTTTTCGCCTGTGTGTTTACAGAAGTAAAAATGTGAGAACTACTAGAAAAACATATTTTAAAGCAAAGCAATAAATAAGTTCGACCAACTACAGATTACAGTTGATAATTATTTATTTCACTTTCAAGTGCGGATCAATCTTCTCAAATTTAAGAGAGATTTTATATGGTCAAATTGTAGCAATAAATATTATCAAAGTTATACCGAAAACATATTTTCGCCTTGCAACTCCTCTACTTTTCTTCACAACTACCATATAACGAGCAATCATCAGTGACTGCGACTTGTATTCCTGAAAGCATGTAATGGCTTCTTTCTCTCCAGAAAAAATTTCGTTAAAATATAAATCTACGGACATAATCAGACTTGAGGGCTTGAATGTTTTTTGGCTCACGACCAGGATATTAATTTCACGCATTTTGACGCCCGATGAATTAATTTTGGGCCTCACGTTGGATACTCTCGTGAGAAAAATTTTTTTTCTTCACGCACCTTCACCCACAAACCTTTTTTAATAACTAAATCTCAAACACAAAACACGAAAGAAAATTTCAAGACCAATAAAGTTGGTATTGATACAAAATAAAAAAGTACTAGGGTTGGCTTTTATGTTTTGCGATTTGGCAACCCTGGCTCTGCAATCTGACAATTCAATTCAGAGTTTATTGAGAATTTTTTTTTTTTTTTTTTGATTACATTATAAAATGAAAATATGAAAAGGTAACAAAAATAAGGGAAACTTAAAACTGTTTTGTATTATTTTAAAGGCACAATAACATTTTAAAACTCTGCATGCTGATAGGCAAATATTGTTTTAATACAAAGTTAAATATTATATTACGTAGCTCAGAGACAGTCTGTTTAAGATCTAACTAGTACTTAACCTAAAAACCAAAAAGCAATCTGACAACTGATAGCTCTACCATAAAGTTGAAAATTTTTGAGGTTATGTGTACTCAGAACGTTTTGATATACGAGTGATATTTGTGTTGTTTACAGTAACCTAAAAAAATCATCTTGGCTTAAAAATTAAATAGGGTTATTTGTTACAACTTTCGAGGTAGATAAACTGAGCAACAGTGCCTGGATGAACTTGATTTAATTTTTGGCCACGAAGCTTCATCAAGGTCCAGTGTTTATCGATGGTATGGTAAATTCAATAGGGGTCGTATTTCACACTAAAACGAATTTCGTAAAGGTCGTCCAAAATCAGTTCTTGTTCCAAAACCATTGATGCTGTGCCCAAACTGATATTGTAAGATCGTTATGTGGCCTATCGTGAGGTTAAGAGAAGCTTAGGCATTAGCGGGATCAGTACACATTTAATATTGACTGTCAAAAAGTTTTCTTCGTGTTGGTTCACACACAATTTGCTAATCGCTTAAAAAAACCTCGTGTCGATTGGTCGAAAAGAATGCTTAAAAAATGCAATCGTGGTGCTTCGAAACACTTGTATGACATTGTGACAGGTGATGAATTGTGAATTTACCCGTATGAGCCCGAAAGTAAACAGTTGTCGACTGTTTGGGTGCTTCAAGATGAGCATAATCCAACAAAAGTTGTTTGTACGCGCAGCACTTCCAAGCAAATGGTCACCGCTAATGACGCAAACCACGCAGCACAGTCAATTGTGAGTGATACACAACGATTTGTTTGCCAGTTGTGTTGCAAGAAATCATGCAAACCAACCGCAGCAGATGGATCACTCTTCACCACAATAACGCGAGCTCTCCCACTTCTGCTCATATAACTGCATTTGTAATCACCCAAAATATTCATTTGATGCATTATCCGCAGTATAGCCCAGATTTGTCTCCGAATGACTTCTCTTTATTCCCGTACGTAAACTGAAAGGTCAACGTCTTTGGACACCTGAAGAAGCGGTTGCTGCATTCAGAACGAATGTTTTGGAGATATCTTAATCAGGGTGATGACAATCAGAGTGATTTTCGGTTCTCTAGTCCCAAAATATGAAAGGCAAACATATCTGGTCAAAACCAGATTCTGGTCGTAAATAAGTCTAAAGGTCCATTTTCCAACTGCAAAGATATTCATTCGTCAGTTCGCACAAATTCATTGATAACAAAAACTATATTTAAAGTTGCATGAAACTGTTCATAAGTAGAAAATTCGCCCTAAGGAATTACTGGTCTTGTAAGATCCTGTCTGCGATGGTGACCACACATTCAGAATGCATGTTTTGACACACATGCTGCCATCGGCAATAAAATCGGCAACACGTTATCATGTACAGGTTTTTCTATAACCATAAGTATGGCAAAACAAAAAAAAAATACGATGCTTGCTTTTAAATAACAAAAACGATAAAAACATGAAATCACAATGACAAAGCAATCTAAAAAAAGGCATATTGACGAAATCTAAAACGCAATCTGCAATGAAATTTGTCAGGTTCCGTAAACCGATTGCATAGTGTGCAGTCACCATAACAAAAAGTAATAAACTACGGATATTAGTTTATGGTAGTGATAATTAATACCATTACCATAAACCATACCATACCTTATTTATTACCATTATACTTAACAGACGCAAAAATGCGCAGCCACAATAACGGAGTTGTGCCACTGTGATCACATAAACTTTTTAAAACAACAAAAAAAATATAATGGCAACTTTTTATCAAAAACTTTACAAGACAGTTAATGAGAAAATACTTTTTTTATACACTATTTTTTTAGTTTCTTTAAAGGATATTTTTTTAATATTTGTATATCCTGTGTTTTGTTCTTGTCTGATATCCCGATATTGCAATACAAAATTAAACGACATGCCTTTAAATAAGAAATTTTATAAGCATTCAAAGAAATCTGCCAAACGTGCCTCGAAACCATCAGCGCTCATAACTTCAAAATTTGAAACAGATCCAATAAGATTGACCAAAAAGTTGGCCATAGAAGAAGGTGCAATAGCAGTAAGGGGCAATTTAAAGGCTTCAAAGTCGTTCAAATGGCACAAGGACGAAAGAAAGCCTGAGCGGCCCAAAATAGAGCATTTATTACAAGGCTTGGTGGAGAAGAGTGACTTGGAGAAAGTTATAGACGAAATTGAATCAAAGGGATCCTCATCAGAGCCAGAGGAATTAGAAGATGAAAAAGAAGATACGGAGCCAGAATTGGATTTGTCCATGACAGAGGATAAAAAAATTTTGGATTTCGATATCAGTTCGATTGAAATGTCTTCGAGTGTGGAAGAAATAGATAATGAACTGCATGTAAAAGTTGAAAGTGAAATTAACTTTCTAGATGCTTTTGGAAAAGTGCCAGAAATGGATGAACTTTCACTTGATTTATTAGAGGAAAAAGAAGGGACAAAGACCCAACAACACGAAAAGAAGGAACTCTTAATAACAAAGCCCAGTACTGTGGCAGACTTGGGTAAGTTCTTAGATCCAGTAACGGGACTGCCAGATTTGGATTTAGATGCAACTTGGAGTTCGCCACCTAAAGAAATACTTTTCGACGAAGAAAGTCTAAATGGGTATATCGATAATAGAGAAAATGAAGAGCAAATGCAGAGTCAAGGGTTGAGTGTAACAGATGACTTGTCTGGAGATGAGAGTGAAAAATCTACTGACGAATTTGAGCCAGTAGGAGCTGCTCTGCAGGACCAGGATAATACATTTGATCTGTTTCTGGAAGGTATAGAACCAGAAAAGCTTGAAATTTCAGAAGAAGATATTGAAGATAAGGAAATGCTTAAACTTGCACAGCAAAAGCAGCTTGTCATAGAGAATACTGTAACGGAGTTCTTAAACAAGCTGATAGACCGTTGCATAACTCAAGCTGAATTTAATGAGAGCGATGTGGTACTTAGAAGATCTTTGGATAAATACAAACTCGTGTGTGAACTAAAAAGAATATATGATTTGCTGGTTTTTGAGCGAACCAAATCGGAATTTCTCAACAAAAAAACAGTATTATTTTTCAAACGCAAAGGAACTTTTCGGCCTATTACGCCTGAATTGGCCAGCACTTTAGCATCGAATCAAGCAGGTTTCTTGACTTCTCTCAATATTTTAGATGAATGGCTGAGTAGAGAGGAAAAAACAAAAGTTTTTAACTCAAATAAAATTTCCGCTTTACAGCAAGAATTTGAGGTAAAGAAGCAAGAATGCTTCGAAACGCTCAGCAAACTTGAACATTTAATAAGGACGACATTTCAACGAAAAAACTTCGATAAATTACAAAATTATGTAAAAAAAGTAATACAAAAAATGTCTGTGGTGAGAAGTGAAATTTCGGAAGTCCGAATCAAACTATTGTTACAACAACATCAGTTTTCCTCATTACAAATGGTGAGCCCTTTATAAAATTCCAGATTCCATAGAGCACACAACTACTCTCCCTGTCATATTCAGGTTACATAATTCTTTTCATCTTTTCATGAAGGGCAAAACATCAAAAACATTGCGTGTTAGAAATTTATAGCCATACTCACAATAATATTGCCGCTTCAAACCATACCATTGCCATTTTCTACCATGTAGTAATATAATATAAATAAATTAAGTCAAGTACGAGGCTGGCTCGCACACTTAGGGTTCCGTACGTATGTACATATGTGTAATGTATGTATATTTTATAAATTGCATCTCTCTGTTTTTACAGCTACTTTATTGTGTATGTGGACACCTAGTAATTTTCCACTTGTTGTTGTTGTTGTTGTTGTTGTAATTTGTTGTTGTAAGGCATCTGGGAATACATACACTGTGCGAATTTCGGCTCTCTATCTCTTACGGTTCGAGAGTTATAGCTATTACTCTACGTTGTAAAGGGACACCTGGTAGTTTTACAGTTGTTGTTGTTTTTAGCAAGTGTTGTTGTGGAGCATATGCGAATACACATATTGTGCAAATTTCATCCCTCTGTCTCTCACGGTTCGAGAGTAACGGCTAGTTGTTACTTTACGTTGTATAGGTACACCTGGTAGTTTTCGACATGTTGTTGTTTTTAGCATTTGTTGTTGTAGCGCATATGTAAATACATATATTGTGCGAATTTCAGCTCTCTGTATTTTACAGTTTAGCAGCTACGGCTAATTGTTACTTTAGGTTGTATAGGGACACCTGGTAGACTTAAACTTTTTGTTGTCTTTAGCATTTGTTGTTGTAAAGCATCTATAAATACATACACTACGCAAATTTCAGCTTTCTGTCTTGTATGGTTCGGGAGTTATAGCTAATTGCAACATTTCGTTGTATGGGGACACCTGGTAGTTTTCGACTTGTTGTTGTTTTTAGTATTTGTTGTTGTAGCGGCAAGGTACAACAATATCCTGTGAAAATTTTAGCTCTCTAGCTCTTACCGTTTTGGAGAATGGACGCTGTGACGGACGGACGGACGGACGGACGTACTTGTCTCAGTAATAGGGTTCCGTTTCACTCTGATGAGTACGGAACCCTAAAAAGTATCAGGTTTACCATATTGCTGTCGAATTTAATCATAATACTGTCGTTAGGATCCATGTTAAACTCAGCCAATATTATCATGTCCAACCTGCAATACGACAACAATATACAGTCAAAGCCCGGTTTAACGAATGATATAATGTTCAGACCTTTCGTTATACCGAGATATTCGTTTTTTTTTTACCTTAATTTTTTACCTTAAAATTTTATAAAAGACGTTGGTCTGCAGTTTTAAAAACATCAAAATTTAATTGTATTGATAACTTAGTGTAGAAATAAAACTTTAATTGATATTTTAACGTTTATTTAAGAATTGTTTTTATTTCTAATATGTAAATTCATTAAAAATCATAAATGTACATAGAGGCACATACATATTTGGATGCTACTAACATGTGTAGGTTTATTATTACATTTCATTCATATTATTCATTTCTTAAGAAATCATCATCTCGTTTTCACAATGAACCAAGGCGAATGAATTACAGGTGCCCGCATACCAATTCGCTTCAACATTTTTCCACGATTTTATCTTCTGAGTTGTCAAAGCCGATAGAAAACGACAACAAAACTTGTGACGTCTCGAGAGAAAATGTTGAAGCGAATTGAATTGCGACCACCTATGCTTGATTCGCCTTGCAATGAACCAAACAAAACTGCTGAAACTTTAACGAGAAAAGCAACTCATCACACGTGTTCTTTCAATACAAAGCAAAGAAGCCAAAACACATACAATCTAATGATTCTGTAACGATTTTTTAATGTATTTTACTTTGTCATTCGTTAAATCGAGATTTTTTTTTTTTTGCCATTCTCTATATAAGACAGTCAATGTAAAAATTTCGCGATTCGTTATGTCGGATATTCATAAAACTGAGTATTCACTATACCGGGCTTTGACTGTAGTTGGATTTGACAATAGTATCATTGAAAATTAAAAACGTACATTACAATGTAGTAGGAAAGGACCATGTAATCCAAAAACTAGTCCAAGTAACTACTCCGCGCATTATTAACACAGGGTTAGTCTTGAAATTACTTCATGTCACTACTCCATGGATTACCACATGATAAGCATGTGTTACGAGTATTATTTGTGTACTCATCATGGTCCATCGGACCAGGTTGTAACTGCTCCCTTTTGCTTAAACGGATTATGTAGTGCAATAATTTCGGCAGGGATGGTGGAATCCAAAACCTTAACTGTCTGCTAGTTAAACCGGCAGTTAGTTAATAATTTTTTAATGGGAAATTATTATTTTTTTTCGTTTATTGATATGCAAAATTAGAAAATTTATCAAAAACTACAATAAACAATAGTTAATATTTACAAATATTTACAAATACACACAGTCCCTTTTCAGAGCTCTCAAGTATAATAAAGAACAATATTAAGTTTTCAATATTTTTTTTTTTTTTTTTTGGGGTTTTGTACTTCAAATGAAGAATATGTTTATTTTTCTGTAATGAAAAAATTTTTTAAAAATATCACTTTAATATTTTGATTTAAAAAAAGGTCAAATAAAAGTAAAAACAAAAGAGTGAAAGCAAGAAAACACTGCTTATTCACTTAGCCACCAAAATTTGTTGTTATATTGTCTTTGAAAAAGATATCTATCATTTTTAGAAATACTTTTTTCATACCTTGAAATTAATTTAAGATTGTAAAAGGAGCCTTAAATAAGAAAAACAACTGATGCCTGCTTGGTTTATATTCGATAGAAAAAGTTATGTTGTCAGTTTCTGTACATTAATAAATACAAATGCCCTTAACCCTTCACGAAATGCATCATCATCAGTTAATTTTTTCACCTATTTTAAAATTTCTGTAGAAATTGGAGCGGTTGGAAGATTTGGGAAATGGTTTAAATATACGCCAATACGAGTCTCTACAGACGGAAACTCTGGCAGTCAGTAAAAAGATTGAAGGTAAAAAATGAGACTTTTTTAATTATTTAATTTATATTGACTATTTAAGGTATTGCAAAAACACTTTTTAATTTATATATAAACCGTCTAATTCATAAAAATTATAACAGGTTTATAAAGCTCTTATTTGACAGATTTTCCATACAAATATGTCAAATAACAGTCTTATAAGCATGTTATAGCTTTTATGAATTTGACGGAAACTATTTAAAGTATTGCAAATAACTAGACTCGTCCATTTTACAGAAAACAATAATACCCTGCAAAAGCTTCACAGACATTTGCATGATGATTTGCATAAAATTGCCCATGTAAAAGAAAAAGAAAGCATTTTGAAGAACATTGCAGTGGCACAAAAACAATTTTTAGAGGAACTTGTGGACAAGGAAAAGACGTTGCGCAAAGATGTGCACCGACTCAAACTCCAACGGAATCAGTTGAAACATGAAAAAGATAAATTAATGCATCAGGCAGGCCTGCTCTCCAATCAAATACTTCTAAGAGACTACGATCGAACAGTGGAAAAGGCAAACAACTTGCGGCAGACCAATAGTGATTTGAAACAAATTATTGAAGAGCTGAATAGTAACATTGAAAAATTGGCCTTCAATATCGAAAAAAAAGTGTAAGTGTTTGTAATTCTTCAGTTTTATAAGTAAAAATTTTGTTCTTCGTGTGAAATAAATTAAAGTATTTTTTACTACTAAAAATTATTTGTTATCAACTATTGGGGGGGCAATGTAGTTTCCACTGTAATACAGATCAAACAAGTTTCAATCTTTCACGAGCTGCCAGTGGTGAGGCCGGTTCACTTGAGTCCTAGAAGGTCCCGTTGCAGGCGTTATTTTATATAAAAATAAAGTGTAGGCTTTCCAAAAATACCCAGATTCGGTTGCTATTAGAGAGTGATTTTCTCAAACATATTGCTTGAGAAAATCATTTGTTTAGAAAATTTGTATAGAAAATTTAATTCTCAATTTGAGTGCGTATTAATTTTTGAAAATTATTTGAAACACAGGGTATTATTTTTTCTGGTTTCAAAAAACTTAAAATTTCAAATGATATTCACAAAATTTGTTTAAAGTGTGGTTGATAATGCATCACTATCACAATGGATATCTTCTTCGAAACATTTCTGAAGAAGATATTGTGATATCGAAATATCGAATTTAATAAACACTTATAAAAAACCAATTGATCTTAAGGATCGAACAATTAAAATAATTGGGTCTGTTCTAGAATCCGAATTCACTCTAAAGTGGATTACTTTAGAATTTTTGGTGTTCTGCAAGCTGAATCCTCATGTTTTTATTCGTTTTCAATTAGAGTATTATAGGGTGAGTGAAAGTAAATAGAATCGGCTTTTAGTCATGCAGGTGATAACTTTTTTTAATAAAAACTAAATTTTCTCTTTTAATTTGCAGTGTTTCTTATTAAATATAATAAAAAAAATTTGAATTTGCACACATTATCAGTAAAAAAAAACCTCTTCTTTAATTTCTTCCAAAAATTTTTTATGTTTTGTCAAATGGCACTTGCGCAAAACCAAAATACAAAAATTTTACTTATGTATGTTCGAAAACACGAAATTGCCCTACATATTAAAATGTGATATGTCAATGTTTTTTGGCCTAATGCTTAATGCAGTCAGAATTTATTGAAAAAGAAAAATTGACATTTTAAAGGAAATTATAATAAATTTCCTATATTTATTTTAATTTAAGCAATATTTATAATAATATGATTGTATTTAGTGGTCAAATTCCATTGTAATAGTCTGGCAATACGTTCTTTTTACAACATATGGTCAAAGATTGTAGTTCATGTGCTCATAGGCGGCAAACTGCCGCGCAGTTAATTTCACAATTTTACCCCCCTCGCAGTCAAGAGCGACTGATTGCTGCTTGCGATCGAGCAGCTTTCTCAGAATATTTAGTTTTTGTCATATTTTAACTTAATTTTTAAATTTTTCTGAGTGATTGCAAAAACATTGTTTAGACGGTCGTCAACCGTCGGTTTTTGGTTTGCCGCCGGCGACTATTTGTATGTTAAGCTATCTTTTATCATCGGCTTCGTCCTCTGTTCTTTTCAAAACATAAAAACCTGGGGCCAAATTCTGGCACTCGTGATTGAACGATTTCGTTATAGAATGCTGTGTGTTTGTTGCTCATTTTGTTTTTGCTCTACATTGTTTTTATTATCGAGTATATTCGATCACGAATGCCAGAATCCGGCCACTGTTGTTTATGTATTTGACATTCAGAATTTTTTTCGAACAGAAACTTCGAATATCTAAAAACATGCTGAATTGAGAACACCAATTTATGAATTATTCGGATTAAAAAAATTTTTCTAAATCAATCCGAATCGGATTCTAGAACAGACCCGAATAAATAATAATTGATCGATATTTTTAGGTCGAAAAAGCAAACTACACCCGAACAATTTAAAGCACTAGTGGAATTTATGCTACTGATCTAGGTAGGATTGTCACAGATCTATGACACAAAGAACAATATAATCTGAGGGATAAAATATTAAAATTTATATTTTAGTACTCATATTGCATCGTCCCTTTTAAAATAAATCTACTGTATTGTACATAAGTGGTTTTAATACAAGCCGAAGTTTATTTTCTTCAATTTCATTTAAAAACTAAATCACTGAATCGATTAGTTCGTTTTGTTTACAACTCTATTGTGCAAGTGATTACAAAAACTCGATTAATTGAACCGATATCTCTTTGCGCATATTCTACAATATGTCGGCATCGAGGCGTCGAAAGTGAATATTCGACGGTAACGAAGTGAAGCGCGTATTTTAGAATAAAACTGGTTATCAAAAGTTTACAATGATAACCCTTTGTAAGCCTAGGATGTAAATGTCATTTATAGTTAAGTTATATTTAGATAGAATATTAAGGTTTCATTACTTATTTAATTGAGATTTAAAAGAGCAGCATTAGTCATTTCAATTTCACTTAAGTTTTGAAGTAGAGCCTGAATTAGTACGTCAAGTGTAGTTTTGCTCCCTAATCCCAGTATGCAAGTAGGTGGTTTACATAACGAAAATGCACTCGATGCGCTAATTCAGGCTGGGCTGTTATAGACTATTGGTTTTTAGTGTTTTATAATGCTGCGCTAAAAACACAAACAAAGCACATAAGCGTCAGCAAATGAAGTGATATTAAAATTAAAAAGTTCAAGTTCTAGGCTTATTAAAAGGATATCATTATAAACTATTGTTGATAAGTTGTTCTCTAACCAGTGCTGCCAGATATATTTGTGCAAAAATTCATATTTTATATACAGTTGAACTTCCCTATAGTGAATCTCCACGGGAACAAAAATTATTTCACTATATAGAAACTTCATTAAACAGAAATATTTATTTATTTAAAATAATCAGGTATTTTTGTTTGAACTATGTACATTTTGCCCTTTCTCTTTATCAATAAAAGCTTCAATTACATTTAAACATTTAAATATATTTAAATACATTTTTGTTGGAATGTTGCTCTCCATCTCCAAGAAAGTTCGTAGTACATCAAGTGAAGAGCATTGCTTCGTCAATGTCTTTGTAAAGATAAGTTCGAAGTCTCTTACGTTTAATGTTTAAATGCTCGTCTTCTACATTCTTTTGAATAACTGACTTGTTTTTTAATATATTTGATAAAGTACTGGGAAGAATTCCAAACTCTTTAGCTACATCTTTTTTCTTTGTTGTCCCTTCTTCAACTCCATTAATTACTAATAATATTTTTTTATGAGAAATACTACTCCGGTGCATCATTTTCGTTCACTGATGTCAAAAGTCAAATCATAAACTTTATTCTTTTCATTTTCATTACTTTGGGAATCGCAAAAATAAACAATTACATTTAGTTTTGCTAAAAAGTGTCAAATAAAGCTGCTAAAAATAGTTCACTATATGGAGACAAAAACACACTTAAAATGTATTTTTGTTTCTAAAATTTTGCTCATTGTAAAGAAAAATTCAAATTATGAAAATTTATTATACGGAGGTCAAAATACATTGAAAGTTGAACGAAAAAGTTGTGTACTTGATTTTAGCTCAAAACAAGGAAAATTTCATTATATAAAAGTTCACTAAAAGGAAATTCGACTGTGTTTGTATTAGAGGTGGTAGAGATTTGGTCTCGATCAGCCTCTATATTATAAGTTGCAAACGTTGCATGAAACAATGGGATGGAAAATGATACTAATAATTTATCCATTAAGCATTTATTTCACTAAACTTTTCATTGCTGCTAAAATATTAAATATTTCCTTTAAAAATAGTTTTGATCTTGTAGTAACAAGTAGCTGCTGTACGGAGCGCATTCCAAAAAAATTGGAAATGAAAAGAAGTTCTCATAGTTTTGCTATAATTATATGTAAACATTTGTTTTTAGCTCCTTTAACGCAATTAATTCCAACTTAAATTTTAAAGAATTTAACTAATTTTACCTTTAAATAGAAAGCAAAAAATAAAAAATTGTTGAAACACATTTTACAAAAAATTTTTCATATAAAACTTGTTCTAAAATGTATTTGAGCAACGTTTTATTTTTTATGAATACCGATGCTAAGGTGTTTTATTTTTTATTTGTAGCGTGTCAGCAAGCACAACCACTATATCTTACTACTAAATTCAATTTTAGTGAATGCAACCTACATATGCATATATACATATGTATATATTTTTATTGCACATAAAATTGTAAATTTTATTCCGCTTTCTTTTAAGTGCTCTTTTACCAGTAGTCTCAAGGTGATTTACTCATGCTGAATTCATCAACGTTTTACATTTCATTAAAATTTCGTTTTAAAGAGTGTTTTCGTAGCACAAATTCTGTCAAAATGCCAAAACAAAATGTATGGAACATTTAAAACAATTAATTATGAAAATACAAACACATACATACATACATATATAAATTAATTGAAACAAAGAATAAAATTTTTTATGTATCGCAACCATTTTAACAGTTCTAAGCAGTGGTAAAAGGTTTAACAAAGCTTTCGAACTTATTTATACTTCTATGCTATACTTTGATTTTGTAAAACTCTTTCGCCATTGAAAAGCTACACAGCGATGAGCAAAAACTATATATAACTTAACTACGCCCACTTTTCCGCCCACAAATTATTAAAAATTACTTAAAAGAGACAGGGACCGCATTAATTTTCTTAACTTTTTCTTCAAATGTTCGTTGTTAATTTTTATTCCCCTAATTCATAAAAATTATTTCATTCTTATAAGACTCTTCTTTGACATATTTGTATGGAAAATTTGTCAAATAAGAGTTTAATAAACCTAAAATATTTATTATGAATAAGACACTTGATGTTTTTGACGAAATTTTATATATATGTATTGCAATCGAAGTTTATTATGAATTAAGCCTTATAAATGTAAAGATTTATCACGCCTAGAAGGTAAAAAGGTCTAAATCAAATTGTTGAAGTTTTCTTTCAACAGTTCTCAAAAACTCATTATAGGTTTTTTGCGGATAAAAGATGGCCACAACCACTTGTACTCCCATTGCTTTTATGTATTTACAACAGAAATTAGCGAGCCACATCTACTCTTTATTTCGTATGCTTGCTATTGCAAGCAGATAACGAATTAATGTGCGTACTAGCTATGGAAAGTCTGTAGCAAAGCAGTGTTTTGGTTCATATGTACATATTTAATCAATTGATGCCCTACTGCTGTAATGGGCGTGATGAAAATATCCATATAATGCATGTCATAGCTGGTGTTATTCTATGCGACGAAAAAACTAGACTTCACAAGCTTTTGCCAGAAACTGTTTTTAAGAGAAACTTTTATTCAACACTTTTGAATGTGCTCGTTGACAATGAAAATAAAAGTCTAAATAAAAATAAATTAAAATGTGATACATATTATGCTCTAAGCAAAGTGGTCACAGCAAGCTGCATACATACACCACCACAAATACAGCCGGCTTCATATTTCACCTTGTATCCAGCTACTGTCATAAGTATTTTGAAAGCAGAAGCTGTAACAAATATAACGCAAAATTAAAACAGAAACAAGGATGCAATTTATTTTATTTTGTTTGAAGTCACCTTGAAGTTGGGTTCGTTGCAAAAAAAAAACACTACTGTAAATGCTTAAAAATTGCAAAACGTATGACAGGACGCAACAGGGCACAAATTCGTGAAAATTATAATATTGCAAAATATAAATCCGAGAAGATTTTTGAAAAAAGCAAAGTACTAGCAAAAAACAGTACTATGGTAAAAAGTTGAAATAATAATCGCCATATACAAAAATTGACTTTAGATAATGTCCAAAAATGTTGTGCAATTGCATAAAATGTAACTGGTGCTAAAATGGGAAAATTTGTGAACAAATGCGAAATGCAGAAATTCACCTCAAATAAACCTAGAGAGTATGAAATATTATCAAAGAGCTGAACAGGGTAGGAAAGCGAAATATATATTTGAAAAAAATAAGTTACAATTGTTGCTGAAGAAGTTAAATTGTCGCACAAGAAACTGCTGAAATGCAAACAGCATCTTTCAACTGTATCTCTCGGTGACTTTTTTTTTTTTTTGGTGTGGCAACAACTTCTTGCAAATATTGAACTTTTTTTTCAAAACTGTTTGAGCTAAATTTTTGCATTTTTCTCCTTGGTTTAATACGTTGAAAACACCTTTTCAATCTAAATTTGCAAATTGAAAAATTGTTCTCAAACTCGCGGGACTAGCTGAAAAAAATGCTCCCTCAAAAATGTGTTTTAAATAAAACTATTTAAAGTTTATTTTTTCTACACGTAAACTTTTTGCAAATTTTCATGCTGTGGTAGTATCTAATAACATCTCTTGCGAGGTGATATTTTCCGCCACTCCTTTAAGGTATTTTTTGCAATTTGGAAATTTTGCACAAACTTTCGCGCTTTTGTATCGCGTGGTGTTTTCCAAGAGCTTTGCACTTATGAATTTTTCACGATTTTCCACACTTTGGCACCAGTTAAATTTTTTACAGTCGTAATAATTTTTTCCAGCTAGCACACTTTCTTCCTATTGAGTCTTGGTGTTTATAATTACATCTTTTAAGCATTCATTGATTTTACATTCCTGTAATGCATTAATAGTAATATGGTTTCGTATCTACCAGTAATAGAAAGTAATTTAAACTGACTACAATGAAAAAAAAAAAAAAAATACCACAGACAACCTGCAGCCGCCTTGCCTTGTAATTATAACCAAGGCGAATCAAGTACAGGTGGTCGCAATTCAATTCGCTTCAACATTTTCTCCCGAGTTGTCATACATTTTGTTGTCGTCTGCTATCAGCTTTGACAAGTCAGAAGATAAAATCTTGGAAAAATGTTGAAGCGAATTGTGATGCGGGCACCTGTAATGGATTCGCCTTGCTTATAACCATTTAATTTGTCTTTTTTTTTGAATTTTATAGTCGGTAACCTCCTGTGGCGAATGTGTTTATAGCATTAGAAAACAAAAATACTGGGTATTTTAAGCGATTCTCAGAAGCATTGATATATTAAAATTTGCACATATATTTCTATATAAGTAAATATGTATGTCAACAAAAATGAGAAACAGCGACAGGTATATACTGCTGATTTCCTTGAAATCTATATCATTTGGCGACTTCTTTCTTTTATCCTTTTTTGGAATGAAAAACAAATTTTTTTGTAATGTTTTTGAAAATATAATTTTTTTTTTAGCAATCAAAAATAATGATAGTAGTAAAATACAAAAAAAAAACTTCTGACAGCGAGCGATAATTGGATATGGAATACCAACGTATGCTGGCACTCATGCGTATACTTAATAAAGATTGGACATAGTTAGAAGGACTGTTAAGGTGGGATCATACGATTGCCGCAATGCACCAATTTTTGTTACATTTTGTATGCCAATCGTGTGATAGCACAATTTATTGGCTCATGCGGCAACTAAAACGAATGTTGTTCCTATTTGTCCCAATCAAATACAACCCTGATGCGACAACCGTGTGAACACTTGACATACAACTAATCACCAATAAAAATTCTAAAAATGCACCAATATTTATTGTGTTCTCATGCGGCAACCAAAGAAGACAATGCCCGCCAATAATCTACATACATACATACATATGTACACATTTATTTAGTTTCAAAATTGTTTAAACGCGTCTTCCAAACATGATTTCTGCTTTTCAATCAGTAAAATTCAATTGTTGTTACTATCCTTTTTTTGCTTTTTCAGCCCGCACAACATTATAATAATAGCCGAAGCAATTTTCTCTCTTTTTAATGAACAAACCATATTTTTAACATTTAATTCATTTTTTTTTTGTTGGGAAAACAAAGTTTGTCATCAGCTACAACAGCTGTTTCTCAGAGTTGCCGTATAATATAACAATCGTGTGACTATAATGCGGCAATTATTGGTACTAAATTGTTTTGCGGCAATTTGCGACAATAAAATTTCAGTAAAATGTCACAATCATGTGATTGCAGAGAATTTGATTGGGACAAATTTTTTATTATGCTCCAATTCAGCCCAATAAAAATTGTGTAAAATTGGTGCATTGCGGCAATCGTGTGATCCCACCTTTACCAGTTATCAATCATACGCCACGTTGTATTTGGATATATTCAAACATTTGGTAGTAATGTTGTGAAGATAAATTTTTAGCAGATACATTTTTAGAACACGAATATAAATATTTAATTTAAGATTCAGCTCTGTTTGACCATTAAAATTTAATTGGAAAAAATTAGCAAACCCTGACTCCTTTGTGCCCTAGAAAATACTGTTAGACCCACTGGAAAATGTTGCCGATCTATATACATATTTTAGGTTGGGAAGACTGACCACTGGAAGGAGAGAAAGAAAGATATCCCATTCAGATGAGGGCACCAAACAACGTTTATTTTGTGACAACCTGAAGTACTGATAAAAATGGAAGACAGAAGATTGGTAGAGTATACCATTGCACTGAGCAATGAAACTTACAAGCCGATAAATTTTTGCTGTTTATTCTTCTTGAGTCTGAGAAAGCTATCACCCATCATATTCTGGGCTTGTCTGAAGACAATCAAATATTCACATTTCTGTATTCTTATAACCAATATTTGACTCTTACTAGGTTGAATGAAACGAAAGATTCTGCAACCTATGAACATGTATCTTTGAGAGTCATGATGACTTTGCTCTTTCTGGAGTTATTAGGATAGAAGGGAAAGTTATAGCGAAATTGACACTTTTCAGCTAGTTTCCCCACTACTTCAATTCAACAACCATGTATGGCTCATTTTATGGAGAGATAAGCGAGGAACAAGGTCCACTTACTGGTGTGAGGGAAAAAAGAACAGTGTGAAAAGCCATAGCATTTTTATTAAGAACAATGTAATATTTATTGACATCTCCAAGAAGTATTACCCGATAGCATATATTTAGTTAGGTAGGGCTTAGATATAAACTGCATCGCAATTATGGTATTGAAGAGTCATAGTGAAGTTCGGATAAATGTGTTTTGAACATTTTAAACCGCCTGACTTCGAATATTTTTTATCTTCGAATAATTCGACTAACCGGTGTTTTCTGCCAGTTAAACGGTATTTAAATTTGTAATATATTTTTCCACCGGAAGATATAATTCGATTTATACTTATTTATAGAAAAATTAGATCGAATGAGCAAGCCATCCTCTCCGCTGTGAAGCAGGCGAATTTATTTCCAAGTGTATGCACTAGAATTCACCACACAGCACACACAAACTAACAGATGTGTACATTGATTTCAGTCAGTGTTGCCAGTTTTGGGGGTTTCCCCCTAGATTTATGGGTTAATTTGGGGTGTTAAATTCTTTCGGGGTAAATTAAGGGGGAAACAATTTATATATGGGATATTGTTAGGGGATTTCTGTGTTTGGTTGACGGATGAAATGGCAGGAGTTAGAAGATTTTTTAACTGATAAATATGAAGACTTTAACGATTTTTAAAGTAAAATTAAATGAAATTTTTTATGTTCATCTGGTAGCTTCAAGTACAGAAGTAATTTTAAGTACTTTTTTTGTTCGGTTAAATGAATTTGTCCCTATGGGTTGTTTCTTTGAATTTTTTAAGTTTGTTAATAATTGGGAAAATTAAAATATCTAAGAACCTTTGATAAAATTGAAACTCTTTTATGAAAATTTCAAAAGAACGTAAAGCCCGAAGAATATTTTGGAAATTCTTAATATTTTTGGAGACACTTAATTTTTTCCAGATGCGCAGATAACAATTTCCAGCAGCCTTTAAATATGTACTTAGTTCTCAAAATATGTAAATACAAATAAATAAATCGAAAATTTATAATAAATCTACATACGCTTGTAATCATAACATATGCACTGAAAAATATATATAATCAGTTAATTTTGACTGCTTTTTAATGGGGAGAAAGTTTAACAATTTTATGCATTTTCCGCATTGTCAATGCAATAATATTGGTGATTCGCAAACTAAAGCAGAATGCTCACCCAAAATTTTTTAAGAGGGATTTTTTTTAGAAAAACATAGAATTTTAGGAGTTTTTAAAAATTTTCTAGGGGAAAAAATACCTTGACCTGGGAACAATGATTTCACTTGTCAAAGCCTGAATATTTTCTAAACTTTTAAAAAGTTGTATTTGTGGTTTTAGCACTATGAAATCAAAAAAAAAATTATCTCAAAACTTTTCTTTTAGCAAAAGTCTCTAGAATAAAATGGATACAACTTTTTGTAACAAAGTGAAAAAAATTGACACATAAAAGCTATTTCATATAAGAAGCAAAAAATAGTGCCATCTGCTACCAAGTTCTCCTCGAATTAGTTTGCCTTGCTTCAGAACCTTTTTTTTTGACATTTTCAAGTGTATGATCAAAAGAATTAAATTAAATAATAATTTTTTTTTGCGGTATATTTATAAAAAATTTTTGAGATGAGTCTGTCGTCTGCCTTATAGAATATTCTGAAAAACAACAAACAGCAAACAATGTTGTTTATTTGAAAAAGTTTAAGTTTTGATATATTTAATATTTAGAAATTATTTACAATTTTAATTAGAAGAAGCAAAACGTTCACTCGGTCGGTCATAAATAAATTTTTCAAACGGACTAGCAAGCAAACTGATCTTTTATATGAGTTCATACAAAACTATTTATTAGAAGCACGTGTATGTGTGCGATTTTGTTTATTACATTTAAAATTTGGCATTGACTGAATGTTTATGATCCAGTGTTTTATATATATACATATACATATACATATATAAACAAAGAATGTGTGTATATAAAATTTTTTCTCTGGAATTTCCAACCTCGACACACTTCAAATTAAAAACAGTCGTATCTCCTGCTTAGGAAGCATAGACGAACGACTCATCTAGAAAATGTGTATGGAATACATTCAAACGCAGTAATGGTTTCCATAAAAATTTTTCATTCATGTCGCTCATCTGCGGTTTTTAAATGCAGGTGAAACAAAAGAATATTAAAAATATTTTTATGCCCTTCCACGTATTGTTAATAAACATGCTGCACCAATGTAGTCACAACTATTCGATACCTAAATTAAATTAAAAGATATGTTATTTTTACAAGCATAATTGGGAATTTTACACAAAAATCTTTATGGTTTTTATTGATGTAACCGAACTGATTAGCTGCTTGGTGTGTCAAATTAATTTTATTCTTACAAAAAAAATTAAGTGAATATACTATATATATTTGTAATTTAATGTTGACTGGCAGTTGAGTTGTTTCTAATTATAAAGCCACTATTTTATAAGACATTAGACAGTCAAAAAGGCGTACAATTGCAAATAAAGCTGCTCTCTTATTAGGTGCAAAAAAGTCAGCCGATAAGCAATAAAAATGATTACATGTATTAAGCTAGACATATAATAAAGCAAGAGCAAAAATAATAAATTTGCTACCAAAAAAAGATGAGAAGCTCCCCAGCCAGCTAGCTTACGAATACTGGATGTTATGCCTTATTACAAACTTTAGTTTTTCACAAAGCAAAACTCACCTCTTGCTTAAAAACTAAAGGAATGTGAATTTAGTCAAATGTTATTTCTTAATTCTTGATATCATTGATTTGAACAGTTTTTTGAAATCAATAAACTGAAAAATATTTGACCCCAAAGTGAAGACAACAAAACATGAGAAGCTAGGATTTATGCTGGATGGGTCTCAGTTCAAATGGCTGCTATGACTGAACACAAACATACGCCCCAAAGTACGACAAAAATAAATTCATACATGTATGGTGCTTTCTTGAGGAGCAAAAACTCAATTGAAAATCTCTTTACAAAAACTTTAAAACACTTTCTTATATAAATAAAATTTTGACATTTAGGGGTTAAAAAGGGATCGAAAGGGTAAAATCAATAATTCTATATCTACAACTTGAATACTAGTGCTAAAACAGCTAAAAAAAATGCCTTAAAACGTACTGAAAACAATCGGACAGGTGTCTGATACTGTTTTGAAACTCTGAATTTTAGGGGGATAAAAAATGGGTAAAAAGAGCTTAAGAATGGTAATTTAATATCTTCGGTCTTTATCAAGTAAGCACACAAATTCAAAAAGCGCCTTAAAGTATGATTTAAATAAAAGGGGGCGTGTCTGGCTTTTCTTTTTAATTTAAAACTCTAAAAGGATAGAACGGGAAAAAAGAAAAGTTTTGGTACCTTTTTCAACTGCATTCGCCTATAAAACGGGTAGAAGCAGGAAAAATATAAAAACTGATCTGCATTCCAAAAAAAAAAAAAAATATCTCAAATATGTTCCCTGATTATTTTCAAAATTTGTACATTCAGGACATAAAAAGTTCAAGAAAGGCTTGGAGGCCTACGAAGAACAATCGGACAGGAGTCTGGTGCATTTTTCAAATTCTAAAGCTTACGGAAATAAGAAAATTAAAAACAGAATTTTGATACTTTTTGAATTGCACAAATAGTTGGAAGCAGCATAAAAGTTAAATAAAAGTGTAATTACTTTTAAGAGAAAATATCTTGAAAAGAATATGTAATCATTTTACATTTTAAACATTTAAGGCCGTGTCAGATAAAACTTTTGCTTCGCGTTGCGCTACATACACGCTTTGACATTTAAGATAAATGTACATGTTTATATGGCACTTGTCACATAAATTTTATTTGACGCAAAGCAAAGCAAAAAGTTGGGCATCTTTCATCTTTTTGTGCGCTTTGAAAATCAGCTGCTTTCATTTTTTCTTGGCGTCAACAGAAATCAAAAAAAAATCCAAATAAATAAATAAATTTTATAAATTGAATGAATAAATTCATTTGAAAAATATAATAAACAAAAATAAATAAGTACATATTTAAAAGTACATACATGTATAAAATATACAACTTCAATATTTTATTGATAAACAAACAAGGCGCGGGTCTTGTCAAAGTTTTTATTGTGACATACACTTTTTGTTTTACGCTTTTCTTCCAAAGTTATAAACGTCACGCAAAGCAACAAAGTTTTATCTGACACGGCCTTTAGGGTAAAAGGGGGCAAAATGTTTTGTATTAAATGTAAATTTTGACCATGTTTTTGTTACTGTTCATAAAATGAAAATATGGTTAATAAAAAAGCTATAATTTATATTTCTAATTAATAACACCAGTTGAGTGCACTAGTTGGGTGCACTGAATTCAGTGGTGCTAACCGTTTTTTTTTTTTTTTGGGTTAGCTCTTGTTTTTGAGATATACCGTTATTTTAAAAATGAAGGAGATAGGACAACATATATTCCCTGAACTCAAAAACGATTTAAGGGGTTGGAACAAGCACATAAACCAAATTCGGCAATAAAATTATCCTTTAATAACTGTAAAAATATTTTTAATGAGTTTAGTAGTTTAGAAAATACAAATTTTTTTTTTTTTCGATGAAAAAAATTAAATTTTTTGCAAAATTTCGAAATTTTTTGTTCTATAAAACAGCATAAAAAATCTAGAAATAAAGTTATGCCGACGAATTTTCACTTGTTCATAAAAAAAAAATAAAGTTTCAAACAAAAGACGCCTTAAATGACTAATATCGGTGCACAACTTTGAAAGTTATTCACAAAAAAATATTTTGATAACTTTGTATGTGTATAACTTCTAAAGTTGTACACTGATTTTAGTCATTTAAAGCCTCTTTTGTTTAAAACTCTATTTGTTATAAGCGAGTGAAAATTGAATAGCATAACTCTATTTTTAGATTTTTTATGCTGTTTTAAAAAACGAAAAACTTTGAAATTTTGAAAAAAAATTTTAATTTTTTTTCATCGAAAAAAATTTGTATTTTCTAAACTACTAAATTTCCTGGAATTTCAAATTGGTTTTCCGCCAAGCGGCGGGATTTGCAACTTTGTGTCTGCTCAAGTGTGAAACCTCATATACGTGAATAAATTCCACATATAACCCATATTCAGTGGCTATGAGATGGAGAAAAGTAATTCGAAAGCCAAAAAGGACACTGTAATTTTATGATCGAGTTGAAATGTATGCCGATTATAAGCGTAGCGATTGTGAAAAGGCATATAACATATCTTAATTCACAATTTTAGTTCACCTGTGCCTCCCAACTAATATAAGCCATAGCAACCATTTTAACCTAAGAATGTTAAGTACAACCTGCAGTAGGTAATATATAAAATTTCAGAAAATCAGTGCTACGAATATTTCGAGGCTTGGTCCATTTACTATGCAGCGCAAATCAAACCTAAAACTATTAATCAACTTAATATCATAGTAGAAAAACCGTACTTTGGCCCATATGTTGTCTCACTCCTACTCCACTGTATAATAATTTTTGTACTGTGTTCTAGCAGTGTGAAACATCTGGACTACCGCTTCCAACATCAAATGAGCTATTGTAAAAGAATAAAATTTATTGGCTCTCAAGATGTCTGATGTTTAATATAAAAACGGCTCTTACAATTTAATACATTTTTCACTATTAAAAAAAAAATTAAATACAATAACGACAAAAAGTCATCACGAGATGATTTTATGGGCATTGACTTTTACTTTTTATGCAATAAATCATGCGATATGGAAAAATGTAATCATTCATCACCCTATAAGATCTTAATTTACTGTGTAACAATATTATTATTTAATATGAAGAATTTGGTACATAAGAATCCCCCCCCCCCCCTCCGGGATTAATCCCAAAAAGCACAATTAGTAACTGTCTGAACAACTTGCATATAAAAACAAATACATTTTTAGGTGTGATCAGTTCATTTTTTAATATTTTTTTTTATTTGAAACGCGTTTCCTTTTTTTAATATTTTTCATTAATTTTACATAAAGTTACCCTAAACATAAACTTATGTTTATTTCATATAAAATATAAAAAAGTGTTTTGTTATCCCTTTTCATTAAATATACAAATTTGATTTTAATTAAATTTTGTGTTTCTTGTTAATTGTGCTTCCAATAAAATGAGAGTGTGCTTGTGTGTGTGTGTGTATGTTGCTTTGGTATTTAGAGGAATTTTTAACTTAAACTAAAAGCCATACAAAATGTTGCTGATGGCAGCCTGTGGAGAAAAATTTACTTGCCGAGCAAGATTTTGCGGCCAGCTCCGATGTTTTGACCAGACTGGGTGGCACCCTTGTTGGTACCGGCCTGCAAGCCAATAACAGTTTGTCCGGCTTTCAATTGCTCTTCGGTGAAATCACGTTTGCACTCATCAGCAGGCTTGGGGCCCAAGAAGGGACCTTTGAATTCAGGGTGTTTGTAGCACTAATAGGAATGAGATGAAATTAATTTTTTACGAGCATTAGAAAATGTTTGCCTTCAACTTACAGCGCGGCCCAAAGCAAAGACGGTGTTGGTGACTTGGGCAATATCTTTCTTTTCCCACAAATCCACAGTCTGGAAGACATCAATATCAGGCACACCGTACGCCTTCAAAGCCTTTTGGAAGTTGTTGATGTTCTCCATCATCTTGAATTGGCCACCAGAAGAGTTGATCTTGGGTACGGCATTGGGAGACAAGACGTTGATTAATCTGCAGAAAACTTGACCATCCTTAAGATGTTCGTCGTAGTCAACACCGCCGGGGAACTTCTCTCCCAAAATGGCTTCTATCCATTCTTGGGCTTCTTTGTCCATCTGGGGGTTGCGCTTGCCAGCGATCTAAGTAAAAAAAACGAAAGGTATTCAGTTTAGACCAAACACAAAATGTAAGATATATGTATTTGATGACATTAATTCAAATAAAAGTATTTGTTTGCCATCAATTATACGGAGAGAGTGTCCTTGTTTTTTTTAATTGGAAATAAAATCAGTTCAACTGATGCCTGATGATGATGTACTGAAAAAATCTGGTATTTTTTCTTGCTTAAAGTCTGAAAAGTATTTACTTTTTCAGAAGCATACATTATGAGGAACAGCGCATATGTTGCCAAATTAACGTATAAATTTAATAAAAAAAGAAAAAGAAGAATTAACTAAGTTGCTGCAATTACCCTGGTCAAAAGCTTTTTTTTATAACAAAAATTATAAATATTAAAAACAATAGAATCAGTACTATTAAGGCTGAAAAGAGTATTTCAAGTTGCCTTAAGTCTACTGAAAAGTTGAGCAGCATCAAGAAAACGTCGGCGGCATACAGGCCGCTGAAAAAGACAAAAAACAGGTCTGCTTATACCTAAAATAATGAATTTTTATGAATTAGTTTGCTGTTCGCCTTGTCAGCACTACAACGTAGCCCCACAACGTAATATTAAATACAAAAAATTGTTGCTTTATAATTGTCTACACTGAAAGAAAAATTGTCACCTTTCGTATGACTTATCTTAAGAAGTGTTCTTGGTTTTATTAATCTATTTATTTATTTATTTGTTTCTTTGTTTTTTTGTTTCATACAGAAATATTTATTTAAATTAAGTTTCTGTAAGGTATTAACTTTATACCTTACTAATAAAATTAATACCTCACAGAAACCTTATTTAAATAAATTTGTATTACATTTATATTAAATTTTTAACATTTTTACGGAAAATTTAATTTAATTGAACTTCTGTAATTTAATATAAACTAAATTTTTATTTATGAAACGAAAAAAAAATTAATAAATTAATAAAAACAAGAACACTTCTTTAAATAAGCCATGCGAAAGATGTAAATTTTACTTTCAGTGTAGAAAATTGCAAAGCAAGTTGCAAACAACTATTTTTTTCTACTTGCATGACATATATTACTATTATATTTCAATAATATATATTTCTTTTTTCCCATCACACATATTTTTAGCTTTACAGTATGCTGTTCAACAATACACAGAAAAAAAATGTTGTCAAGCTTCATTCAATTAATGCCTTGGTAGGAAGTGAAATCGCAATACAATAGAGCTCTTAATTGATCTAACTTTTTAATTTATCAGACTAACAACAAGAAGAAAACCCAATTTTGATTAATTTTTCAATGATTTCTTTAATATGTTAATTTATTTCCAATTAATTTTTCAATTAATTTGATTGACGGATTAATTCAATCAATTAACTGGTAAATTAGAACAGAAGGTTGGTCTGAATATATGCTATTATTACGGAAGACAAAATATATCTGCATATACAGGTATATAGTACATTTATATGTATGTATATTAAGTAAATTTACGTTGAAAAGAATGTTGTTTAATTTAATTGGGCTTTAGATTGAAATTAAAAATTTATGACTAGAATTACGACAATCTTTTTATAAATGTTATAACTCTTTACTTGAGCAATTTGGTGAAAGAAGCAAAATTAATATATATATTTTTTTAATTTATTCAACTAATTTGGCATGTTTTGTTCACTGAAATTTATCTTGAATTTTTTTCTGTGTATGCGAAAACGTTATAAATTTTTTTTTTTTTTTTTTTTTAAATTTTAAAATGTTCATATTTAATTATTGTTTAGATATCCAAGAAAAAATATTTTCAAAAATACAATAAATCTAGTAAATCTTGAAGTAATTAGAATATAAACTTAATAGGTTTCATGAACTTTTGCTCTTGGCTCTTAATAAAGTTGTGTTAACAAGCTGTTGGATTTTTATTTTCTTCATTTGCTCGACGATTTTACATCAACTTAAGGTCAAAACAACCTGAATATTATTTTAAATTGTTCAAAGTTGAGGAAAATATTGATTTTTAAATTTTTAATTTTTTAGTTGCTTGAATATTTGAATGTACTTTATTTGATTTTTTACTTGTAATTTTTTGTACTGTCATAAATTAATTTCTTTTACAGGCTTTTGACTTCATATTGGTTTCCCTTAGTAAAATCGTTTCAATACCGTTTAATATTTTTCATACATAAAACTATTTCATACTGTTTGTTGGTTTCAGCATCAGTTCAATGCATTACAATTCATTATATATCTGAATTTTGGGTTTTTAATTATTCTTAAAACTTTTTAAAAACACATTTATATGAAACTTTTCATTGCACTATTTTTATAAAATTTTTTATCCTTGAATTCAGTTATTTTAATATTCACCTTAGCCTTAATAGCACGTTCAAGAGACATTTTTAATTTTGTATTGCTTGGGAAAAGTTGCTCGGTTAAAAATCCAAAGTAGACTGATACCGATCCGTCGTGCTACCAGAGTTTATAAATGTCTTGATATACATTCGCTAGTAACGGTATTTTTACTCAACACCGCGACATACAAAACACACTCAATTCCTGAATAATTGCTCTCATCAGCGCCCATCTCATTGTTTTTGAGGAAAATTTAACGGAAAATTTTATTAAAAGCATACATATGTATTTCCAAAAATAACGTAGCAAAAAAACCAACTCACTCAAAATTCTCACACAGAAATAAGCAAAATAAATGGAAATAATTCCGCCCACGCATTTTAAATTATACATACATTTTTCTTTGCCAAATTTAAACACTAAGAACATATGTATGTATGATTTTGTTTTTATTTTTTTATTTTTATTTTTTTTTTTTTTTGCTTTTGGGAATGACTGTTCATTTATAATTATAATTCTAAGACGCACTATCCAGTCCACTGTCTAAAAAGTGCTTCCTACTTACCCACTGTACATATTTTAGGAATGTTGTCATGCAATTTGTTATGCCACAACTAAGTTATAAAAATTGTTAAATTATTCATCAGATAAATGTTGCATCAAATTGTTTATTTTTCAAGAGCTAAAAATAGATTAACAAAACACATACATATGTTTCTAATTAAAAAGTTTCTTATGATCTAGCAAACTGTAATCAGATGTCGTGGAAATTTCTGTTCATCATCAATCATTTCTGCTAAATTCATTTAAAATTCCACTTATCAATCAATCATCATTGGCAAAATCGATTTCATCATACTTGAAAGAAACTTAAATTTGTGTTTGAAAATTGTTTGAAAATTGTTTGCAATTTTTTTTTTCTTTTTTTGTTTGGTTTAGTGTAAAACAAATTTAAAAATCAATCCATTACACAAATGCAAATTGCCATTAGTAGATTATAGCATAAGGAGATTGAAAATTAATTGATGAAATGATGAGCCAAAAGATGAAATGCCAGCTTTTAGATGCTTTGGAAAAAGTTGTTAAGTGTTGCGCTCACGAGAACCAAATTTTATATGTATAGAACGTTTGTGAAACCCCCTTTTGAATTTTTCTTTATATTTTAACTTAATTTTTTCTCAATAATCTTTGATGATTTCTGATGTCATTTTGTTCATGAGAATTTTGGAATAAGTAGTTGCGCTTCAAACATACTTTTTAGATTTTTCAAGTCTACTGATGAGTTGTTTAGCAGCAACGAAATGTCGGCGGCATATAGACGGCTGAAAAAAACACAGAAAGCACTAAGGTTTATTTTTTTAGACCTAAAGTAGTTAATAAATCCTTGTAACCTTTATGATTAAATTTTCATTTTATCACTCTGAGTGCAGAAACTCCGCTCAACTGCTCGATCTTCAAATACTCCCGAAAACACTAAACTGGTTTAAAATAGCAGTCTTCTTTATTTAAAATTTAACAAAAGACCTGAAGTTCCATCCTTTTAAGATTCAAATCGTTCATGAATTGAAGGAAAGTGCCCAAGAGTGTCTCATTGTTCAGCTCAGATTTAACTGCGTCGAATGGTTTCGCGTATTCCAAACTTATGGTTTTTAAATTTCTTTTGCTAAAAATCAAGTGAATTTGCCACCTCATTTCCAGTTATTTTCGCACCAACTTTACTTTTCTTTAAAAATAATGATCACCAAATTTTATAAAAAAAAAAAAATACTTCTCAACTCTGAGGAAGGCCTGGAGTAATTAGAAAAAGTCTTGTTTGTCAGAAATATAAGATTTTCCGATATCAGTTGATACATAACGGATATATAGCGAAAACTGGGCTTGAAGATATCTCAGCTAAGAGTGAACTTAAATAATTTCTTGTCGCAAAAACTCAATCTGTACTCGTAGAAAAATTTTTCTTCATACTGATGCCAAGTTATCATCAGAATTATGACTTCAGTATTACACAAAACGACATCAACGATATAAGAGCTGGTAACACAAGGGAACAAAATTGAACTTTTTGAGTGTTGTTTGGAATTCTATAGCACTTTTCTACTAATTTGAGGCCGCTGATTTTAAATCTAAGCTCCATTTTTCTCCATCAGCTCGACATTTTGAGACATACCGTTATGTCTAAAATTAAGGCGCTTCCAGTACAAATATTTAAATAACTTAAAAACGGTTCACCATATTCAGTTAAAAAAAAAAACTGAAATTCGTCAACAAAATTATCTTTAATCTTTGCCTACATTGTTTTTAATTTGAACGAGTAGTTTCAGAGATATCGTTGTAGTTTTGAAAAAAATAACAATTTTATATAAAAAAAAAAATTCTTATTTAAAAATTCATAAAAGAAAAATAATGCAACTAAAGTCACAATGTTGGTCTTAAAACATTTAGCTTTATATACTTGGAATCAAATGAGCTTTATTTCATTGAAATCGGTGCACAACTTTTGCTTTTCTCAACGATTTACTGAGATAACTAAATTGACAAAAATCGCGATTTTCATACACTGCATACACAGCACACACACAAACACACATATTAATAAATGTTATTTCTGTATGAAAATCGCGATTATTGTCAATTTAATTATCTCAGTAAATCGTTGAGAAAATCCAAAGTTGTGCACCGATTTCAATGAAATGAAGCTCATTTGATTCAAAATATATTAAGCTAAATGCTTTAAGACCAACATTGTGACTTTAGTTGCATTTATTTTTTTTTATGAATTTTTAAATAAAAAAAATTTTTTTTTATATAAAATTGTTATTTTTTTCAAAACTACAACGATATCTCTGAAACTACTCGTTCAAATTAAAAACAATGTAGGCACGGATTAAAGATAATTTTGTTGACCAATTTCAATTTTTTTTTTTAACTGAATATGATGAACCGTTTTCAAGTTATTTAAATATTTCATATAAACAGAAAGCACAAATAACAGTCTTCTGAGATGATAAAATATCGTCCAGGACTGCAAAAATATCATTGCTTTGATTAATGTTAATTAAGTATACAAACAGAAAGTAAAATTGTGTGAGCTTTGGTTGCCGAGTGGTTAAAGCGGCTGTGCCAAAATTGTAAAATTTGACACGTCCAAAGTTCATAGGGTGCTGATGAAGGGTGTTTGCTGCCCAGAAACAGCCGGTTGTCCACCTAGCAAATAAATTTTACTTTTCTTTACTTAATTGATATTGATTAAAAAGTAGTGAAAACCCAAGGGTTGAACTTAAGCCTGAAAAAGTAATTTAATATAAGTTATTTAAATATTTGTACTGGAAGCGCCATAATTGTAGACATAACGGTATATCTCAAAAAGTCGAGCTGATACAAAAGAACCAGGTGCAGATTTGGATTCAGCATCCCAAATTACCTTTAAAACAACATTCAGTTCATAAACAACAAATATCTTGTTCCCTTGTGTAATCATTTGATGACAAAAGTCAGTAGAGAACTTTAACAAAAATTAGAAGCCATCAGTAGAAAGAATGCGGTAGCCAAAGTTCTATGATACATTTTGATCAAGCTGTTGTCAAGTAAGCTGAAAACAACTTCTGCTAAGTTGTACAAGTAAAGTCGGCTTTTTCTCGTCTATAGTAGATAAAAAGCTCATTTTTATTTTGCAATGATTTAAAGTTGCTTAAAGCATAATAGTCCAATATCTATTATTATGGCACTATGACTTTAAGTTCAACTAAACTTGAAAAAAATGTTTTTTTTTCTTTTGGATATTTATAATATTCTACAAAAATATTTCGTAACCCATTAAATGATGGGCTGCATTTACTTTTATTTTTCAATGTCTATTGTTATGGACTTTATAACTTTAAGTACAAGTAAGCTTAAAAAAATTTTGTTTTTTTTCTTTTGGATATGTTCTGAAAAAATATTTCATAGTGCATTAACTAATGGGTTGCTTTTACTTTTATTATTCAATGTCTATTGTTATGGACTTTATCACTTTAAGTTCAACTAAACTTTAAAATACAATTAAAGAGCATCTAGATCTCAATGATGCATAACAGAACATGTATTAAAAAGCTTTCATATAAACAGAGAGCAACAGTCTTCTGAGACGACAAATATCGTCCAAGACTGCAAAAATATCATTGCTTTGGTTAATGTTAATTAAGTATACAAACAGAAAGTAGAATTGCGTGAGCTTTGGTTGCCGAGTGGTTAAAGCGGCTGTGCCAAAATTGTGAAATTTGACACGTCCAAAGTTCATAGGGTGCTGATGAAGGGTGTTTGCTACCCAGAAACAGCCGGTTGTCACCTAGCAAATAAATTTTATTTTTCTTTACTTAATTGATATTGATTAAAAGTAGTGAAAACCCAAGGGTTGAACTTGAGCCTGAAAAAGTAATTTAATATAAATGTATTACAACAAAGAAGTTCAATAACAAAATTAAAATTTACAGTAAAATTTAAACAAAGTGTTTTTCTGTTTTTGATATATGTATAATACCCTAAAAAAATATTTCGTAACCCATTAAATAATGGGTTGCATTTACTTTTATTTTTCAATTTCTATAGCTTTAAGTTCAACTAAACTTTAAACAAACTGTTTTTTTTTTATATGTATAAAAAATTTCGTAACCCATTAAATAATGTGTTGTTTTTACTCAATTATTTCATTCATTATATTTTCTGAACTTGCAATTTTCCATGGTTCTATTTAGAAAAAGCTCAAATCTACATGCGTGAATACATACGAAGATACAAATGTTTTAATAAAAATGCATGTTCTCGTTTATGTGCCATGCACATATATTTACCATGTATCGTCGTTTAAAATGAAAAACAATGTAACAAGAAAAAATACAAATTTCATAGATTGCGAATTGTTTCATCTTAATCTAATGTTATGTAGTGTAATGAACCAAGCTTAAATTTCGTTCATGGCTTAGCTCGAGTATTTCCTCCATTGTCTGTAGCAGTTTTCAGGCAACAGTATTAGCTGTTTCATTTCTATGTTCAAGATCAGCGATCATCCTGCCATCGGGAGCTGCTTTAACTAATTTGCTTCGTAGCAAAATCTGATAGTATCCGCCGTTTATAAGTTCATTCTTTACAGGTGCTTGTCAGTCTCAAGTCTGCTTACAGATTATCCTAAATTAGGGCGCCAGTATACAATTGGTCATGGCCTGGTTTTGAAGCCATTTGTGTGCTGAAGAGTTACGCAATGGTCGTAAAACTGCTATGGTATATAGGGCCTGTTCGTAAATGCATCACAACTCTGCACATTATGATTATTTCGCGATGCCACTGCTGATCAGCTGTTGCTGATGTTATTGTTTGCACATTTTATTGTTGCATTTGCGAACGGAGAATTTCTTTTTTTTTTCTTCTAATAAATTGTAAAAATGGAAAAATTAATAGTTAATTCCATCTGCGAATTAGATTAGTAGTTGACAAAACTTTTCATCACCTTCGAATCTGAAAATAAAAAAAAAATTTTGAATAAGAAATATGTACATATTAAAAGCAAACAATTTTTATACTCACTCATTCATTGCATCAGCCATTTTTATGATTAGTTTTTTGTTTTTAGTTGAGCCTAATCTACGTCAGTGTTGCATTTATGAACAGATTACTGCTGCAGTGTTGCCAACGTTTGCATTTTCGAACGTTGTGCGCATAACATGCAGAGTTGTTATGCATTTACGAACAGGCCCATACCCCAGCCAGTAAATCTTCAATTTTACTTTTCTTGTCTTCTTTAAAAACATTTATTATTCCAGCTTTATCACAAAAAATTTTTTCTCAATTATGAGGAATTACAAATCGAACTCAAGCCTGCGAAAATTGTTAATAATACAATTAATTTTTCATTGATTATTTTGGTTATGAAAAGATATATTTTTAATTGTTTTCTGCGTTTTTCAGTGCAAAAACTAATTTCAAATAAAAAAGTTTCTTCATGAAAAATTTGTTATTTTATTCCATTTTAAATGTCCGATATATGCACCAAAAAAACAATGTTTGAATTATTATGAGCATAGAACTGAAAATGTTGAAAAAATTATTTACAAAAAAGAGTTAAGATTTTTGAATTAAAGACTTTTTTTTATAAAAATATTTAAAGAATTTCTGATTGAACATGCTCAGCAAGTTTATACAAAATCGAAGACATGTCATAAAATAAGTGCTAGTTTTCCCATTCAAATGTTCATATATACATATGTATATCTTCCAATAGCATTAGGGTGGTTTGGTTGCAGGGGTTTGTTTGCCTACATCTTGCGACATACATTAAAGCCAGTATAGAGTTGATGTGCGATGCCTGGACTTAAACATGAACACTTTAACCCATAGGTCATGTGACAGGAACGCCGTGTCATTCACGAAGTTTCTTTATTTACTCCAGCATATGCCCCGTAATTGGGTTACGCTTGGTAAAGTGTCTATCTGTAGATATCGGGACCGTATTTGTGAGCAGGCGGGGCACTGGTATAAATACAGCTCTAATGTCTCGCTATCCTTCTCACATGCTATACATTCACTATCTCCCCCTATTCTTTTGCCTGTGACCTGCCATATTGCTCACTATTCTACTCAGCTCGGGCTTGTTAAATCTTAGCAGTCCCTCCGTTGTTTCCTTGCCTGGATCCTCCATAGAATTTTTGCATTGATTCCCACAGTTTTGTTATTCCAAAGAGTTAAATGAAGTCTGTATGCCCAAATCTTTAGCTCAGATTTAACTGCTCCGAATGGTTTCGCTCTTAAAATTCTGATGTCGCTTAACTCTCTTGCTGTTGGAGAAAGTAAGTTTGCCTTCTCGTTTCCAGCTATTTTCGCAGCCCTGGCACCCATATGATGCGCAGTTCTCCATGAGTCGAGAAACTGTTAATAGCATTTTTGCAATCCCAAACTGTTTGTGACTTAATCCGCTCAGCTGAGAAAATATTATTATAATAGAAAATAAAAACAATTAAAGGTTCCTGACGATGCTAACAAATTGTTAGCGAAATATTGAACAATTGAGAAAGAGTATATTATTCTAAGACCTAAAGCTTTAAGGCCATATTCATAATAATTATTGTTAGTTTATTAAGATCTTATTTGACGTATTTCTACGGAATATTTGCCAAATAAACGTGAAATAAATCTTCATTAGTTTTTATGAATATGGGTGTTAAAAAATAGTGTTGTTAATTATTTATGTTGCATAAAAAATTCATTTATTAGTTTCCGTTTTTTGCTTACGTTTGGTCCATATTCAATATTTTGATATATATAAGTGCCTATTTTTCAAATAAACTTAGGAATATCAAAGTTCATATACGATCTGATGTTACACATTTATGTATAAAGAAAAGCTTCTAATTACACTTTGGTAAAGGCACAGTCGAATATAGCACTCTTTCTGGTTTTTTTTTTTTGCTTCTCCTGTTACATTATGGCAAGTGATGTTACGTTATATGACATTTTATTTGACGATATATATGTCCGTCTGTTTGTATGTAATTGTTTATTAAGTTTTTTTGTTTGAAGCACAAAATGGTCATAAACAAAATTTTGTGATTTTCATTTTCTCCTGCGAATTATTTCCATTATAAATCTGACAATTTAAATGATTTGCGACAGTGAAATATTTTTGTTTGGCCAAAAAATTCTAGGTCAAATAAATCAGATGGCAAACCGAAATATTAATTGTTTAAAATAACAATATAGACCATAATTAATTTTCAAACAAACTAGAAATCCTTAAATTTGCCAAAATAATTTCATTTTTGTTTTTTATTTAGATTAATTGCGGTTCAAAAAAAAAAAGAATTTATAAACCAAATTGATGGCAAACACAAACGAAGATTTAAAAATAAGCGAATAATATAACCAATTAATAATCTTTTTTTTTTGGGGGGGGGGGGGGGGGGGTTGGGGAAACAAACACATAAATTTCCAAAAATTTATTTATAAGAAGCCAACACCACATTTGTTGGAAATTATTATTTCTTTTGCAAAACCACTTCAATCTACTTGACGCACATGTAAGTTATTGGCTGGCTGGCTGTACAGTTGTTTGTTGTCACATTTGAACATCTCCACTCAATGTCAGGCCGACATAATGTGTGATAATGGCCGCTGAATGACTCTCATCCACAGAGGTAACAGCGAAAGAATGCTGTTGTTTATTTTTAATTTTTCTGGGCTAAAAAACACCAGATAAATAAATAAAAATTTAATTAAACTTCAAACAGGTGGAGAAAATGCCAACAAAAAAATAACGAATAGAACCGTCCTAAGGAAACAGGCGTTCAGCGTGTACACGATTTATAAGCTGTCCATAAAGATATCGTTGCGTGATTTTAAAAAAGTAAAGTCCTTAGCTTTTTGACTTGTTATAATGTTCCGTTTTAAATTGCATATTGCTATGAAGTATTGTAATCACAATCTCATGAACAAAATTCTAGATAGAAGCTTTACCTAAGCCCTTCGACTCTCTTGCTAAGCTGCTCTTATCCCGTTTTCGACTGTGAAAGAATTTTTGTTCATATCTGTAGTGAATTTATTTCATTAATTATTATTCATTAATCCAATGAAAATTTCATTGCCTCTTCCAGTGACTTAATTTCATGGAAGATAGTTCATTAGTTTCATTATTTCACTACAAATTATCCTTGTACTTGTAAAAAATTTCATTAAAAATATTTCAGTAAATCAATTAAATATTTCAATTCTCATTCGATTTGTGTAGAATATTGGATATGAGATAAAATATTTTAGCATTTCGCATTTTTGCTTTTTAGGTATCGATTTGTAAGTTGTTTTTTACTTCCGTCCGTTGAAATTGCTTTATTTTGATGAGCCAACAACATGTTTCTTCCATATAACTTTCATTTAATAAAAATAATTTTCTTAATTTTTAGGTTTCGTCTGGTGACTGTCTGAAATTGCAATTTTTTATTTTTTGTGAATAACTTCCAAAGTTGTGCACCGATTTTAGTCACTTATAGCTTCTTTTGTTTAAAATTGTATTTGTTATGAACAAATTAAAATTCGTTAGCATAACTTTATTTTTAGATTTTTTATGTTGTTTTATAAAACAAAAAATTTCGAACTTTTTCAAAAAATTTAATTTTTTTATCGAAAAAAATTTGTGTTTTCTAAACTACCAAGCTTATTAAACATGTTTTTACAGTGGTTGAAAGATAATTTTATTGCCTAATTTCGGTTTTTAATCATTTTTGAGTTAAGAGAATATCTGTAGTCCCACAGCCTCCATTTTTAAAACAACGGTATATCTCAAAAACAAGAGCTAACCCCAAAAAAAAAAAACGGTTACCAACACTGAATTCAGAGCACCCGAATTAGGTTTAGTCACTGGGTGTCCCTGCCGTCGATTTTTCAACTAGCACAGTGTTATTAATTAGAAATATGAATTATAGGTTTTTTATCAAAAAAAAAAACTAAAATCAAAATAAATTTAAATGAAATGGGGGTGGGTATTGGTAAACCCTGAATAAAATCTGAAAAAAGTGAAAAACTCGCTTAATATATTTAATATTATATCATATTTCTATAGAAATCTACAGAACTTCAAAATTTGTTCAGTGAGTCTAAATTACTCGCAGATCTGAGAAAAATTAAGCAAGTTATTAAAGAAAGAAAACCGATATGGTCACCTGGGTGGGTATGGGCAAAGCGAAGGTTAAAGCAAGGAAATACTTCATTTGTGTAATAATTAAAGCTCGTATATTCAATGAAACGATCATTGATATCAGTGAATCCCAACTATAGTTAAAAATTAATGAATTTTTTAAATTAATCAAAATCGGATGTATTGGCAAGTATGAACCAAATGCTTTCAGTGTACCAGTGCTCGAAAGTCGACCAAGTTTTTAGTTGAAAGTTGTTTCACATATCTCGCTGGCTCAATAAATACAAGGCATTTCTTATATTTTTATACCTACAGTAAAAATAAATAATTACAATAGCTCCCGCCAAATAATGTACATCGATTCTTATTTTTAGCATTTTCTGATTCTTTATATAAGCAAAAGCAAACTTATATGCCTTTTAATTTGTCGATATTAGTAGCAACTTGAAAAACACTTTATTATTAAGCCACTGAGTCGAAATTCAAGCGAGGTTTGTACTACAAAAGCTTTAAGCTCATATAAAAAATTCGAAAATCGGTGAAGAAATACGCGTTTAAAATGGATGAAAAAAACGTCTATGCGTACTTATTAGATTAATAAAAATGTATGTACAATTGATAAGCAGCCGACCAAGTAGAAAATTTCTACCTTAGCAAAGTTTTAAAAACTAATTTTTTTTATAAACAACTGTTCAGTGCAATTTAGGTATTCTGTGAATTCATATGACGATATGTACAGATGTGCGTGTGTATTAATATTATTTCTAATTCTATTTCTGTGTTTTAAATTTAAATACTTCCACTGTTTGATTTTCTTAACATACGCAAGAAGAATTAGCGAAAATAAAAAGTATATGAAATCGTTAAAAATATGTTTCACTACTCATAAGAGACGGCACGTTTCTAATTTATTATGTTGTGATCGAAGTATGGGCATTTCCATTAAATTATCAACTATAAACATTATTACACTACTTCCTAAGGCTTGGTTTTTGAGATCTCACTTAAGCTAGGTTTTGTTCAACTGGAAAAAATATGTGCTGCTTATTAGAGCATGTTTCCACGACATGCGTTTCGCTCTCTATTTGTGCTTAATAGCCTAATCAGGAGCAAAGCCACTTGCTGCATCATACAAAATTTTGAGAGCGCATGAAGTTGCTTCATACTGAAGCTACATGCGAAGCACAAAAAATTCCTGTCTTCTCTAACTTATATCGTAAGTGTATCTGCAAAATCATACCTTGTGAAAAAAAAGAACAAACAAAGAAAACGTAATTGTTCGATAAAAAGAAGAGTTAAGTTCTGCGTTGTATTTAATGTCCTGCAATGCCAACTCGCAGACATTTCCAAATGTGTGTTTTTTTTTGCGAAAACACTTCACTTACTTCTTTTGTCATTTAGAAAAATTTGTTTCACGAAATTAGTCTAAAATTTATATTGGCTTAAAAAAAAGTAAAAAAAAAAAAAATGCATATTCCACGCAGCTTTTTTCTATTAAATACAGTATTTTTCGGTTAATTGACCCTACGGTTAATTGGTTTCCACGCTTAATTGAACCACATGATCGGGCAAAAAAAATATTGCATACGAACACCATGTGAATTTCCTCGGATAATTGAACTCAGTTAATTGATTTTCCCGCTTAATTCGTTCAAAATTCATTTCATCAAAAATAAATTTCCTCTTACTTTTACCCGGTTAATTGCATTGAAAAATAACCTGGCATTTTTGCACATACACATTTGACACCATTTGTGAAAAACACTGGGTGGCATCTCTACTATACACATATATGTAGATTTTTTGCTGTTACTTGCATTTTTTTTTTTTTTGTTTAAGGTAAAAAAAATTATTTTGAAAAACTTAAAGTGCACATATGCGATTTCTTTCAATTCATTAGTACATAGTTCCAATTATGCGTGATTTCTGTAATTGAACAAACTGTTCAATTAAACAGGGTTCTTGTAATTGAACGAATTGTTCAATTAAACGGGTATCGGTTAATTGGTTCCCCGGTTAATTGAACAAAAAATTGTGCAAATTTTGATGTGCAATTAACCGAAAAATACTGTGTTCTTAATTGCACACTTTTTATTTCTAAAAAGGGATGTTTCTTCCATAACCATAACTCTCAATCAAAAATGTTTTCTTTTCGAAATGCTTAAGCCCAGACGAGGTAAATGGATTGTTTTCTACAAACGTTTCATATAAAATTTTAATATTATACAAAGCACTATTTTATCTTTAATGCTTGAAAAGTTTTTTTTTAATTCTATCTAATTTGAATATGTGTCAGTCACTTGTGATAAAATAAATTATGAATATTCACACAGCTGTGGTAACCAGCTAAAAATAAATTGTATGCTAAACAACAAACAAAATGTTTTCTCGGGACAAAGAGAAAAGCTTTTAAAAAAATAGATAAACAATTAATATATTAAAATTATGTTTTTTTTTATTTATGGTAAAATACTTCACACGCAGACAAAACAAGGTTTCATAAATATAAATACTTCGACTGTCTTAAATAAATAATTATAGTCGAACCATATATGTACATGTAAGATCGTAATTGTAATAAATACGTGATTCCAAGTAGGCATGTCGTGAAAATGTCGTATCACGCGTGATTCGTGATTAAATTTTAGAAAATCTACGCGTAAGTGCGTGACCAAGATTTAAAATTAAAATTTCGTGCTTGGAAGTGTGTGATTACCATTTTAAGGCGGGAGCTTAAGACGCTAAGATTTTTTGGTTCGCGAAAAATTTTTCACACAATTTTCCTGGAATTATTATACCCTTCACCAAAATGTGTAGGGGTATATATAAGTTTATGATTTCGTGTGTAACGCATTTAAATAACCATCTAAGACCCCATAAAGTATATATATGTATATATATATATATATATTTACATATATATATATATATACTTTATGGGGTCTTAGATGGTTATTTAAATGCGTTACATATATATATATATATATACATATATATTCTGGATCAGAATCAATAGAGATTACGATTAAGCGATGTCCGTCTGTAGTCGTTGAAATACCGTTTGAGATAGAAACCTCATTCTTTCGCTCAAATATGTTAAATCCCGGTAGTGGCTCTGCTATTAAAATTCAGTCCAGGGTCCACGGATAGTCGAGATATATCAAAAAAAAAACTGATTTTGAGGGGTATTTTGGCCATTTTTTGATCAGATTTTTGAAAAAAAAAAATTTTCCTAAAATGTTAGCCATATCATTTTTAATACCCATTAGATCCCAAAAACCAAAGAATTTTTGAAAGCGGCCCATATATACCCCAGATAAAGCGTCTCCCGATTTTTCAAGAAGTCGGCATTAAAAGCCAAATAAAGCAACTTTTGGTACCAAAAATCGATCAGAATGGTACATATAGGATGTTTAAAGGCAAAATTCCAAAATTTTTTAAATCGGTTCATATATACCCGAGATATAGCGTTTCCTGAATTTGCAAGAAATCGGCTCTATAAGCCAAATAGAACAGCTTTTGACACCAAAAATCCACGAGAATGGTACATATATCATTGTAAAGGGTATTTAAGATTCGTCGCAGCTGAATATAGCACTCTTAGTTGTTTTTCAACATAATTTAATTTAGCTCAATGTCAACTACTCATGTAATATATATTTATTTGAGTCTAGTTGAATGGAAAGCATGAATGTAAAAAATCATTGGGGGAAATAATTCCATGAGTATATTTTATGTAGTGCCAAACCAATAATTAAATCATTTGTTATATTGTGTTTTCAAGACTTCAAAATGTAACTGTTTTGTTTATGAATAACAAATAACACCCTGAAAGCATAAATTTCATGACATTAGGTTTAAAAAGCATGGATTGCAAATAGTAAACACATTGGTAGAAGAACAAGCTTTGATATGTATACGATGCATATGAGGAGATTTCTTGCTATAACTCTCCCGCATGATCAAACGTTGTATGACTTTTTGGATGAGTATAACTTTGCAAAAGAAAATAGTTCCGAAAACAGTCATATTGAAAATATTGTATATGATATTGTATATGATAATTCTAACATTTTGAAATGTCAGCAATTCGCGGGTGATAATACATTTTTGAAACAATGAACCAGAGAAGTTGTAAGCATTGCAGCAGGCTCTGTAGCACTGCAACAAGTGAAGGTGTTCTCTAACGAGAAGGCGGAAATTGAAAGGAAAGCATGGCCGCGTAATTGTACGTTGCTTGCGCAACTAAACGATATGTCTGTGCTCACAAGCGATAGTGCATCATTTTCGTTCACTGAACTCGGTCAACTGATCAAATCATAAACTTTTTTGTTTTCATTTTCATTACTTTGGGAATCCCAAAAAAATATAATTTATTGTCTTTATAAAGAGTGCTGCTAACAAGTGTAAAATAAAGCTGATAAAAATAGTTCACAAAAAGAAGACAAAAACACAATTAAAATGTATTTTTGTTTCCAAAATTTTGTTCATTGTACAGAAAAATTCACTGAATGGAAGTTCATTATACGGAGATCAAAAGTAGAAAAGAAAGTAGAACGAAAAAGCTGTGTACTTGATTTTAGTTCATAATAAGGAGAACTTCATTGTATAGAAGTTCACTATAAGGAAGTTCGACTGTACTTATGGTTTGTTATCGTTGCTGACTACATGTCCAAATATATATATTCCAAGGAAAACATGTGGACTGTTTCTTGCAAGAGGAACAAGAATATCTCTCTCTCTCTCACTCTCTCTCTTAAAATCTCTCCCACATGCATAAACTCTGAATACGCGAACAGTTGTCGTGCAAGGTTGAGTACGGGATCGCAGCAAAAATAAGTGGACACCTGATAAGCAGCGAATAATTATGACTTTGAAATGATTATTCAAAAAAAGAAAGAAAAATAATTAAAATTATACGCGTATCGGTCATGGCTAAAAAATACATGTGTGTTTTATATCTCCATTTTACCACTAAGTCCAGTATTCATTATAATTGCAGTGGTATGTGATTTATTAGGCAAGAAAACATCTACTGTTTATTAGTTCATTTGTTGTGGTGCGCGCATGCATGTTAATTCCATTTTAATTTATTCCGTTCACATCCTTTCGTCCTTCTCTTCAAATGGAAAATAATACGATACACATGAAGAGGATTGCAAATCAATTTTCTATTAGCCAATAAATAAATTTGATTTTTATGTGTGCAAATATGTAATGTTAGTGGATTTCCTTATTTTTCAATTTGTGTTTTTTATTTCTTTTTGCTCAAGATTAGTTTTTTAGTTTTTACTTAAGAACAACGGTTGAATTGAATCACTCAGTAGAAGATGGACAGAAACTGCTACCGACATTTACAAATGAAGCTCATTTATCAAGTTTAATGAAATTTAATTATGAATCAACTCGTTGTAAACATTAGGTATACATATTTATTCTCTATTGCAATGTAGTTTTGTGTTTTTAAGTTTTTTAATAAAAAATTTTCCTCTATTTTTTTTTGTGTAAATACTTTCAGCTCTAAATCTCAATTCAAGCTGAAGTTATAGCAACAGTCTGCCTTTAATTCATATTATAAAAGTATATACGAGGTCTGATTAAGAAATAAACGTTTCAATTGTTTTTATAAAGTATTTATTTATTCATCAACAACTATCCTGATCCGATCAAAGTAATCCCCCTCAGATATAACACACCTTTGCCAATGTTTTTTCCAATTCTCGAAACACTTCTGAAACTCGTTTTGTTGGTATCGCCAACAGCTCCTGTTTCGATTTTTATTTTATCTCCTCAATCGTAGCAAAACGCTTTACTTTCATTGGTGTCTTCAGTTTAGGGAAGAGGAAAAAGTCAGCGGGGGCCCAGTCCTGTGAATACGGTGGTTGAGGCATGATAACGGTTTTGTTTTTGACCAAAAACTCACGCGCAAGCATCGTTGTGTGAGCTGATGCGTTATCATGGTGCAAAACCCATAAATGTTTTTTTACATTTCTGTGCATTTCTGACGAATTGCTTCACACAAACGGCGCATAACTTCAAGGTAGTATTTTTTATTGACCGTCCAACCTTGTGGCAAGAATTCACGTGAGCTGGCCACGAAGTTTCACCAAATTTACGAAATAGTTAAGATAATAACTTATTTTACAATGCAATTTAAATGCAGTGCCAGTCTTGCAGTCCTTAATAAATGTTTGCTATTAATCACGTTTAAGCAGGGACCGTAAATCGTATGACTTTTATCAAAAAAATCAAGAAGTAAGAGTTGAATTTTATATTTTTAGATAGAAAATAAGAGTTATTTTTGATATTTATTTTTTTAAATGAAAAATAAAAGTTATTTTTAATCTTTATATTTTTAAATGAAAAATAAAAGTTATTTTTGATTTTTATATTTTTATATCACTAAAAAAATCAATTCAAAATTCGTGACATAGGTAATATGTCCGCAAAGCTTATTTTGAAATAGACAATTACAAAGAAAAGCGTTTCGATACTTCTGCTAATTTATTGGAATATTGGGAGAGCAAAAAATTTGTGTTTCCATGGCTTCGAAAATTAGCTATAATTGTTCATTCAGTACCTGCCACTCAAGTCCGCGTAGAAAGGTCATTTTCAGCACTCAGATTAATATTGGGAGATTTGAGATATAATTTATCTGAGGAATATTTAAAATCAATTATGATGGTAAAATTGAACACCTGAAAACGACCTCTTAACACTGACTTGAATGGCAGCCAAAACTTATAAGGTATTTCTAAGCATTCATGTTTTTATATCTGATAATGGATATTATATTCATATAGAAATTTGAATGAAACAGCACATTATAATACATACGGCATCAACAAATAAATAAGAGTTTTGCATTGATTTTTGTTATTGATATAAAAATATAAAAATCAAAAATAACTTTTACTTTTCATTTAAAAATATAAAAATCAAAAATAACGTATTAATTCAGGTCCAAAAATGAACCTTTTCCAAAAATATTTGCTGTATTCTTCAGCTGTCTATATGCCGACGACATTTCGTTGGTGCTAATCAACTCATCAGTAGACTTGAAAAATTCTTAAGAGTTTGTTTGAAACTTAACTACTTATTTTCATAATTCCCATGAACAGAATGAGAATCAGAAATGTTCAAACAAACCTTTAACACAGCAAACATTTCTTTTTTCGTTTTGCAACACTTCTACTTTTCTTTGCAACATTCTATACAACGAGTCACCATTGGTTACTACGATTTGTATTTTTGAAAGTATCAAAAAGTAAAAGTTTTTGAATATTCAAATATGAACTTAATTATTTATTTGCTTTAAGAGCCAACTGAAATGTATTAATTCAGGTCCAAAAATGAACCTTTTCAAAAAAATATTTGCTGTATTCTTCAGCTGTCTATATGCCGACGTTTTTGGACCTGAATTAATACATTTCAATTGGCTCTTAAAGCAAATAAATAATTAAGTTCATAATCAAAAATAACTTTTATTTTTCATTTAAAAATATAAAAATCAAAAATAACTCTTATTTTTGATTGTTAAAATAAAAATCAACAATTCTAAAATCATGCAATATGGTGTAATTAAAAGTTTTCTACGATGTTCATTTATGTATGATTTATTTCTTCAAAAATTGAAAAATAACTCTTATTTCCGGTCCCTGCGTTAAAGGTATGGCAGCATCTTTTCGTTTTCAAATTTCATGAAAAGTTTTCCATGGAATTAGTTCAAAAAAAAAAAAAAAGATATATGTATGTATATTTTTCATGAAAATACCTAATTTATTACCGACAATGAAAAACTTACTTAATTAAAGTCGTTTAATGCTTGTATTGTTATTTGCATTTGGAATCATTCTATTGTTTTGCATAATATTAACAGCTTATTTTGTAGAAGCTGATTTCTGCAAAATCTCATTCATGCGCCTGTATGTGTGCTTTGTTTACTTACTGTGTACAGCAGGTGTGTTTGTTTACTTTTCCAGAAATATTTATGCAACAGCTTTGTAATAGAGAAATATAAGAAATTTACGTTTAATTAGCATCAATTATTAAAACTTGCAAAAAAAATATGCTAACAGCCATTTGCAAGAATTGGCGAGTTAAAAAATTCGGCTTTTTTTACATTTTATATAATTATTATTCAATAATTTACTATCATTTCATAGTTATCAAGTGCTCCCTGGTATATTTCCAACAACAACATTCATCTAGATTTACGAATGCCCAAGGTCAAGAATGAAATAAGTAGGTTTAGCGAAAGGTACGTTGATAGACTCAGTAATCATGGCAATGTCTTGGCTATTGCCTTACTTGATGACAGTTGAAAAGGTTTCATGTAATGTTTAAGCCTTCATGAAATTTGCTTAATATGTGCAGTGTTATATATACATAGATTGCAAATAAATACATATATGAAAAAAAAAATTATAGTTATAAAAAACTACTTGCAGACAAAATGTCCTTTTAATTTCAAAACAAATTTAACAGAAGTAGCATGTTTCTGTACTTTATCGAATATAAAACAACTTTGAAAATCGTTTCATAAGCTGTCGAGCTATTCAAAAATTCCAGCACTTTGCTTAAAAAACTTTAAAAAGGCCAAAATTTCGAAAAGCAGTTCCTGAGTGATTTTCAATAAAAGTTCTATGACCCAAAAACACTTTTAAGATTGAAAAAGAATTTTTAAAATTGGACCACAAACAGCGGAGTGACATTAGAACAAATATAAATAAATTGAGCCATATACGAGACAGACTACCACAGCATAGAATCTGTACTACTATGCAAGTGGTAGGCTACGGGTACAAATTGTATATGGTACCCTTTAGTTTTAAATTTTTTATTATTTTTATTATTTGCTGTTGTGAAGGCCAGACAACTACATACACCGTACACCTTTCAAGCCTCTATCTTTTACAGCTCAAAACGTTATAGCTGATTTTCAAACTAAAGGGTGTCCTCGTATAAAGCGCATTATTAAAATTCACACTTTTTTCTATTTTTGGTATTTGCTGTGGTATAGGCCTGGTATGTACATATCCTGTGCAAATTTCAAGTCTCAAAAATACAGCTAATTGCAGTTTCTTGTATGGAAGAACCCTTTAGTTTCTAACTTTTTCTTGTTTTTAGTATTTGTTGTTGTAGCGGCTGGGTAACCATATATACAGTGATTTTCAGCTCTCTAGCTTTAATAGTTTTGGAGAATGGAGTCTGTGGTAGACGGTCGAAAGAAAAAGTCTCAGTAACAGGGTTCCGGTTTTTACTCCATGAGTACGGAATCCTTTTATGAACGTACCTCTGCTGGAAAAATATTGCATTTACATGACATGCTAGCACTTTTTTTTGCCATATAAAGGTTAATTCAACATAAAGTTTAAGTTAAGCCTTAGCTCGATTATTGGTTATACTCTTCAATACCTTTTGATATTATTTTGTATATTTTCTATTTTTTTCTGGCAGAGCTACTTTTTTTTACAAAAAGCTGTTTTAGTTCGTACATACGAACCATATGTGGACAAATATCAATTATTTGTTTTGTATTTTAATAAAATTATTTTACTAGCTAAACTATTTGTAACCGCCATCAAATGTTTTAATTCACTTAAAAGCCAAGACTTGTAAGATGATGATTTAAAAACGATGCATTAGCAGTACTTGAAAATTATTAAAATTGTCTTTATTGAAAATCTGCTGCTTGAAAACAGTAAACAACAGCCATGATTTAAGTTCGAAGCAATTTGGGTGCTGATGAGCGTTGTGATGGATATTGTGAGTTGTGAGTTGGCAACTTTACTTTTCTTGTTTTCTTTAAAAGCGTTGATCACTCCAATTTTATTACAAAAAAAAAATATTTCTCAGTGTTGAGGAAATCAAACTAAGCCTAAATAAACTATTAACAATTTTTAATCATAACTTTTGACTATAAATTTAAAATAATTTGTTTGTACAAACAAACTTTTTCTAGTAACACAAGTTAATAAAGTAATCATTTACTATTTGTTTGTATGCAGAAAAGCATATGTTTTGAGAAAAAAATATTTTCCCAAATGAAACTTTTTGCTTGCCTTTTTTTATATATTGCAAAAAGAAGCAGTCAAAACAGCTGCCTCAAAAACCTGCAAAATTTGGCTGAGTAAAATTTAGTCAAACTCTCAGTCACTTAAATGTCTATTTTTGGCCTGTATTTTTTTTGTCTCTGCTTCTTGCTGGAGAAAGTAAGATAACAACCTCTAGCAATAGTTTGCACAAATTATCACAAAATATGACGTAAACAAACACACCCAATATAAACAACAAACACTGAAAAACACAGTACAGTAGACTCTCAAAAATTCGAACCACTTTGTTTTTAGGGCGATTTGAATTTCCGAATTATTCGAGTTTCTGGACGGTTTTTTTGTACAAAAAATCTAGAAAATTTTACCATAAAGATTAAAAAAAGAACTTATGAAACCAGTCGTAAAAGATCCTAGATGTCATCCAACTTTTTTTTTTTTGAAAAATCGTATTGTAGTGGGTTGTTAAATTTTTTGAGAAAGCATTCTTTTTGGAAGCTGAAATACATATATGTTCTATTTTGTATTTGCGATTTCCGAATATCATTCTCGGCCTTATCGGGGTATTCTGGCTGAAAGTTACTTTATCGCTCTCCTTTCATATGGGTCCTTTTAATGTCGCCTTTTTTTAGAAACCACTCAAAGGGTCGACTTTCCATTTTTTGATATTCAGCACTATGTAAAGTTTTATTGGATAGGTAATGAGAAATGTTGGCAACAGATCCAATATTGGTTTTCCATTCAATTCTATAAAGCTATTGGTAGAAGTAGTTACATTAAAAATCAGTGCCAAACGCTTTCCTTGAATGCCTTTGTGAATATTTTACAATATTTTCAATGTGTCCTTGTAACGCCTTGTAAAGACAAAGTGTTACATATGTTTATCCTTTTAGTCCACTTTCTTGTTTTAATAAATTTTAAACCGTATATACAAAACCCAAAGGACTGACTCTTAAACTCTAACAATATCAACAAGATCTGTAAATCATCTATTAAAATTGGATTCCCCTTTCTCCTTCGTATTTGGTTGAACTAAATTGTTAAATTTTTACACCGGTATTCATAAAAAATAAAACGTTGTTGAAATACATTTTAGAACAAATTTGATATGAAAAATTTGTTTTAAAATGTATTTCAACAATGTTTTATTTTTTATGAATACCGGTATTAGTGTTTGCAACAACAAAAAAAAGAGAGCGACTCGGAAATGGGAATCTTTGCTTCCAGTTTTAGAGCACCAAATGTAATGAAATTATTGATTCGAATTTCTGAACGTCTGCTGCATAAATTTGTAAAAATTTAATCAGCTTTTAAATTTAATCGTTCAACCCCCAATTTTTGACTTGGGATTTAAATACAAAATTAGTAAATTTTCCTTAAAATTTAAGTTGGATTTAAAATAGCTTTCTGTTTTACAGTCTAAAATTATTTTTGGTAATTAATTGTAATAAAAGTACGGCAGCACAATGTAAGTGTCAAAAAATTATCGTAACTCAATAAAAACCAGCTGTTTAAACAAATTTGGAAGCAAGTGAAATTGTGAAAAGTTTAGAAAATAATAAATTGTTTTGTAAAAATTATTAAAATAAGTAGCAAAAGTGATAAAAGGACTCCCAATTTCACTGCTACAGAAGTTGATTACCTTCTGGAAATAATAAAAAATCAAATTATGAAACAAACAAAAAAACATGTGTAATTTTCTTAATTTGCAGAACAAAACCAAACTGTCAAAATCATATGGCAGTACGAAAAACTAAAATCGATTTTAAATGGACACGGCAGGCCGTTTAAGTTTGATTTAAATAGCAACTGCTTAACTCAATTTTGTATTTAAATCAAATTTAAATTGACATGGCATTTAAAATCCAAGTCAAAAATTGGGGATAAGACTCAGTTGTACTGTATGTATGTATGTACTGAAAACCATAAGTTTGTCTTTAAATAGAACTAAAATTACCATATGTTTTACCATAAATTTGATAATTGTTCAATTACCAGAATGGAAAATAGCCTTGCCGGAATAATACATCCAATTTGCTTCTGATATATGTATGTATATGAAGTTCATCTTCTGAACTATACATACACATATAAATTAAATACCTTTTGATAAACAAAACCCGGTCAATGTGGTTCTTTCTCACTGTAATAAAGATTGAAAATATTTCAGCTCAATTTGTTAATGATGCTCAATTAAAAAATACGTAAAAAAATGTTTTAGACAGTTCCTGAAAATTGTGTGGGCAAGCAGATCGTTTTGCCTTGCAGACATGTTTACATACATATTCTTGTTCTTCAATAAATTCAACTACTTAAACATTTATTTTATTTTTGTTATTTGGAAAGCAAAGAAAACACGCATTTTAATTTGAAATATAAAAATAAAATGTTCACAATGTCACGTACATATTTGTTTAAGCATTCGTTGATAATGACCTTTTGAAAATTAGGAAAATTTTATAAAATAATCCAATGACAAAATTGTGTTCACTGTACAACAAATTTATGGTACCAGACATATAGAGTAGACATCATTCTAACAAAATACTCACTTAGACTTTATAATTAGCAAAATATTTAGATGCAAAGTTTGGGAAAAAAAATATCATACTCACAGATGGTGGCTACAAAAGCAAGCAGAAATTAACTTGAAGCTTACGATTAATAAAACTTTTGACAAGTTTGTGATTTATAACAACGTTTAATTTTTCATTGGCCAAAAACAAATTAAAGAGAGGTGTTGGAAGTGGTGTCATAATGTGAATTGGCTTGTTTTGACTGGTTACGCCAGCAAGAAAACTAATTTAAGAAAATTTTTCTGAATATGAATATGTGAGAATTGGGAGAAATTTTAGACTAAAGAGTCAGGCTTTGGAAGGAATGATTTTTGTAGGGTTGCAGATGGGGCCGTGGACATTTCCAGACTGAAGGAAAAGTTTGCCGGGGGCTTATAGCTTATTAAGAATTCGCTGTTGAAGTTACGGAATTCGTCAAGAAAAATTTTAAAATACTGGTTGAGAAGAACTGCCAAAGGAAGGTGCACAGAAAGTAACGTACACAAAACTAGAATTGAAATTACAGTACCACCTCACTAATCCGAATACTTGCTAATTTGTACTATTCGGTAATCGAGACATTTAAAATTTTCAAACAATTCAAAAATTGTTCCTGTATGGTCCAGGCAAGCGTTATTTTTTTTAATAAAATTTTGTTATATAATAAAATTTCGTTATATAATAAAATTTTTTTTTATAATAAAATTTTGTTATATAATAAAATGTTGTTATACAATGGACAAAATAAACATTAGTGTGTGAGCAAAAGTAAAAAGAATGTGTAAAATCTTTCAGTTTACTTGATAGTAAACAGTATGTTTACTATCGAGTAAACTATGATATCCATAAAGAAGAAAGGCAATATAAAACATTGACATCATCAACAGCTGTGAGGTTGTGGGTCGAACTCCGTCATAGAAAAATAAAAAGAATTTAAGCTGCGAACTCGAGACTGCTAGTATTGCTAATTACATATAATCCGATATTTAGCTCGTGGCACAAGTTCGTGCCAAGCAAGTTCGTACCGAGCAATTCAACTACTCTGTATTACCATACCACACACTGCAAGGGATACATCGTACCTCTGACAGCCCGTTGTATACTTACCTTTTCAGCAATTACCAAAATTACCCATTTTACCGAATGTTGACCGATTACTAAAACACATTTAATGGAGGTCTAACCAGAAACAATCAAAGTGTTTTGAAACCATTCAATTTGTTTTATCACGTCTTACATCAAAAATATCTAATCAAGGCTGCTTGAAAAGTTATTGAAAGCCAACTGTAATCAGTTGCAAGGCTAATAAAAAAAATATTGCTCATCACAATCCTTATTGTTTTTTAAATCATTTTTATTCGTCATTAGTTTTCATCACTCGCTTGAATTAGTTTGAAAATGTCTTACAAAAAAAAGATGCTTTTCTGTGTTCAGTTAAAGTTGAATTTATTTACAAAATTGTTTGATATTCTTACGCTACTAAAAAGGTATTTTTAAATAAATTGATTCATCATGAAACTATTTCAGTTTTGTTTCTCTCTTTAAGTTGCTATAGAACTAAAAATATTTAATTCATTTTGCATGCGCGTAAACACATATTAAGTTAAATTTTTATTGCTAAAATTTTATACACAAAAATAATCTTGCGGATTTCAAACCACATTTTAACACATTGTATTCGAAAAAACAATGTTGTGTGATGGGCAATCGGACACAGCGAAACTTCGATTGCAATACATATACATATATAAAATTTCGTCAAAAACATCAAGTGTCTTATTCATAATAAATATTTTAGGTTTATTAAACTCTTATTTGACAGATTTTCCATACAAATATGTCAAATAAGAGTCTTATAAGCCTGAAATAATTTTTATGAATCAGGGGGTAACTAATTAAATTTCTTACTTGGCTCTAGTACCACACTGTCAGTTTCAGCATGCCATTCATTCATACACTCGGCATTTCTTTTGGATGCACGCATTCAAGTATTTATAATATACATATAAACAGTTTTAGCAAACCTCTTCTGTTTTAAATGATAATAATTTTATTTATCTTTCTAGTTCAATTTTTACTTCCTCAAAATTGAGAAAGATTTGTTTGACAAAATTGGAATAATCTATATTTTTAAAGACAAGAAAAATAAAGTTGAAGACTTACTGGCTGGGGTACATACCATGGCTGTATCACGATCACTCCGTCGCACATCAGCATCCAAATTTGCTTCGAACCCAGGCCATGACTATTTGTATGCTGTTTTTAAGCCTGCCTATCAACTGAGCTTCTCATTACTGACTGCCTACATTAAATCTTATGAATCAACTTTCAACTTTTATCACTGTGTTTTCTGTTTTAATTTCCTTTCAAGTGTAGTGGTTGTGAGTACAGGGAATTTCGGATGTATGTATTTAATGCTTGGATAACTAGATCGTTCGATCAAAATTGAACTAAACACAAACTGCTACACTCCATTACACAATTATCAGTATGTATTAGAGTTAGTTAAAAAATGCTTATAAAAAGTAACATATTCAAATTAAAAATCATATTTTTCTCAATCTTACTCCGTAGTAGGCAAAGAATAAAAAACTTCCCACCCCGCACAGTGGATCATAGAACCACATAGTTTTTAGTAGCATAATGTTAATATAGAATAATAAGCTGAACCAGCAAGGGAACACAATATTATTGAAATATATTTCACTTTAAGTCTTACAAAGCTTAACTGTGCACTTGATTTCGGGAATATCTCCGGCAACAGTAAAGCTAAAACCTTGAGAAAATAATGTATTATTTTTACACTATTAAAAAGAAAACTTTTTTTTTATCTCATTATATGTACTCTTGGAAAGAAATTCAAGTAAAGTCATTGAAAAAAGCGTGAAAGAAGAATAAATTTGAAAAAAAAAAAAAAAAAAAATTTTACCCAATTATGTGACTTTTTGTAAAGCCCATATGACACTACATTTTTCTTGCATTGTTTAAGTTTTGGAGAACAGTGCAAATATAATGTAATAGATGAATTTAGTATGTGCAACGAGTTCAGCTATATTAAGCTAAATGCAAAACTGTCAACATTTTTGTTGAAGTTATCGATAAAAAATCAGATTATGTAAAAAAAAATGTAAAATTTTTCAACTTAAAATTGACATTTAAAACTTGAATGTTGCTGTGTCAGCGGTTTATGAACAATTTTTTCGATTTAACGCTTCTATTTTTGAATATTTTTATTTTCTAGCGCTTTCTTGAAATAAAAAGAATACAACATTTACAAAAAAGATGTCAGTTTTGTTTATGCTTTGGTTCTTTCTAGCAATTGCTGTTTCTTTCTATCAATTCTATACCAATTAATGAGAGAAAAATGAAGTATCATACGGGCTTAAACAACTTTTCAAAAATGTGCTCAATGAATGACAGCCTTCAAAACTGACTACACATGAACTTTTGAAGTTGATTAAACCATGCACACCACACCCAACGTTGGACGAATTAACTAATGTAAGCTAACAACATTTATTTCTTTAATTTTTGTTGCCTTGCTGAGCACAACTAGCCAAACTTTATCTGAAAGTATGGATATTTTTGTCAAATTTATACCAGACCACCTGCAGTCGCATAAATGTTAAATTAAAAAGTACTCATACGCCGCAAATCATCAATCAAAATTTGAAACCTTTTGCAACATTTCTTTCTGGCTGCCATCAAAACTAACGAAGCAAAAATAATGTTATGCAACCAAAAATTTATGTCATTTTCTTGAGGGAAATAAAAAAAAATTGGTGGCCGAAATCCTGTACTGAAAATAAAAAGGACTATAACCAAATTGTATTGTATAAACACCAAAATAAAATTCTTACCACCCATAAAACTAATAACAGTTAATGCTTGTAAATGGCCATAAACAATTGTGTCCCGGCTTATAAGCTTCTTGAAACATAAATTTTAAACAGCTTGTGGCACAGTGGAAAATTAAGCAAAAATAAAAAGGTATTTTCAGTATTCAAGCGTTTCTTTCGATTAGAATGAGAAGCGATTTTTACGAAAAATATAATAAATTAAGTCAAGTACGAGGCTGGCTCGCACTCTTAGGGTTCCGTACGTATGTATGTGTAATGTATGTATGGAATGGCGTATGTGAATACATATGTACATTTTATAAATTTCATCTCTCTGTTTTTAAAGCTACTTTATGTTGTATGGGGACAACTTGTAATTTTCCACTTGTTCTTGTTGTTGTTGTTATAATTTGTTGTTGTAAGGCATCTGGGAATATATACACTGTACGAATTTCGACTCTCTATCTCTTACGGTTCGAGAGTTATAGCTATTATTCTACGTTGTAAAGGGACACCTGGTAGTTTTACAGTTGTTGTTGTTTTTAGCAATTGTTGTTGTGGAGCATATGTGAATATATATATATTGTGCAAATTTCATCCCTCTGTCTCTCACGGTTCGAGAGTAACGGCTAGTTGATAATCTACGTTGTATAGGGACACCTGGTAGTTTTTGATATGTTGTTGTTTTTAGCATTTGTTGTTGTAGGGCATATGTAAACACACATATTCTGCGAATTTCAGCTCTTTGTCTTTTACAGTTTAGCAGCTACGGCTAATTGGTACTTTAGGTTGTATCAGGACACCTGGTAGTTTTTGACTTGTTGTTGTTTTTAGCATTTTATGTTGTAAAGCATCTATAAATACATACACTATGCAAATTTCAGCTTTCTATCTTTTACGGTTCGAGAGTTATAGCTAATTGCAACTTTTCGTTGTATGGGGACACCTTGTGGTTTTCGACTTGTTGTTGTTTTTAGTATTTGTTGTTGTAGCGGCAAGGTACAGCTACATTCTGTGAAAATTTCAGCTCTCTAGCTCTTACGTTTCGGAGAATGGACGCTGTGACGGACGGACGGACGGACGTACTTGTCTCCGTAATAGGGTTCCGTTTCACTCTGATGAGTACGGAACCCTAAAAATTATGCGGAAGTCAATATTTTATTCTAAGCAACAGCCAGCATTTACATTCTAAAGGTGGAGGTACATGATACATGTTAGGCTCAAAAAACGTTCAACTAACGTGTTTTCATAAAACAAGTTATATACTGAAAATTATTTTTGATATTTGAACTCTGGTCGAAAAAGTACAACGTACGTTGTACAACAAACGTTGTACTTTTTCGACCAGTAATTTTTTAATTGTGGATGAAAAATTTATTGGCGTAGCTAAAAATTTTATGAAAAACAGAATTACAAAACCAAAATTTCTTAATACATAAACAGGTCTACAAATAAAACGCAAATGACAGTAATAGTTTCTAAGTACATGTTATGTAACTTGCCTTCTATCACAAGCTAAAGTTCGTAAACTCAAAAAATTCATGGAGAAATTAACGAGTGTCATAAGGAATGGATCAAATAATTCATACACTGAATATTCACTTAAATCAGAGCTATTGAATTTTGATTACGATTACTAATCAATTACATTCTTTTTCAAACTGAATCATAGTGATTACATTATCCTTCCTCAGGCAATATCTGATTAGTAATCGATTATTAACACAAAGAATCCAAAAATAAACGGAACTACTTTTGATTATTCAAAAATGTATGTAAACCTGAAAGAGTTTGAAATGGCCAAAAAAAAATTACACAAAAACTCAAATTGCATTGAACAAAGTTTTTACTCGAATGCTTAATAAATCTTTAATTACACATGCAAATGTGTAACTTTAACACAAACGAGAAAAGTAGCAAATAGTTTGCACAACACCAGAAATATATTCATAACAGTTAAGAGCGAATTTCAAGAGTGGCAAACAACACAACTAGACTAAAAAGGCGAAAATTCGCCACAAATATATATAACACAAAAAATATAGTCAAAATGACTTACAAACAACTTAGTCAAAGTTAAAAAAAAAAGCCAAAAGTTAAAAAATTGAATTTGCTCAAAGATTAGAATTTGCAAAACTTTTTCGCAAACTTTTACGTTTTTGGTCCAGTTGTGCTGCTGGCAACTGACGAAATCATTTCTAAGCCATTGTGAATATATTTTTTGTATTGCATAAATTTCACGCTCTCTAAATCAAGAATAATCCTTAAAGGTAGTCGGACTACTGGGAAACTGTAGAATAATTAGCCAGGCTTTGAAAGAAATGAGTTTTATAGGTTTGTAGAGGGGGTCGTGGCTTTTAGTTTATTAATAATTCGATGTTGAAGTTGCGGAATTTACTAAGAAAAATATGAAAATGTTGGTAAAACAGTGCTGCCAGAGGAAAGTTTTTGCTCAGAACATAAAATCGCGAATTAATAAACGGTTTCAAGCACCCAAAATCTCATTTTTTTCACATTTAATTCAATAAATTTTTTCTCATAGGTCTGCAAAATTTGTTCTGGACAACCGGCCTTCGGCCGGGGTAAGGGATTTTCTTATCCATAGTAGAACCAACACCGTCTTCGCGTACAAAATCTGCATGCATCTGGCAGCACACTTTTTCATTTTACGGCAATTGGTACCATTATATTAAAGCTGACCCCGGACTACTTTTGCACTACTTTTGACTATTTTTGATTATTTTTTTTTTAGTAATCTAAACTAGTCCCGATTGTTTCTAAATTTTTCGTAATTGTAGCTAATAAATTATTTGGGAAAATCATTATTTGATGGCCGTCATTATAAATACAAAAACTACCCGAAAAAAAGAGAACGACCAACGACTACAAATCCATGAATTAAGTCGCTTATCTTTGGATAATTTCACAATTTTGACACAGCCGCCTTAAACGCTCGGAAACCACTCTCAAAGACATTCAAAAATTCATGCAGCCCGTTAATGTAAAACCATTGGTCTCTAACATCAATATTTGAACTTGTAAAGTTAATAATAATCAGGGGTGTCATAGAATCCGATATTATTGGAATCGAATTTGAAACCGACAATCAAATTTCTTGAGTGTTTTAAGATCCAATGTCAGCAGCTTTTGTTCGAACCAGACCCTAACTCCAGTTCATACAAAAAGCAAACGCTATTGAATTTCATATTAATAAAGTGATTTGTCTGTCGGTTTCAGATCTGAGACCGATAAGATCGGATTCGATGACACCCCGGCATATAACTGGTTTTAGAATAATCTTGTTTAAGTGACAAATATAAAATTACTAATTTTTTATGTTGTACGTATATTTTTTTTTAAATCTTCATGACTTTAAGTCATTGACTTATTCGTTATTCAATATCAGACTTCGTTTAGATTTTATCTATTAAACGAAAAATTATAATTTTTTTGTACCCCTGCAGTGCACTGTGCACCTCATGTAATAAAAAGAAGTATGGACTGTGAAAATTCCCAGCTTAACAAATACTTTCTGTTTATTGTTTTTCTTTTTGACGATTATATTTCAATTAAATTATACCAATGCATTTGAATTCGCCAAGTTAAGGTTATTGTGAAAGACCAAGATGAAGACGAAGAAGAAACTAAAAATAATTGACGGACGCTAGGAAAAAATTTAATAATGGTTTTGGGGCTGTTGTAAAATTGTTCATGTTTTGGTTGCTTTGAATTTTTATTTCTTTTCTTTGCAAACATGATTTATGGCTGAAGTATTTTGAAAGAGAATACCAAATAAAATCGATTTTTTCTTTATACCAAGCACAATATAAAGGAAAAACTTCAAGTTTACAAACAACACAAGAAGAACGTCGTTTTGCGTGCGATTTGTAAATATAATTTTGTTTTTTAATTTTTCAGTCTACTTTATATATTTATAAAAAACCGTGTCTCCAATTTTTGTTTCTTTAGTTTCATGCCGAAGAGTACGCTAGATAAATAAAGTGTTTGTTTAGGATTAAAAACTCAGTGGCAGTTAAACTATGCTTCAACTTAACATGTGTTTAAACTATCAGCTCTTTAAAATACTGAACATCTAAACAACCTTTAAACGAAGAAGAATGCGCGATTCAGCTTTAGTGTTAATTACACTACAAATACACGTGCTACTTGACTTTTAGTATTTGCAGAAAAGCCAATGATATGAAATTGGTAAACTGCTTTAAGCTCTAAACACATAGATGACAGCAGACAGCAAGCGGCAATATGTCAAAAATAAAATGCATGTGTTTAAATGAAAATGATTATTTTGACGGCAGCAGGGCAGCACGACTGCATAACAGCATTTGCTGCTGCTGCTAACTTAGGCTATTTTCTATTTTGACGGGCAGCAAATAAGCAAATGTAGTGTTGCCATTATATATATAAATTGGACAAATTAGAACAAAAACTTTTTTTTTTCATATTAAATACAAAAGACCATTGCAAAAATACAATAAATAAATAAATGTATGTGTTTTTATAGTGTTTTCGTGATATTACTACATTTTTCATCAATATTTTCAATTTTATTCATTATGAAATAAGAAATACGGCATCCCTGAAATTAGCATTGCTAAAATACACAGCTGCTCATTTTCAATATCAAAACAATTTTTTTCGTTTGAGCTAATTTTTTGTGATATTTTATTTAATTTTCATCCTGGTTGCTTTGAAAAAGTGTTCTTCATCTTTTTCCTTGAGCTGTTGTATACATGTTTTGTAAATGCCCTCCTCATTACGGTTTATAGTTACTGGGCGAACCCACCATCTTCGGTTTCTTGTACTATTCGTCTCATGGGCTTTATACACTTCAGCTGTAGTCTGAGCTATTTTAACAATTGTTGTGATCAAATTCGCTAAATTTTTTTCGCTCATTTTTTATATTTTTAAACTTTGAATTTGTAATATTTATAAAAATGCAAAATTGATTTACACACCAGCTGATTATTATGTTGTTGCTGTCTTCAAAATAATTATGCAGCCAACTTCAGAGCAGCATTTGAAGTTGCCAGCATTTGCAGTCTGCTGTCGTCTATGTGTTTAGAGCTTAACTGACGCAAAACTTAAGCTGAATTTAAGTAAAATGAAATTTTTTCTAAACCAGATTTTCAACTCTCAGTGATTTGTTGACCCGTAGTGCTGCCATACTGATCAAATCAATAATTCTTGCGATAAGATTTAAGAGACGTCGAAAGCTCTCGAACGAATGTAGCAACTCCCAAGTACCATCGAAAATTCTCTTGTCAGAAATTTCTAGATGACATGGAGATTTCACATACCAGTAGCTATGAACTTCTGTTAGTAAAATGTTGTAACATACATATTTCGTTCTGAAGTCGAAATTCACCTTCTTTTGTTATAGTGCTACAGAACCTGCTCGAATGCTTACAACTTCTCCCACTAATTGCTTGAAAATGTTACAGCTAGCTCTAGTCTTTATGTTTCCAATGTTTTCTGAACTATTTTTTTTCCAATGCAATATGTATCCAAAAAGTTAATCAACGTTTGATTATGCAGAGCTGGAAAGTTACAGCAAGGAATCTTCTCATATGCATCATATATACATACACATCACAATTTGCTCTTCTAATATTTCATTTACTCTTTGAAGTCCATGCTTTTTAAGCCAAATGTCATGAAATTTATGCTTTCAGGGTGTTAGTTTATATTCATAAACATATAAAAGTTACATAGACTTTGAATAAACAATGTTCATAGATATAACTACCGATTTAATTCTCAATTTTGAATTACATATAGCTTATCGGGCTGAAATTACTCCTAGAATTATCTCCCCCACCGATTTTTTACCTATTTTTTCTTTCATTTAAATCCACCCAGCCTTATATAACTACATTACATGTGTAGCAGACACTGAGCTAAAATAAACTGCATTGAAAAGTAATTCAAAGAAAAGTTGTGTGGAAGTTGTTTTGTGAGCAAAAGGAAAGTTTGTGTTTTAATTTTTTCGTGAAATGCCTCACGCAAGAAATTTTATTTTAAATCACATTCGCGCACTCATGGGTGATTCTTCTTTTTTTAAATTTAATCACTGTGACACGACATTTTCACGACAACCGCACAACGCAATGCCCGGGGTGTAAAGACGTATGAAACAAGCAAGAAGCAATAAAAGGGATCTATTTAACATCTGATGTACAGGAATTCAATAGGCTCTTAGAGCAAATAATAATTAAATTAATTTTTGAATATTAAAAAATGTTTGCTTCCTGATACTTCTAAAGACATAAATCGTAGTAATCGTCTGTTGTTTAGGTGAATGAAATGTGTGGAGAAAAGTAAAAGTGTTGCGCAAAGATTCAATTAGTTTCTACTATTAAAGGTTTGTGTGAATATTTGTTGTTCTCATTGTGTTGATGGGACTGATAGAACAAGTAGTAAGAACTTGAACATTCTCTGAAGTTTTTTCCGACTCTACTGACGAGCTGAGCAGTATCAATGAAATGTCGGCGGCATATAGACGGCTGAAAAAAACAGAAAACATACAATAAAGCTATTTATACCTGGAATAACCAAATGCTGAAACACTGTATTGCGAAGAGAAACTCGTACAAACTAAATTTAACAGAGAACAACTGAACTGGCGTCACTAGCTATAACACAATATTTTACAAAGCCATATACATATGTAGTTCTGTACTTAGCAACGTTCATTTGACTGCAGTTAAGACAGACCCCAGAAATTTTGTTTTTTATAATTTGCATTTCAAAGTACAAAAGAAGCAATCCACCATTCAGCAGCTTTTAAGTCCTTAATCATTTTGCTTTATATACACTCTACAACAAGTGATGAATATGCATAAGTGTTTCATTTCGTTTGTAACTTCCTTAAATGCTAATTTCCCACCCCATGTATATTCTGGATCAGTATTGATGGAAAAGTCGATCGAGCGCTGTCCGTCTATATGCGCAAGTTTCTGACAAATCCACTAGAAATGTTTTTAGTGTCAAACTGTTTGTATGTAGTATCATGTGCTTGCTATTGATTTTCAATGGGGTTTTGTCCCGAGTAGAGATATATAAAAAACTAGGTTTTCAACGGTAAAAACTTTGCGTTTTTTTTTTTTTTTGAGAAAATTTTACCGTTTCTGAGAAAACTATTTTGGTCAGAACGAAACTTTTGATGGCAAACTATTGATGTTTCAGTAATATCCTGTTCATACATGCAGCAATATTCAAAGTATAACAATTAAAGCCATTATTGAGACAAAATTTTCATATAAAAATTACAATTAGCTTATTGGCAATTAAGAGATAATTGTTTCAATAATGAGTAAAATTTATAATGCAACACTGTTAGATTTGTATTAACAGTACAATTTTTATTAACAGTACAATAACAGTACATATTGAACACTCCTTGTGAAAATTTTACTAATCAAATGTCAACAAAATAAATAAAAAAAAAACAAATTTTTTTTTTAATTTTTTATGATAAGGGGTGTTTTTTTTCGATGTATACAAGTTTAAGTTGCAATAAAACAACGATGGATTATTTGATTGGCATGAATTTTACTTATCCGAAAGATAATCTTGTGGCATTACATTTTAAATATGTATGACTTCTGGCATATGACCGCCACGGCTGGCGCGGATGTAGTCCAATCTGGACTTCCAATTTTCGATGACTTTTTCCAACATTTCTGGCCGTATATCGGCAATAATACAGCGAATGTTGTCTTCCAAATGGTCAAGCGTTTGTGGCACAAGCATGTTGCGCAGTCTTGTTGAAATCACATCTCCTGGACATCATGGTTATTCAATTCAGGAATGAAAAAGTTAGTAATCATGGCTCTATATCGATCACCATAGACTGTAACTTTCTGGCCATCATCGTTTTTGAAGAAGTACGGACCAATGATTCCACCAGCCCATAAAGCTCACCAAACAGTCAGTTTTTGTGGATGTAACGGTGTTTCGACATGCACTTGAGGATTAGCTTCACTCCAAATGCGGCAGTTGTGTTTGTTGAAGTAGCCATTCAACCAGAAGTGCGCTTCATTGCTAAACAAAATTGTGCGCGATACGTATTCCGCACAGAACCATTGTTTTCGAAATAAAATTGCACTATTTGCAAGCCTTGTTCACGCGTGAGTTTATTCATGATGTACATATTGCCAAACCAAACTGAGAATAGATCACTTGACACCTGTTAAATCGGTAGCCATCTGGAACAGTAATGCCAACTTAGAGTTCTATACATCGAAAAAACACCCTTTACAAAATAACCAGATGTAAACAATAACTTTTTCACCTGCCAAATGCTAATTGTCGTAGCAATATTAAGTATGTATGAACACCAAAACGATATTGCCAATTAACTGAATATTGTTTCAATTAAAAAGGCATATGTGAACTGCATATAAGTGTTTGCTATGGAAATTCCGAGAAATTGATTTGCAAACAGCCGATATATATCATATATGTATACCCGATATATAGCGAAAATTGGGTTTCTTAGAAATTGCCCAACCTAAATAAATTTTTGGTGCCAAAAAATAAAGCTGGTGATAAAAAAAAAACCTATTTAGAAAGAAATAGTTTTGCTTCAACATTGGTTCATATATACCCGATACAAAACGAAACCCCTTTAATTTTCAATTTAATTCAATTCAATTTTCAATTTAATTTTCAATACACAGAAAGAAAAATCGCGTTCTAAATTTAAGTTTTCCCTACTTGATTTTACTACGAAGTAGTCTTGAAAATTTAAGTACGCATAACACAAAAGTGTTCTTAAAACAAGATCAATCGGTATTATTAAAAGGAATCAATCTTCGTAAGGTTTAAAATGAGTACGAAATTCTTGAGAGTATTTGAACCCAGCACTTGTGTGTGTTTGTACTGAATTTTTTTTAAATTTTTTAATTGCTACGATGGCTGAATTGGTAGAGTGGCTGAACTGGCATTAGTTAGGTTCCGGGTTCAAATCGGCAAAGAGACAAAATAATTTAAAAATTATTATTAAATTAAGGCAGGAATATTTCAGGTACGATTTAGAGATTAAATAGACTTCAGAAACATCGCACTTCCGTACTTAAATCAATCCCAAACGGTGTCAGAAGTACGGTAAGTACCAATATTCTTAAATCAAGAACAGCGTTCTTCTTTTTAATCACAGATTTGAGCTATATTCAATCCGAAACTGGGATTGAATACAGTATTTTTCGATTAATTGCACATCAAAATTTGTAAAATTTTTTGTTCAATTAACCGGGGAACCAATTAACCGACACCCGTTTAATTGAACAATTCGTTCAATTACAAGAACCCTATTTAATTGAACAGTTTGTTCAATTACAGAAATCACGCATAATATGAACTATGTACTAATGAATTAAAAGAAATCGCATGTGTGCACTTTAAGTTTTTCAAACTAATTTTCTTTTACCTTAAACGAAAAAAACTGCAAGTAACAGCAAAAAATGTACATATATGTGTATAGTAGAGATGCCACCCAGTGTTTTTCACATATGATGTCAAATATGTATGTGCCAGATTAAAAATGCCAGATTATTTTTCAATGCAATTAACCGGGTAAAAGTAAGAGGAAATTTATTTTTGATGACATGAATTTTGAACGAATTAAGCGGGAAAATCAATTAACCGGGTTCAATTATCCGAGGAAATTCACATGGTGTTCGTATGCAATATTTTTTTTTGCCCGATCATGTGGTTCAATTAATTAATTAATTAACCGAAAAATACTGTTTGTCTAAAATTAAGTCTTTAGCGCTTGAAAAATCCATACTTAAAACAAGCGCAACGTACTTGATTTAAGGAAATCCGTACTTACCGAACTTCTGACACCGCTTGGGATTGATTTAAGTACAAATGGATTAAATCGTTTTTTCAGTGATACGATTGTTTTTCGAACTACTTTCTTTTGTAGCATAATGCTTGTCCAAAAAATCATTCATCGCTTAATCATGTACAACAGCAAGAAATATATTTATATGCATCATATATATACATATCATACTTTGCTCTTTTAACACTTCACTTTAAGGAAATCCGTACATACTCTTTGCAATCCATGCTTTTTGATCTTAATGTCGTGAAATTTATACGTACAGGGTGTTAATTTTCATTCATAAACAAAAAAGTTATCTAAACCTTTAAGAAAAACTATATTCGTAGATGTAACTAATGATTTAATAGTTGGTTTTGCACTATATATATATATATATATATATATATATATATATATATATATATATATTATATATATATATATATATATATATATATATATATATATATATATATATATATATATATATATTATCGTTTTTTAATTACTCAAGCAATTATTTTCCCCCACGGTTTTTTTACATTTTTTGCCTTCCATACAAATTGATCCATACAAATTGATGTACATTACATGTGTACTGGACATTGAAGTAAATCAAATTGCATTGCAAAATAATTTAAGGAAACATGTGGGAGTTTTTTTTTTCAAAAATTTACGGTCTTAACTTTTTTGTGAAACTTCGTGAACGGTCATCAAGCACTATCACGCACGAAATTTTAATTTTCAATCACGCTCACACACTCACTCGTGTTTTTTTTTTTTTTTACTTAATCGCGAAATTTTCACGACAACAGTACATCTCTAGTCGCTAATGAAGGAAAGGCATTAAAATGCGTAAAAAGAAAATTTTGGAAATCGATTTATATATACATATATAGCCCAAACTGACAAAATATCATGAACGTGACTTTTATGAAGGGTATTTAATATTCGGCCCGGCCGAATATGAGTGGTATTTTTTATGTTTTTTTTTTGCTTTAATTTAAATCTCATAATAATAAAAAGGGAAGCGCAAATGGAAAAATAAGTAGAGAAAAATAATTCAAGACGAAAAAGTGTTTTTTTATACTCACTCCTACTTCTTACAATAATGTAGTTTGATTTATTTAAAAATATTCTGAAGTTTCTTTAGTTTTGTTATTCCCTGGCAGCGGATGGCGATAAGAAACTTTTCTTTTCGTTTCTGTCACCAAAGCTGTATTGTTATTGTTTTGTATTTCATTTTGGTGATATATCTTTCATAATTCATTCATGTTCATATTTCTCTTTCACCGTGGGGAAAATGGAGAAACGAGACAAAATGCTGCCAGCAGTCACGTTTTGCGCGAGAACTTGTAGAACTATTTTTGGTACTTCAAAGGCTTTTATTTTATTGGAGTTACCATCAATTCAGTAAAAAAAAAGGGAAGTCCTTTGATTTTTCATAATTATATGTGTTCACATGCATATGGTCGATTTTTTTCTCAAATCATGTTTGAGCCAACAACCACTAATTTTTCAGAAAACAAAAAAACTTAATAGTTTTTTGTCACATTGTATGGTGTACACGTTTTTGAGATATTTTTTATTTTATTCTTTTTTATTCATTCTTCTTTCACACAAACTTATTAAGATAAGAACGCAGTCGGTTTCTATCCTAAAAACCGAAAAATTCAAGTTTCAGGAATTGTATGCTTATATGTTTTAGGGAGTAAATGCGACGATATACGAGTCCAGAGCTTTATTCAAATGCTTTTTCAATGCGAGCGCAGCTTCAGTTAATAAATCAAACACTTATTCAGCAAAAGTAGTAAATACTTAAAAAAAAAAAAAACATTTGTACTTAAATAACGATTAAATCGAATTGACCTGTCATTGTATACGTACACATATCCGGCACGATTTACTGTTAATACAAAAAAGTTGTTATCCTCAACTATACTTTGGCATAATCATGCGTTAAGTATCACATGTCAAAACTCAAACTTCTTTGTTATTCTTTATTTGGTTTGTGTTTCATTCCACCCGCCAAAAGGTTGTTTTTTCTTTTGCCATGGCTATACATTTTATTAGTTTATATGGATATTCTTTCGAACTTTTGTATTGTTTATGAAGTGAGCAAATATTTGCATAAAATGAATGAAATAACTTTATATGTATACACATCTATGTTTAATTAAACAAGAAAAACTTAACAAATTGAATTTACTAAATGTATTATTTATTCTTTTTCATATGGGATTTTCTCACATTTAAAATCCATTTTAATAAATAAAATTTAATATTAAATATATGCTTTGCAAGTTGTATCGATTAAATTTTAAAATGTTGTGAAAATCTTTGCAAGTCAATTATGCAGAAGTAAATAAAAATGCAAATAAATTGTGTGAATTTTGTATGACGGTGCTGCTTGCACAGGTATCATAAATAAAAATTTTTTGAAATCAGTTTTAAAAGAGCAGTCACTAATATGAAACAATTTTTTTTTTTTTTTTTTTGCAATATTTTGTACCATTACAAAAAAAAACTTATATATTATCATCAATTGATTGCAGGTAAAAAGATGTGAACGATTGTTATACACATGTCATATTAGTACGTCCAAGAGCATCGATATTATTTTTTTTTTGATATGGGCTGCCAGAATGGAGGGTTAATCGTTATTTTGCCGAGTTTTGGTGCAGATTTATTCCCGACTTTTTTCTAAAAAACCAAGATTTTTCAAATTTTGCAATTTGAAATGTTTCAAGATTTTCGTCATTTGTATAGGGGAAAAAGAAGTGCCAGATTTGGTCACAATTATACCATGTGATTAAGAAAACGATCTAAAACAAAAAAATTGAGCCAAGTACGACAATGACTTGCACAGCAAGGGTTCCGTACTTTCATCCAAGTGGTAGACAAAGGCTACTTCCGGTAAAAGGTAGCCTTTAGTTTTTAACTTTTTGTTCTTTTTTGCATTTGCTGTTGTAGAGGCCAGACAGTTATATGCCTCTATTTGAACGGTTCAAAAGTTATAGCTGATTTTCAAACTAAAGGGAGTCCCCCGTGCGTAAACACCAAACAAATTTTTGCGTTTTGCTATTTTTGGTATTTGTTGTTGTAGAGGCCTGCTAACTACGTATACTATGAAAATTTGAATGCCGGCATTCATAAAAAAGAAAATGTAGTTTAAATACGTTTTAGAAAAATTGTTTCATATAAAATTTGTTCTAAAATGTATTTCAACAGCATTTTAAATTTTATGAATACCAGTGTAAGCCTCTCACCGGTATTCATAAAATATAAAACATTGTTGAAACATATTTTAGAACAAATTTTTCACATAAAACTTGTTCTAAAATGTATTTGAGCACGTTTTATTTTTTATGAATACCAGTGTCTATCTTTTACGGTTCAAACACGAAAGTCAGTTTTCAAATTAAAGGGTGTTCCCGTACAAAGGGCAACATTTAAATTTTCACATTTTGCTTTCTTTAGTATATGTTTTTGTATAGGCATGGTAACTATATATACTGTGCAAATTTCAAGTCTCTGTCTCTTACGGTTCAGAAGGTAATTTCAGTTTCTTGTATGGAGGCATGCTTTAGTTTTCAATTTTTTGTTGTTTTTAGTGCTTTCTGTTGTAGAAGCCGGGTAACCGCATGCCCTGTGAAAAGTTTAGCTCTCTAGCTTCTAAGGTTTGAAAGACTGAGGGATGGACAGGAAAGTCTCATTGATGGGTTCCACTTTCACTCTATGAGTATGGAACTCTACCAGGGTCACAGTTTCTTGTGTGGGTACCTCTTTACGTTTTTAATTTATATATTGTAAAAATTTAAATTTTCTATCTCTTACGGCTCAAAAGTTATAGCTAATCCAAGTTTCTTGTATGGAGCACCCTTTAGTTCTCAGCTTTTTGTTGTTTCTAGTATTTGTTGCTGTAGACCCTATGTAACCACATAGACCCTGAAAATGTCAGCTTTCAATCTCTGGCGTTTGAAAAGTTACAGTTAATATTAGCTAATTTTCACAGCTTTTTGTATAGGACCACCCTTTAGTTCTTTGTTGTTCCGGGTATTTGTTGTTGTGAAAAATATGTAGCAACATACATATATGGTGAAAATGTCAGCTCTCTAGCTCTTATGGTTCGAAAGTTACGGTTAATTTTAGCTAATTTTCACAGTTCCTTGTATGGGAGGACCCTTTAGCTTTTAATATTTTGTAATTTTGGATATTTGCTATTGTAGAACCTAATCTGTGACCAAATCTGGCACTTGGCAAAATTTCAGCTTTCTAGTTTTAATGGTTCAAAAGTTACAGCTAATTTTATATAATTTTCAAAGTTTCTTGTATGGGTATCCCCTTTTGATTCCAACTTTTTGTTATTTTTAGTATTTATTTATCTTGCTATTGTAGCGGCGAGGTAACCACATGTGCTAAGAAAATTTCAGCTCTCTAGCTCTTACCATTTGGGAGAATGTGACCTGTAACGGACGGACGTAGAAGTCTCAGTAATAGGGTGCGGCTTTTACTCTATGAGTACGGAACTCTAAAAACTCAAGTAGAGCTTTTCTTACTATTACATAATTATTCAAAATATAACATTATCCCACTCTTTCCACTTGGTGGTCGTTAAACAGCCATGATATGTACCCCAGCCAATAAGTCTCCAACTTTACTCCTCTTATCTTATTTAAAAATGTTGAAAATATTTCTAAATTTTGAGGAGGTGAAATCGAACACAAGCTTGATAAAATTATTAAAAATTCAAATATGAACTTAATTATTTACTTGCTTTAAGAGCCAATGGAAATGTATTAATTTAGGTACAAAAATTAACCTTTTTAAAAGATATTTGCTGTCTTTTTCAGCTGTCTATATGCCGACGACATTCCGTTGGTGCTAATCAACTGATCAGTAGACTTGAAAAATTTAAACAAACTTTTAAGAATTTTTCAAGTTTTCTGATGATTAGCATCAATCTGTTGATTAGCACCAACAAAATATCATCGGCATATAGACAGCTGTAAAAGACAGCAAATATTTTTTAAAAAGGTTCATTTTTGTACCTAAATTAATACATTTCAATTGGCTCTTAAAGCAAATAAATAATTAAGTTCATATTTGAATATTCAAAAAACTTTTACTTTTTGATACTTTCAAAAATGTAAATCGTAGTAACCAATGGTGGTGACTCGTTGTACAGAAGGTTGCAAAGAAAAGTAAAAGAGTTGCAAAAACGAAAAGAAATGTTTACTGTGTTAAAGGTTTGTTTGAACATTTCTGATTCTCATTTTGTTCATGGGAATTATGGAATAAGTAGTTAAGTTTCAAACAAACTTTTAAGAATTTTTCAAGTCCACTAATGAGTTGATTGGTACCAACGAAATGTTGTCGCCATATAGACAGCTGAAAAAGACAGTAAATTTTTTGAAAAGGTTAATTTTTGGACCAAAATTAATACATTTTAACTATTAAATATTTACAAACAAAATCTCAACTGTATTTAATTAAGAAATTTAGGTTTTGGCAGCCTAAATGGCCGATAGCAATTATCCCTAATAAATGATTGGAATAAAATGTGATTTTGTTTCACTTATTTATTCAATGGGATTAGTGCGTATGTATGTGTACGTACGTATGTAAGTATGTGAAACAATTTAATTTATATAATTGAGGTTTTGTTTATAATTCATGTAATTAGAAATAAATACTAATTACACAAACTACACCGTAAGCAATAAAATTGAAATGAAATTAAATTCAAATATTTATCGTGCTGGAGTGTTTTTAGCGCTTTAATTATTTAATAAATGCTTGCTTTAAAAATCGAGGTACATAATTACATATGCAAAACAAAACAAGTTATTTTATTAATATACATATGTACATGTATGGCAATCAATTGCATGAATTGGGCCTGGAGAACATGTGGCTGAAACAGGGGGTGCAACAGTACACTGTGCTGGAGTCATAACAGATATTTTGTAGGAAGCATTTCCCGCTCGCATGCTTATGTCAACAAGCCGTAGACTCTTATAAGCCCTTAAGGGTGATAAAAGCGAGAAATGAAAGACCCTGTCGCTCAAAGATCTGCCAAGAGTGATGGAAGGTGCCATAAAACGGGACCGCATGGTCATCAAAATTGACAGCGGCAACTTGCCCGCTGTCATTTTCTCGACTGAAGGAATGCGTAGGCATTAATTTAATAAAATTATTTCACAAGCAGAACACAACAGAATAAAAGCTAACTAAAAACGTAGAAACCCAGGCTCATTTTATGTTTTACGGCGGTAGTTTTATACTATAGGACTTTCATTTTGACTTAATTTGGTTTTATATGAAAATTAAAACTATTTAGTTGCTAGTTATTTTAAAGGGATTTGGTTCAATTTCCATGTCTCAGAATTGAGAGATTTGTTTTGCAACAAGTCTTCGACTACAAATGTATTGTTTTAGATCTAAGAATAGACCCTTTTAATTGTTTTCTGTATTTTTCAGCGTCTGTATGCCGCCTATATTTCGTTCAATCTACTGACAAGGTGAGCAGTATCAGCGATGCTGTATAGGGGCATATAGACGACTAAAAGAGACAGAACATAATTAATAATATACCTTATTTAGACCAAAATAATACATTTCAATTAAACATAAATAATTTAAGTTACTTTTAAATGTTCGACAGTAAAGTTATATCAATGAAATTTAACATTTTTTTCTTTCTTATTTAATTGTATACCTCTAACGGGACTCGAACTTCCAACCACACGACTGTAAGCAACCACCTTCACACTCAGCTATCGCAACGATTAGAATGAATGGAACAACATGCAATTCAAGTAGAGAGTTGATTATAAATTAGGCAATTAATTTTGTACAAATATAACATGATTTTTGACTAAGTTTTTTCATGTTAATCTAACATTATCGTTTTTGTTCTGTTTGAATCAAAGTTGTTTATTCCGATAAATGTACAGCAAAGGTAAATTGTTGCTCCAGCCATAACGTGTGATGGGAATTTAAGATACAGCTTAACCTAATTTATCCAGATGTTAGGCATTCAAAGAAATACACTAGAGCCCAGACTTGCGTCGTTAATGGGGACCCGAGAAACGCGACGCAAATCGAAACGACGCAACTCGGATCACTTTTTTCTATATAAATGAACTGAAATTTAATTTGTTGGGGAAAATATTTAAAACAAAGCAAAAAAATTTTGTATTTTTGATAAAAAATACTACCATGAGTACGTTTTTATTTATTTAATTTACTTCAACAAATGTTTATATACATATGTATATTATAAAGAAATAACAAAACCATAAATTAAGAAAAGAAAACATCAAAATGACTCATGTTTTACGTCCTTAAGGCATATTCTGGTGAATCACACACTAAATTGTTACCATAACCAGACAGCTGCTCTTAGCACCACTTATATAAAAAAGAAAAGGGGATTCCCCTTTTTTCACGCAATCTGAAAATTTCTTAACGTACAGGTGACGATTGTTGTTGCCAAAAAAATGTAAAAACTAATGAATTCAAGATGCTAAATACATACTACACTACAAATGCTAAAAATGGTAATCCACAATGATGCAGTAAAAAATGCAACCGTGTTTATCGACGCAAATTGAAATCAAAACGATGCAAATCGAATCGACGCAACTTGAAATCGCAACGACGCAAATCGAATTTTTCCAGTTTTAAAAAGCAACGCAAATCGAAACGACGCAAATCGGAACGACGCAAGTCGGGGCTTTAGTGTACATTAAACTTATAAACTGTTGTAATTTTATCAGGCTTTCCATTTTACTTTAAAAATGGGGAAAAATTTGTTGTGCTAAAATTGGACGCATCAATATTTTTAAAAAAGACAAGAAAAGTGAAGTTATACAAACATACCAGACTTTACGACCACCACCACGCTCATCAGCACCAAAAGTGCTTCAAACCCAGACCATGACTAATTGTATACTGTCTTAAGTAGCTTAGTTCATAGCCATCCTACCACCTGAGCTCCTTATTACTGACTGTCTCTACTTAATCTTATTGACACTGTGTTTTAACACTGTGTTTTTCTATTGATTGGAATATATTTTATATTCTCTCACCAACCTTCAATTGATGTTTGTGTTTGTTGCTATTGTATCAGTAATAACAAAAAATTTCAAGCTTTTCACACTGCCAAATGATTTTTGAGCTTTAACTTAACTTTATAGTTGAACAAAATGTTAGGGATATACAGACGAACTCAAGCCTAATAAAACTATTAACAATTGTAAATCACTTAGTTCGACTGCAAAGATAAATTAATGCATAAATTTGTAATGAAACGTTGAAACAAGATTTCACTATATTTTCTACTCGGATATTTACATATATTAATTTTACTACCAGTAAATTATGCTCAATGTAAGGAAAATATTCAATGGCAACGATAGTTAATGTTCACATACACACTACGTAATAAATTATATTGTGTATGATATGTTTGTACGTGGCTTATAATCTGTGTACAAGTATGCAATAAATTACCCTGTAGCTAATTATTATGTATTAACAGGACATAAACGAGGCAAACGAAACTTGGTTTTATTTCTAGTTAATGTTAAAAAGAGACAACTATATGCATTTGCTTACTTTTTTTTAACAACATTCAGTGATGCATCATCATATTGTGAAAAAATCATCAGGTTATCAGTAAAATCACTATATTCGGAAAAAAGCAGCAAAGTTAGTCGCAAGCGTCACTTTTAAGCAAACTTTGCTTTGGTTTTAAAGGGTGCTCTTAAATTATTTTGCCAGCCACTTTCTTTTTAGGTGAGTCTATGGCTGAGTTGAATCAATGGTCGACCATTAACTAAATTAAAAATGATGAACAAATTTGCAACTATTTATGTAAGGGCAACAAATAGTTTTAAAAATGAAAGCTAAGGCCACTGGTGGGAGATCACCGAGTCGCCTTTTGGAAATAGTAAAATATTGGGGCTGGGAGTGAGAGACTTACTGTGATTAACCAATGTTCCGTAAGTTAATAAGGCAGCTTTTGTAGATTATTTTCAAACTGATAACATACAATACTCTTTATTATAGGAAAAATGGAGTTGGAGGAACTTGTTGGTGTCGAGCTTTCTGAATAACTAACTTTAAAAGAAATAAAATTCAATAAGAGCACCAGCAAATTCGTTAAGTGTAACATTTCGCTAAAAGAACTAATTCACAATAAATTATATGTTAATTGCCGAGTCAGGACCAATTCATTATTTCCACGGCTGATTTTTTTTTTTTTTATAAACGATGAACTTAGTAATAATTATGTTATTTTGCCAATATATTAGAATTCAAAATACATAAAATTATTTTGGCAAAATTTAAGCGATTAAAAAAAGAATACAAAAAAAAAACAATAATAACACTGTGCTTGAATTTGGAACTTTTTTTTGCCGACAAACGGGGCACCCAGTGACTAAACCTAATTTGGGTACGCTGAATTCAGTGGTGCTATCCGTTTTTCTAGGTTAGCTCGCATTTTCGAGATTTACCGTTATTTTAAAAATGGAGGAGGTTGCACTACATGTATTGAACTAATTAAAAAAATTTTCGTTTATTGCACTTTAGTAAAAAACCGAAATTAAAAAAAAAATATTTTTTGCAAATTCTTGAAATTTTGTGATCTTTAAAACTGCATAAAAAATTGAAAAATTAAGCTATGCCAACAAATTTTCCCGTGTATATAAAAAATTATGTTTGAAACAAAACGAGCTTTAAACGACCAAAATCTGTTTGCAACTTTTGATTTTATTCACAAAAGATGAAAAATTGTAGTTTCAACCTGTTACCAGACGAAGCCTCAAAAATTGAAAAAAAAATTTTTCTTGTTAATTAAAGTACATTTCTGCATGTTCATATAAAAAGTTTTTTGTAATTGTCTAACATTAAGATGTGTTAAAAAAGTGTTATGAAACCTTTTTGCATAATTTGTACTTCGCAATTTTTGAGGCTTCGTCTGGTAACAGGTTGAAACTACAATTTTTCATCTTTTGTGAATAAAATCAAAACTTAACCACAGATTGTGGTCATTTAAAGCTCGTTTTGTTTCAAACATAATTTTTTATATACACGGGAAAATTTGTTGGCATAGCTTAATTTTTCAATTTTTTATGCAGTTTTAAAGATCACAAAATTTCAAGAATTTGCAAAAAATAATTTTTTTTTCTTAAAAAAAATTTTTTCTTAATGAATTATATATCATATTAAAGGTTATTTTATTGCGGAGTTTCGGTTTTTTACTAAAGTTCAATAAACGAAAATTTTTTTTAGTTAGTTCAATACATGTAGTGCAACCTCCTCCATTTTTAAAATAACGGTAAATCTCGAAAATGCGAGCTAACCTAGAAAAACGGATAGCACCACTGAGTTCAGCGTACCCGAATTAGGTTTAGGCACTGGGTGCCCCGTTTGTCGGTTTTTTCAACTAGCACAGTGTAATAGTTACGATTTACCAAATGATGTGTTCGATTCCAGCATGAGGCAAAAAGAGACAATCTTTGGAATATTGTTCGAAATATGCAAATTAAACTGAATAAAAAAACATAAACAAATAATAACTAAGAATTGAAGACAAAAAAGAGATTGTTTTGCCTTCATGCAAGATACACAAGTAATATAAAAAATAATAGTATATCAACTAGTAGGTATCTGCACACAAAACAACTAGTTTCGTCCTATGACAAACTAAGGTAAAATCGATAGTTCGTTAAAGAGAAAAAAAACCAAAAACAAAAACAGATGTGCAATCAGTGTCAATTCAAAAGCAACTAAAATGTTTCCCATCACGTACTTATTTTATCTGCAGGGTTATTTGTGCGACATATTATTTTGAATACTATTACGCACATGTGGCCTCTTAATTCCCTAAATAAACAAATAGGAAAATGCTCGTTTGTTTTTATAAATTGGATAAATAAATTCGTGACGTTTTAGTTAAAGAGAGGGATCAAGATAATTTCTTGTAAGTAAATAGACATCTACGCATATACATATCTAAATAAATGTACGTATGTATGTATATATAAGTATGCAGAGCCATACATATTCAATGAACATGTCAACTGTGACTGCACAAACTAAACCACCATAATCAGTTAAATAATGAAGCTTTATTAGAGTAAAATTAGAAAAGAAAATTATCAAATTTCATGTGAAAGTATTTATAAGAAGTGCATAATGTCTACAAGAAGTAAGTATTCATTAATTGTATCAATACAATTTACGTTTTCTAACAATCGCCAATATAAGCTTGCTGTACGCTCCGTTGATTTAACCATGAACAATTTGACCCTTAGGCCCATAGGAACTACATCTTATTCACAAAGTTCCTTAATTTCCTGCAGCCTATGCCCCGTAATTGGGCTATATCTGGTAAGGAGTCTCTCCCAAAATGGCGGGACTGTATTTGTGAGAAGGCATAAATAAGGCATCACATATTGTACATGCATCTCTTGCCGCTATTCTTATGCGGTTAAGATGTGCCAGTAGTTGAGAGTGACCTGTCATTAATCGACTTAAATCGGGCTTGTTAAGTCTCAGCAGTCCCCCCCCCCCCCCCGTTTTTTCTTCGTCAGGATCCCCATAGAAATAAGTTTTTTTAATTAGTGCGATAGGGGGAATATGTTTAGAACTAGTCTTCTTAGAAAGAATTCAATACAAAAGTATGAAAAAAAATTAATTTGGGAGCCTGGAAAATAAAGTTTTTTTACATGTCTTATGTTATGTTACGCGGGCCGCCGGTCCTGAGACCGGCTCACTTGGGTCCTAGAAAGGTCCCGTTGTGTTACACGAATAGGCTGTAGGGAGATGTCCCTACACCTGCTCCGCCGGTTCCGCCCTGAACCAGCCCGATGAACGGATGAAGGAGTCCACCCTGTCCAATCCGCATTCCGACACTTCCGGTAATCCATCTAGTGTCGGTCTGCCCAAGCAATTTGCTCTCTTGTTAGAGAGGGCCGGGCATCGACAGAGAAAGTGTTCGATACTCTCCTCCTCCTCCTCCTCATCTCTGCAACCTCTGCAGAAATCATTATATGGAAGTTTCAGTCTGCTTGCATGTGCTCCCATGTGACAATGTCCTGTTAGAACAGCCACAAGGGTATGGAGCCTATGCCTCGGAAAGTCCAACAAGGCCATAGTCCTCCTATGCTCATACCTGGGCCATGCAAGAGCCGATATTCGACAGGTGATCTCGTTCGACCACCTCTCCTGCGCGATTCCTAGCATCTGTCGTTGTACTAGCTGCTTGCAGCTATTAAGAGGAATACCTACGAATTCGTCTATATCCTCCTGATGAAGGCGGGCACCGGATCTTGCCAGTTCATCCGCTATCTCATTTCCGGACACACCATTGTGTCCAGGTACCCAGCGAAGCTCCAGGTCAGAATGTCTCGCTATCTCGTTTAGATTTGCATGTCTTCAAATAAATAGTTTTGTTCTTCTCATGCCAAAAGCAATAAAAAAAATTGGTAACTTAATATCGATTGCTAAATTGGCCACCCTTAATATGGATATACTTCAATTAAATGAAAACTATCGCTTCTGGTTCCCCGAAAATCCACGAGTGATGCACGACGAGCCCTTTAACCCGCTCAAAGTGACTACTTGGGGCACTTGGGCCATTTGTTTCTAGGACACCGCTGGTCAAACGACAAACGAAAAGCCACAATAATTTGCTGCGGCTGCTTTTGTATATGTTATTTATTGGGCACTAATTAAAAAACGGTTTTGTTATTCCAGAGAGTTTAATAGGCTCTATGTGTCCAGTTCTTTAGTTCAGATTTAACTGCGTCGAAAGGTTTCGAACATACCAAGCTTATGTTACTTAACTCTCTTGCTCTTGAAGCAAATGAGTTGCATGTTCGGATCACAGCGAATTGAAAATGGCATGTTGCAGAATTACAACAACATGCATTCAAGGGTTAAAGCACATAAGACTTATGTAAATGATTTTTTTTTTTTAATTTCTTAATGTTAAAGAAATTTTTCGGTGCTTAGAAATAGACACATGCATACATGTATCTACTTCTATTGAAGTTTTTCTTGGAAATCATTTACGTCATCACATAATCTTTTTTCCTGCAAAAAATGTTGCTTATTAAATTGCTTGCACTGTGTAACAGATACGTAATACTTACATAAATAAACAAACAAAATAATGACACATAATGGCATGATGATTACTCTTTGGTATTTAAAAGGTTACTGTTGACAAGTGCCAACAGACAATAAGGCCCATATAATTGTTATGCCAAATTACGTGAAAGCCGACTAACAATATTTGTTTGGGTAATTGACATGTTTACTCGGTGTATTCTTGTTACAAATAAACAAAGGAGGTATTAATGGAAAAACCCATTAACCAAAATTAGTATTAAGGGATTATTAAATGGTTGAAAAATATAAGACTCAAAACAATGTTTTTTTTTTCTTTTTCGATTAAAAATCTAGATATTGACTTTTGAGTTTCATTCAGTACCTGTAGTGTTTGCCAAACGTAATCATGGTGGCCAAAAGTTCAGGGGCCGAATTCCGGCATTCGTGATTGAATAAACTCGATAGTGAAAATAATGTAAAGCAAAAACAAAACAAGCAACAAACACACAGCATTCGATCATGAATTCTTTCGCTCACGAATGCCGGAATCCGGCCTCTGGTCAACTAGTTAGTCGTGCACCACGACATGCTTTTTTTGTGACTTGGACAGGTTTAATCAGGAAACGAACCAGGGATGTTGTTCAATGTTTAGTTATCTTTTGTAAATTAGATTTGATTTTAGAACTTAAAAATTTCTAAAATTTAAAATTTAAGATAACTTATATCTTATGTTAAGAAGAATGCGATATGCATATATAAATCATATTTTTGCGCAACAGCTTGATGCTTCTGGTAACGATTAGCTAGTTCTGGTGGTGCATATAGCTTATGGTATCCTTTTTTTATACGTAAATAATATAATTATTTAGTTTACTTGCACCTTTTTTTGTTTAGTATTATTTTATTCTTAATGCTTTAGCTCACTTCTATTGTGTTTGTAAATCGGCTCTTAGTTCAAGTGATTGCTTAATTGACATTAATGCTAGGAACACAACTGGGACGAACGGCGAATTTCGCCCAATACGACGAATACGCCGGTTAAAATTCGCTGCGTAAATTCGTCGTATGTAGCACAATAACGACGAAAAACAAAAACATCTCATTCTCAGTTTTTTAATTTTATCTTATTATAGTTGAACATCTGATGGGTGACCATATTTTTATTTTAAATGAAAACGTCAAAGCTTAGCACTTAACATAAAAACTATTAAAGTAAAAATTAACTGTTTTTACTAAAACACTTGAAAACTAAAACCAAAATGGCCACGTGGTACTGATTTCTTTGCCGTTCGCTGGCGTAAGAAATAGAAATAAATCTATTTCAAGTTCGCCGCGTACAACGAATTTCGGCCGACGCTGTGACTGTGTGCAATTTTATCAAGGCGAATCTATTACAGGTGCCCGCATACCAATTCGCTTCATCATTTTTCCACGATTTTATCTTCTGAGTTATCAAAGCCAAGGCGAATCAAGTACAGGTGGTCGCAATTCAATTCGCTTCAACATTTTCTCTCGAGACGTCATACATTTTGTTGTCGTTTGCTATCAGCTTTGACAACTCAGAAGATAAAATCGTGAAAAAATGTTGAAGCGAATTGGTATGCGGGCACCTGTAATAGATTCGCCTTGGTCAAAGCCGATAGAAAACGACAACAAAACTTGTGACGTCTCGAGAGAAAATGGTGAAGCGAATTGAATTGCGACCACCTATACTTGATTCGCCTTGAATTTTATATACATACACCAATGTGTTTTATTTTTGACGGCGAATATTCACGGCGAAAAATGCGTCATTCGTCCGAGTTGTGTTCGAAGCCGCTTGCTAATGAGAAGCGTGATGCCCTGGATCACGTTTCTCAAAATCTACAATTGTAAAGTATTGAGTAATTACATATACATAAGTACTGAGTACCACAAAACAACATTCTGTATTAAGTAGATTCCTGACGCTGCTAACAAATTGGTAGCGAAATATCGAATAATAAAGAAAGAAAAATATAAAGACCTAAAGCTTTAAAAAATTATAAATTAATTTTTTTTTTTTTAAACATCAAAACATTCCTGAAGAAGATATTCATTATGATATCGAAATATTGAATTTAATAAATACTTAAAAAAAAACAAGGGACCTTAAGGCTCGAACAATTAAAATACTAAACAACAAAGGTCGAAAAATTAGCATTAAAAACATATAAAATTTTTTCTACAGCTGATAAAAAGCTGTTGTTTATGTATTTGACATTTAGATTTTTTTTTCGAACAGAAACTTCGAATGTATAAAAAAAATGCTGAATTGAGAATACCAATTTATGAATTATGGAGTTCAAAAAATTTTGCTAAATCAATCCGAGTCGATACCCGATTATTACTTACATATGTATATATTACTGCTCCCAATGTTTTATATGATGACGACTCTTGAAATAAGCGGGACTATTGCTTCATATGTAAATTTTGTTTATTAAATAGTTTTTTGTGTTTTGCCATAACTAATTCTTCTCTAAAACAAATTTACGATTTGAATTACTGCTGTCGATTTCTTTTGCCAAAAGGTATGGTATTTTCAAAGGTTTGTACTAGTGAATTTTTATTATTCCCCTTACTGTAGAGATTCTTCGCAAACAATATGCATTTCGCTTTTTCAGCTATTTCTTTGTATATGAAAGATAAATGACTTTGACATTTTTTCACTAGCTTGCGATACGCTGTCATCGGAGTCTTCAATAATTAATTTCCATTTCACCGATGATCCTGGCACATGCATAGTAGGCGACTGGCTTTCAAATGAACAGCTTATATTAGAACCAGCCGCTAAGCGTTTGCCATTTTCTGATTGAGCAACTAAAAATCTGGGTAAAACTATTGGAATTGCTTTGTCAAATTCTAAAGCTTCAACTCTGCTGCTTCTTCGTCTATGCTTTTTGCTACAATCACATTGCTGATATTTTTGTTGACAAGTCCAATTTGGAACATCACAGGTGAGTGGTAAATTGTTTTTTTCCGTGTGTTCTTCTTTCGCAGAGTCTATAGATGATGTGTCGGAAATTGTTTTAGTTGGAATCGACTTATTGTTCTTGAGCACTTTGTCCGTATTTTCTAGTTAACAGAAAAAGTTTTGAACTGTTTTATGAGAAGTATGCCAAAAAAAAATGTTTGAGTAGGTTACCTAAAATTGTTTCGTATTTTCGAACCTTTTCCAGTAATTCTTGTACGCTTTTATTGGTGGTGTCGGTTTTATCAACTGCTTTTCCGTCAACTGGGTTTGGTGAACTTTCTGTGTTTTCTGAAGTTTCGTCTTCCGTTTGTACAGCTTTGGCCCCTCGTTTCACTTGACTTTTGTCTTCGTTTCTTAACTTATCAGAATCTTGTTTTTTACTTGGTTTTTTACTTTCCGCAAGTTTGGTATTGTGCTTGATTTTTTGTTCCTGGTCCTCCAGAGAAGTCCTGTCATTCATATCTTCACTGTTGCTTGTGCTTGATTGCTTGTGTGCTTCCATTTCTGCTACAATATTCTTTGTGTTTTTTCGACCAGACCTTTCCGGTTTTTTAGAGTGTGCCTTATCTCTCCTTGAATCGATCAATTCCCTATTATATGCAGAAGGACCTTGATTATTCCGATATTTCGGTATTCTGGAGATGTTTTCTGTATTGTTTACTAAAAGAAATTAGAGAACAAAATACAAATAAGTTAATTAATTTCCATTATTCGAACTTTTTCTTATATAATTATTTCTGTATTAAGTTTATCAGGCTCAAGTTCTTTCTATATTACTTTTGCAATTGATATTAATTAAATTAGACAAAGAAGACATCAAAGACTTTTAGCAGGGTGGACAACTAGTTGTTTCGAAGCCGGCACACTTTCTCGTCAGCACCCATCTTTGAACTCAAGGGCTCATGTTTCTAAAGCGACCCTGAGTTCAAAGACGGGTGCTGACGAGAAAGTGTTGCGGCTTCGAAACAACTAGTTGTCCACCCTGCTAAAGGTCTTTGATGTCTTCCTTGTCTAATTTAATTAATATCAATCACAAGGATAATATAGAAAGAACTTGAGCCTGATAAACTTAATACAGACTTACAAATAAGATAATATTGTAAGACAGAAAAACATGAGGGTAGTTATACTAGGGAAACTATCTAGTGTGGCTTAAAGGCCGACTTGATTAATTAATTGTGTCGTCAAAAATGCAACTACATTTTTGCCACACAAAGTTGTCAAATCTTCACTGTGTTATCACCCTGCAGAAGTTGTTGGACTACATAATCCGTTTCAAATAAAAACTAGTAGTTCCAACATGGTTCAATGTAATGCAAACATGGACCATGATGAATACAAAAACAATTATTTGATAATACTCGCAACACATGCTTATCATGTGGTAATCCATGGAATAGTGATGTGAAGTAATTTCAAGAATCTGTGTTAATAATGTGCGGAGTAGTTACTTGGACTAGTTTTTGGATTACGCTGACATGTTTTTTGAATTATATGGCCCTCTCCCCATAGTACAAAAGTCGTTAAGAAAGGTAAAAGTGTTGCAAGACGAAAAAATGTTTTCTGTTTGAATATTCCTGATTCTCTTTTTATTCAGGGGATTTTCGAAGGACGTAGTTGTGTTTCAAACATTCTTTTAAGATTTTTCGAGTCTACCGATGAGTTGATTAGCATCAACGAAATGTCGATGACATATAGACAGCTGAAAAAGGCAGAAAACATTAATAAAAGTCTATTTTTAGGCCTAAAATAATGTAACATTTCACTTAAAGTATTAGACAGCAAAGTTTAAAAATTTTTAATTTGGCATTCTACTTTTATCAAGTAGTTTTTAATTAAAAGTTGCTTCAATATTCTACGAAAGCGAAAATCCTCTTCTTTACAATTTGAATTCGATAAAATGGTCACAGCTACTAATTAGTGGCCAAGAAAGTTAAAAAGAAACGTATATAACTGACAACCTACGATTTTGAGGATATAATGGAATTTCTAAAAATTATTAAATGCTCCACTCAGTGGGACAGACAATCCTCAGTCATAAATTTTTCTTAAACAGGAAAAATATTAAAGGAAAATTTTGAGAGTTTTCTCAAAATAAATATATCTTGCTTACACTGTTCTGCACGTTGATACGCTTCCTTAGGGACTCCTTTTAAAACTTGCTGCTCGCCATTATGACTCAGAAAGTCCTGACCAGCGCAGCAGTTACACTTGGAAACATTGATGAAATATGTATCATAAGCTCTAAAGCCCGTTTCTTCCTTCATATTTTTCACATATTTTCTGGCTGAAGTGGTTAGTCTATCATTTTCACTATCGTTACTTGAATAGTTTTCTACGCTCAATCCTTTGGTTTGAACTCTATTTTTGTGTGCTTCTACATTCACTTTTTCGAAATTAAATGACATTTCCTCTGGAGCATCGTTGTATGTAGAAGAAAAGTTAAGCCTGCCAACATTCTTTAAGAGGTAGCGCAGCTTTTGAATACCTTCATCGTTGTATTTATAAAAGTCCATTTGTCTTAAACGTTGAAACCACTCGAACAGTTTTGGAAACTTTTCATAATTTATGGGAAAAATTATATTCAGCGCACTCACTGTGGAAGCAATAGATATGTCGGCAATTGTCAACTATATTTGTGGAGGGAAAAAATACAAAATATAAAATCTTGAATATTTAAGTTCTTTAGAAGAAAATTCAGACCAAACAAAACATAATTTGAACTGTGGCTCCTCATATCACAGCCGCTGTACTTACGCTGCTCCCAATCATAAACGAATGGCCATTCAGAAATGTATTCAATGAGTTATAGGCACTTGACACCTTTTTCTTATGATATTCCACATCAAAATTCGGATATTTTGCAAGAAAGATATCGGTCTTAAAAACGAAATCATTGTTTAATAATGTTAGTAGGTATACTTCTATTTACTTCCGCATTATGAGTGATTACTATTGCTCTACCTTAATTTAACTCACCAATAAATTACTTAAACATCGATTTAATATCGAGCCCTCGTAATACAACAGACTTGCAAGCATTTGCCGTGTTATGTAATCGCTTGGACATAAACTTGGCATACTTTTGGGTGCATATTTTTGACACAAATAAATCAAAATTGAATGTCCATTGCATAAAGTTACATTACCATCCATAAATGTTGGCAATCTGCAGAAAGAGTTTAACTGCAATTGCAACAACAACAAAATAGTTTAAGTTCTTAATGTTAATAGAAAAAGAAGTATACCCAGGCATAAGTGTCACTAAAGTTTACATCCTCCATTGAATCAGTTGGCTGGAGATCGATATCAATTTTTAAAAGCTTGATTAACATTTGACAGCTACGAGCCTGGGAGCTTAAATCATCGTAATATAAAACTGGCAAAGACTCAAGATCGTCCAAATCTTCAAACTGCATTGTGGTTGATTATCTTCTCCAAAAGTTCACTAAAATTTGTTATGGTTGTGCAGAAGTTGGAATAAAAAATAATAAAAAAACAAACAAATTTTCTTTGAACAAAAAATGTATTTAAATACATATATAAGTACATTAGACCGGCCAACTGGAATTTAAATTTTCGTTTCATGTCTACTAAGACCCCTTTTCCCACTGCGAACGTTGTCGTTTGCTCGTACAATAACATTGAAACCAAAAACAGCATTCACATATTGGGTTTGTTCCCACACACAGTTTCTGGGCAAAGTTCGATAAAATGAGAGCCATCATGAATTATTCTCAATAATACGCAAAAAAGCACAACAGTGCGGGAACACGAAAAACCACATTTTTAGCCCAAAAAATAACATATGGTATATTTTGGTACTGTAATGAAAATTAAAACACACAACTCTTTTGTTTGTTATTGCTTACTTTTTACAACAGCTGACTGTAGTTAAACAGTCTGTGGGGACTGTTCATAAATTACGTAACGCAGTTTTTAAAGATTTTTCACCCCCCCCCCCCCCCCTCGCATAACAGATCGTAACAAAATACGATCCGCCCACACCATAATTAACATAACAACCACTAAATAAAAAAAAAGAAATGCGGTCGGGGAACCCCCAGTAGGAACGAAGTTCCTTACGTTTTTTCTTCATCTTCGAATGTAATACAAGGTGAAATCTGTATGTTTTATTTTGTGTTATTTTTGAAATTTTATATACTTCTTTAAATTTTTGTTTTAGTTTTTTACTTTTGACACATGCAGTATTTTTTGTCAATCTGCTACAAACCGAAGAAAGGCAACTGTTGGTAAATTTTTCAATATTGCTGTTTTTTGTTGACATACTTTACTTTAGCGACATCTAGCAACTAGTAGTGGCAGTTTTCGCAACTAATTAATATTTATTGGTTTGTGTCTCCGCTGACGTCGAATAGTTTCGTTACTTGCCGCCCGTCATACACGATTCTTTGTCGAAAGATACGCCGATACATATAAGCAGCTCACACGCTTTCGTGACGATATTTACTAATTTGCACTACCAGCAAGCCGCGTCAAGTAACTTCGTTCCAAAAAAATTTTATTGAAAAAATAATAATGTAATTAATTTTATGTACAAATATAATATATGTACAAATATAACTCAAGAAATGAAATGCATGTATTTAACGTGTAATTTAAAAGAAAATTCTATTGATAAAAATTAGGGATTAAAAATTGGCACATTTCAATTATCGGTCCATGGAAAGGTAAAATATTCATCCATTGATAAAACATGCAAAACACGAATCAAAATTTTGCATACAATAAATAATAATTTTTTGTGACGTAACATTTTTATTTCTATTTTTAAGCTTGAATCTGTTTAATTTTAATCACTTTTAATTGCAGCTTTCAAACAAAACAAAAAAATATTTGCAGATAGAACGAAAAAAATTGTTATCAGCTGTTTGCTTGATTGTGACTTGATGGTCTCTATGGAAAGCAAAAAACAAATCAATTTTCAAAATTGTGAGTGTATTAGTAAAAAAAAGTGTGAATGTATTAAAACTTGAAAGACAAAACTTGATCGTGTAACCCCCAAGATGGAACAATCGATAGACGACCGTTTATTTCAATTGCATGGTGGTGTTTTCCTTTGTTTAGTATGTATGTTGCTTAAGGCAGTGCTACTCATCCCCGTTTACACACGCAAGTACAAGTGCAAGTAACTCAATACATTGACATTTTTTTTACCAATACTACCATACTTCGGCAAGTTGTGAGCTCACTTGCAAGAGATTTTGATTGCCAGTAATTTTTTTACTTGCATGTCGGTTAAATGACAAATAGCAAAAACAGTGTTACCTTATAAAGTTCATATTTTAATTTTAATCGATAACTTACAAGGAATGATTTGGTTTTGATCTTACATACCGAAAAATAAGATAAAATATAAAAAAAGTGAAGTAAAATATGGCTTTTAGGGATTCTTAATATAAATTTACTATTTATTTGATAAAAAAAAGCTATTCGTATAATTTGCTTCCCCCTAACAGATCGTATGACAATACTTTGGCAACCCAGCCATTAAAAAGCCATGTAGACGGTCAAAAACAGAATAAACAATACACAAAAACGGCACACAAAAAATAGTGATTTTTAAATATATAAAAATGGAACAGTGATTTTGAAGCTTTTTCCGCATAATTGTGTTATTATTACTATTGCTTTCATTTAATTCTTTTATTTTGCAAAGCAAAGCAATTTTCTTTAAGACCATTTTCTTTGACGACATTTTAAAAATGAGATTGCACTTGCCTGTGTAAACAATCAATCTACTGACATTTCCTGAAGGAAATGTCAGTAGAAAAAATCTAGTGATTTACTATTGACATGGTCACCAGTGCTAGTGGCATATTATACCTCATACAATGATTTGTTCTGTTGACATTCAACATGTGCTTGTCATTGCAAATCAACTACTGACGAAGGAACTAGTGACTAGGTGGTTCTAATGCAACTATATGACGACTAGTGTTTTTCTATAGATATTGTCGCTACCCTGAAAGAAATGCCAGTAGAGAAAGTCAATGGAAAAATCAAGAAATAAAATTTGTCTACTCATTAACAATGTTGTCAACTCAATGTTTACGTTCCAAATGAAAACGATTTTTATTTCACGATTTTGGTGGCCTTACAAATTTAAACAATCACAACACTGTTCATAAAACCAAAAACTGGAGACACTCTGTTGACAATTTGATAAAAAGTCACCAATCTAGGCGAAAAATGTAGCGACTTGGAGCCACTTGACCCTAGGCTTCCTTCAGGGTGGCAACAGCTTTTATTGTCTCTGTCAGTGTATTGGTTGTTAATATGTACACACAACTTGCAACAAGTTACTTGCATGTGTAAATGGGGTGGTCAATTACTTGTATTGGATTAACCCATTGACGCAAGACTTGCTATAATTTGTAACAATATTTCACCCTTTTTTATGCAGCATATATTTTGGAAAGAATACATGCTATTTTTTATTTATACTATAATTGTATGCTTTTTAGAAAAGATCATCAAAAAACAGGCAAAGGATAGAAAATATGTTACAGTTTTGTTGGAAAATAAAACGCCATAAGTTTGCATAATTTTTTTTTTTTAATATTTCCCTTTAACCTTCGTTTTCTATTACATACTGAGTGAAACAGCTATTGGTATTGTTACTAAAGTTAATTTTAGAAGGAAAGTGAATGTGTATCTTAAAATCCTAATTAGTCTTGCTGTTCTACTTGTTTGGAAATGCATACATTTTCCGTTTTCAAAGATCATACACAATCACATAATCATACGTACGTATGTACGTATTTATTATTATTTTTAACTTTGTTTACATTTTATTGTATTTCTAATTTTATCTCTTCTGTAGGAAATTTAAATTTTCCATTTTCTTCAACGATGACCTTTAATTCTTGCAGACCTTTTTGATTTATTTCATACTCCGGCATTGATTTCATAAGCGCAAACCACGAAGTCAATGTGGGCCACTGTGCGGCAGTAATGGGAAACATGAGATCAACTGTACTCAATGTGGTTACGGCAGAAATGTCGGCAATTGTCAGCTAATAAATAAATGAAACATGATCATTGAATTTATTTTATTTGTGGGTTTGTTGAGTTGGAAAAAAACCAACAAACGAATAAATTAAATGGAATAATTTTTATATGCCCGCTTTATGCATCTTTTTCCATACAAATTCAAAGATACTTACATAATCAGTGGCAAAATATTTTTGCTTCTGAAGAAAAGCTTCACACATGTCGTAAATTTCATGAATTTTGCGTTGATGGCATGATACGTCGACTTCGCTAAACGTTTTGCGAACAATTTCCGACTATAAAATAATAAAAATGCTTAAAATATGTATATCAGAAAATTTTTAGAATATTTGTAGTTTTTACTAAATCAAATTTGAAATTTGTTAAAAATTCAAAGTCCTGCTATACATATTAGCGCTACATGCACATGTACATAGATTAAAAAAATATATAATGGTTCATAATTTTATGGAGCTTCAGTTCGATTTTGTTTACCCCTTATGTGTTTGAATTCAAAACAAAAGCCAAATCTATTTTAGCTTTTTTTTGAAGAGTAATACTATTTAGTTTTTACTTTATTCCTGTGCCCATTCCTCTTCTACGTAAATGCAATTGAACAAAAGGGCCAAAATGCAATTTTTACCCGTTTTGTCCCCTTAAAATTTAAAATTAACCGAAAAAATTAAAATTTAAAAGTACCGAACACTTGTCCAATTATTTTGTGTTAACTTTTAGGCTTTATTTTGAATCTTTGTGCTACCTCTGCTAAGTCCGGAGAAATTGGGTTACCGGTTGTACCCTTTTTTACTTTTTTTATAATACTTAAATAGATTTTAAGTATTTTTTATGGTGAGTAATATTTACTTTTTATTTTTTTTCCCCCTTCCCATTCCTCTTCTTCATAAAGGCAATTGGACAAAAGTACCGAAATGCAGATTTTACCTTTTTTATCCCCTAAAAAAAATTTAAAACATCTGACAAGTACCAAACACCTATTCGATTATTTTTAGTGTCCTTTTTAAATTTTTGTGCGAGCTTTGCTAAGTCCTGAGGTACCGATTTTATCCGTTTTTACACCTTTGCGATTGGAATTTTTAAAATTCATATATCCTTTAGTTCCTTCCAGACATGCAGAGATATGCTGTAGAAATTTCAAGTAAATCGGTTTAGCTGTCTATAAGGAACAAACAAGAACACACATTCACTTTTAAACATATGAAAATTGAATTTGGCCACGCCCCTCCGCCCACAGACAGAAAATCAAAAATTGAACGTCACACTGTCACCCGCCAGAATATTCTGAAGATTCGCTGAACATTTCATTAGACACACACATACACACATCTTGTCTTATATAGAAATATAAGCGGCCCCAAAAAAATATTTGTTTAACTAAGTTAATTCTTTCAATAGTTCTGAAATATAGCTTTTTGTTTTACTTTAGCGATAATTTTTGGAAAAAAGCTGGCAACAGTGCTAAAAATCTTTTCTTACCATCAATTCACTGTCGCGACGAAAAATTAAAGCAGCTTCAAAAAACAGCATATTGGTCACTCTCAAACGTTCTTTATATTCTTGAGGCCAAAGATTTGAGTGCTCTTTTCCATATTTCTCACATAAATGCATTGAAATTGCATGAGAATCAGTTAATACAAGATCATTTTCACCATCAACAAGAGTTGGAACTGTGTGCGCCGGATTCACCTGTAAATTTACCATTCGTGTACAAACAAAAACAGAATACATACATACATGTGTGCGTTGTTATACATGTATTTTTATAGAGTTTCAATAACCTACTTTTTTAAAATTTGACTTCAATTGCTCAGCCTTGAACAAATCGATAAAATTCAGTTCCACATCAATATCGAGCATTTTTAGTAACATTAATACGCTGCGCACTGGAGGACTGCGAGGATCATAGTATAAAACCGGCTTCATATTACAGCAGTACAATGAGAATGTGCTTGCAGCTTTAACGACAAATTGAAACTGTATTAGCATCAGCAATCAGAGACTTGGACGAGCTTATCGCTCAGCGGATCTGGTTAACAGTATTGCAAGCAGGAAATTTTTTATTTCATTCCTACTCTGCGTGTACATTCATGATATATTCCTTTCAGGTGCATGTCCCTGCTAATAAAACACACTACCAAATGTGTGGCAGCTCCAATTTGAAACATGAAAACACAAACAGCTGTAAAAATTCTAACCTCTAATTGAAAACAACACTTTGACAGTTCTGGTTACATTTGTTTCTGTAAATGGCCGTGTGTTTCAGAAAACTTATTTTATAATCAATTTTTGTATAAAATATTCAAGAAAACGTTATTTAAAACCTTATACGTCATGCATTTAGTCAGGCGCTTACAATTTTTACCCAAAAATGCGCGTCTATTGAAAACGAGCACCAACGCCTTGGCAGCCAACCCTGCATCAAATCCGGAAGAACAAATTGTTATACCCAAACGAATACATAGATCCCCTACAGATATTTTAAAGGCCTTGTCTGCTACTGTGAAAAGAGACCCCACAGCACCAGACTATAAATATCACGATGATCCCTATTTGATACCAACCTCAAATGTATCCAAACGCACTTACGCCATGGCTCAAGAAGCCGGCCGTAAAGCAGCTCAATGGATTAAAGAAGAACACAGGGAGCTATTCATGGTAAAATGCTTGTTTAAATTAAAATAAACCATAAAACAATAATAATATTTTTTGTTCAGCATCAAGAGGCCCAACCGCCCATCGCAGCATTTGCACCAAAAATGGTTTTCAGCGAAGAATCTGAAGTATCGAGCGAAACTTTGGATCAACTGATAAAGCAAAGCGAAATAAAAGATGCCATCTTTGTTTATAATCTTATGAAAGAAAAAGGCATAGAAATAAGCAATGAACAACGTCAAAGTCTTTTGGAATTGTTGTGCTTTTACAACAGTGAAGCACCCTTGCCAGAAGAGCACTACGAAGAACGTTGGTTTACTCAAAACAGAGAGTTTCAACAACGTCATCGCAAGACCTGGAAAGAAGGTGATTTAGCTGAACAGATTTTTAACGAAATTGAACCTAAAACTGCTAAAACGTATGCAGCCATGATAAGGGGTATGGCAAAATATTTTCAAGTGAGTATTGCATGGCGAAGAAGATACATATTTATGTATATTAATTTTTTATCGTGATCCTTTTATTTCCTCTAACCTTTTTGGTAGATAAATATTCACGCTATTAATTGAGCTTGAGATTCTTTGTTTTTAATATGAAAAAAAAAACAAATTTTGTTCGTTTTCCTTAATAAAATTTGCTCGTTAAAATATTTTGAAAAGTTAATAATTTATCAACGAACAAAATAAGAAACGGGTGATGAAATATCGAATAAAAGTTAATAATTTCTTTTTTCGCCAAAAAAAAATCAGAGGACCTCAACATTAATTGTAATTTTTTCACTTGTTTTCAAGAACAAAAGTCAAACTTAGAACAGGAAAATAAATCAATAGGCACTACAGAATTAAAAACCAGTATTTCAAAACGGTTAACTGTGTTTTGCAGATTTATAAAACCGTCTATATAGTTTGGGATATGCAGGGCTGGACAGTACTTGAAATATGTACATGTATTTGAAATACGTATTTAAAATACAAATACGTATTTTGTATTTTAAATACGTCTCACGAATGTATTTGTATTTTGTATTTTAAATACTAAGCGCTCGAGTATTTTGTATTTCAAATACTTGTGCTCCCAAAATACATTTTTAATTTATGTTAGAAAATATGCGCTAAAAATTATTCCATTCATGCATCAACTAAAAGCGCCAAACTTTGTTACTGTTTTATTTCCAAAAAATGGCAATAGTACAATTTAATTACCAAACGCAAAGTGCCTGTGTAAAGTAAACGCAACTGAATGCATACACATTGAGAAAGTCGCTAAGCTTTCGGAAAGTTAAGCAATGAACAAATAAAATATATGGAAAAAACAGCTTTTGGCATTTTGATCTAAAACAAGAAGAGAAAAAAAATGTCAATCAGATGTTGACTTGGATAGACTTTATATAGTCTTTGGTCAAACGTTTTTCATTGTCACTCCATTCTTAATTCCGTTATTTCTCTTTCAATAAAATATCGCTTTTTCATAATAAATAATTAGGTTTTTTTGATAGCTGGTTTTATTCATTCGCCATCAAGAGGTTGTTTGTCTTATACCACATTTAAAAAGCTGGTGCCTATGAATGGAAATAAAAACTTTTTTGATTAAAAGTATTTTTTATTTTGTATTTTAAATATATATTTTTGTTACATTGTATTTTGTATTTCAAATACTTGCTTTTAGAATGCAGTATTTTGTATTTTAAATACACCAAAGCATGTATTTTGCCCAGCACTGGGAATATGTTTACCGACTGTTTTTATTATTTGTTTTTTTTTTTTTTTTTTTTTTTTTTTTTGTGTGAACGAAGTCTTCAATCGCCCATAGCACGAAGTCTTCATACCCATACATGTTTTGAATAAAAATTAAAAAATTGTGATTGTTTTTAATACAAGTATGCAAATGAAAAATTCGATAGAATTTAGAAAAACAAGAAGTTTGTTTTAAAATGATTCTATCAGCCAACTTTCTCGGGTTTTCTTCGATTACCCGGATTTTTAATTTGATTTTGAAGCAACTTAAATCTTAGTCACATATTGAAATTCAGCAAAAATTCAGGCAATTTTCTTAGAATCCCAAATGTCATATCGCACACAAATTTCAAAAGCGCTATGAAAATGTTTTCCTTCAGAAGTATTTATTTCCACATATTTAAATGAGTATTTGGTGGTAATCTACGTCCAATAGTTAACTTCGAAATTTAAATGATACCATCAATAAATTACAGACTGAAAAATTACAGAAAAAAAAGCTAGCCTTTTAACAACTTTTCAACATCAATTTTTTCTTAGGCTGACAGAGCTTACGCTCTCTTCCAGGAGGCCATTGAAAAACAATTTGAAATGGACACAAATACATATAACTCAATTATATCTAAAGCCAATTTATTGAAAGAAAATGTCGATGAACGTTGGGAACTGTGCAAAGATCTTCTGCAGCAGATGAAACAACAACAGCTGAAACCAAATTTGGAAACCATGAATGCATTGCTAGAATGTATAAGTACTATAGGTAATTACAAATTAGCCCGCAAATCTGCTCTTCAAGTGCTCTCGGAGTTTAAGAATTTAGACATAAAGCCCTGCCTAGGAACGTATTATTATGTACTCATTATCTTTAGCCGTGAAAGAGGTCCAGTTTCACACGTCATTGTTGATATTTTAAACGAAATTAATGGCCAAGAATTTGAAATACAGCATCCAAAGGATACATACTTCTTTGCTACTGCTATGGATGTCTGCCGCAATCATTTGCATGACCGTATTTTAGCTAAAAAAGTAAATGATTTGTTGCATATCGGAAATAATTATGAATTGATTGGTGACACTTACAAGGAAGCAATTTACTATAGACATTACTTCGGGCTGTTGAGTCAAACATGCACAGTTGAAGAATTTATGGAAGTTTATGATTTACTGGTGCCTAATATTTATATACCCGAACCTGGTATAATGGAAGAAATTCTCAAAATGGTAGAGCTCAATGTGGCCTTTGAACTAATGCCTCGATTATGGTCTGATATGATAATATTCGACCACATAAACCGTGAAAGTCTTTTGACGCGCACACTGAAAATAATGGTCTCAAATAAACCAGATATCACCAAAAAACACCATGAGCAACTACCCCAACAATTCGCTAAGGTGGCTTTAGATATTTACAACAAGGTGCAAGAGTCTGAGAGCAAAAAAAAGAAGTTATCCTTTACCGGTCAAATGATTGGTGATGTTTTAACGCTTCTGTTGCGCGGTGGCGATTGGAAAAATGCAACTGAAGTGTTTGCCAACATTGACAAAAACCAACATCGTATACCGGGCACACCCTCAGAAGCATGTCTTATGGAATTTGTTGAGGCTTCCATAGCAAATAAGGCTCCTTCTCAAGCGTTAATGTGTCTGGAATATGCGGTTGAAAACAACATGGATGGCTTAGTTTTAGCCAAACGTATAAATGCTGGCTTCACGTTGAATGAAATGCATTTGACAAAGATGAAATCGTTACTAGGCGATAATTTCTTAAAGGAGTAATTTCAATTCACAGTTATTTATTAATTAAGAATAGTGTACACATAGCGGAAGAATGTATTGTTATTTTGACCCAACTTAAAAAAACTGCTAAGTTAATATCTACGTTTCAAACAATAGGGATCTTAATTAAAATAAAATATACTTGGCAAAAATACCTTAAACGTTTTAATTCCTCTAAGAAACTGAAGAAAGTTGTAAGCAATTCATTTAGAATGCCATGAGGTCAGAACTCAAACTGTTGTCTTAAACTTGCTATCATTTACGTTTTAAATAAATTTAGTTTAAGTCACAACATAACTGTTATAAAAGAACATTTTATTACATATAAGCTTCGTGGTTCCTACTCAACTGTAAGCAGTTCTTAAAATATTTTCTTGAGCCAAGAAATAAATGTCACGATTTAACAATTCAAAAAAGAATAGCATTAAATTTTTGTCGTTTTCTTTATCTTCCTTCACTGGATACATGTATATCTCTTACCTACGAAGTCTCTTAAAGTAATCACAATTTACAATCTGAAATTTATATTGATCATATTTACAGAGCTAAAAGTTTATAAGTATGTATATAAAAGCACAATGTATGCAATGAAACATCCATGAAAATGTATTGTGTAATTTCGAAAATGACGACGCTTCAACGATTTTTTGTTGACTGCTTGTAAAGATGCTCCCAGTGTATTCCATCATGAGGCAATGGACTGTATAAAAATGGTGACAGCCATACCAAATGCCAACGTGTACCCAAAATCATTTCAATATTCTTCTTCCAACCCAAATCATAATGAGGGAAATTACGTTCATATGTTGTGGCTCCTTTCAATATGTTTGGCAGATGGAAACATAAAAGTACAATAACGTAAATAAATAGAACTAAATTGATTTCGTACAAGAAGAGATAAACATTCAGCCATGAAAACTCGGTAACGATTCCTAAAAATGGAAATACGAGCTTAAGAACTGTACGTAGGTTCCAGAAGATATCTTTGTGTAACCACCAGATGTAAAGATTGTTATACAAAAATGAGTAGCCACAACCAACAGTTGAATAGAACAAAAATAATAAGAAAAAGCGTTGATTTCGATGCCCAACACAATTTGCCGTAAAAATGCAATGATGATCGCGTTTTAAAATGCAAGTTTTACAAGTATCACAATGCCAAGAGCGGGGCGGCGCCAACAGCTCACATGCAGAACACAGGCGCCAATGTTTCCGTAACTGAGATTCCACAGGAGGCTTCAACATTAAACCTGAGATACAAAAGGGATAAATAACACACATGTATATGTAAACGATAACACAAAAATGGGTCACCCACTTCTTATGCTGGGATCCTCTAAAATGCAAGCAATATAGTTGCCCATTATGTTGTAAATTACATAAACACCGCCCAGCCATGTTAAAATGAACATTATACTGCCAGGCTGATGGAATGCCGGCAAAACAATACACAATTGAAATATAAAGCTAACTGGCACAAATGATAACAAAAATATTAAGCAGCCGACATCACCTGCTGACTGTGGCATTTCACGCAGAGATCTTATTTTAAACATGATGATATGTTTTATTGTAAAAAAAATATGTTTCAAATATGTATATCCAATTAAAAATGGGTGCTTTACTTCGGTCTCATATCACTTGTATTTTGTATTTTTCAAATTCAATGAGTAGACAAAAAGAGTTGCAAGTTTTTTGTAAAAGTAATTTATCTATATACACATATTAACAAATAGTTCTTTTAACTAAAAAGCATTCACTTTGTTTGGATGACTGTGCCTATGAATCAACTCAAAATATTATTATTTCCTTCCGATTTGTGTACATTTTAGCGATAACTGTAAATGTTTGTGTAAATAGTAAAAGGTGCTGCCAAGTTTGTATCGACTGCTGACACTTCTGCATGCTGTTGAGCTTTTGTATATGTCTCAGCAATGAAAGTACTGTATCAACAAAACTTCAGGAGGTTATAAAAAATAAACGTATCAGAATAAACTGTTATTAAATCTGCAAGAAATTGGTTTTGTGAAATTTGCTTCTTATTTTATTTTAATAGATTGCTAATAAAAATAGAAAAAGAAAATCTTTCTCAATTGTGAGGAAGTAAAATATAACTAAGGTCGCATAAAATTAATCAACAACAAAAAGAGATTCAGTAGCAATTTTGAGGCTTTTTAAAAAATCTAGTCAAAAAATAAAATATCAAAGTATATAAAATGAGCTTAACCCCGATTAACGTCGCTGAAGGAAATGTCAGTAGAAAAACTCCAGTGATTTACTATTGACATGGTCAACAGTACTAGTGACATATTATACCTCATACAATGATTTGTTCTGTTGACATTCAACATGTGCTTGCCATTGCAAATCAACTACTAAAGAAGGAACGGGTGACTAGGTGGTTCTAATGCGACTATATGACGACCATGGTACTATTATTTCTCTATAGACATTGTCGCTACCCTGAAAGAAATGTCAGCAGAGAAACTCAATTGAAAAATCAAGAAGTAAAATTTGTCTACTCATTAACAATGTTGTCAACTCAATGTTTACGTTCCAAATAAAAACGATTTTTATTTCATGAAATTGGTGGGCTTACAAATTTCAACAATCACAACACTGTTCATAAAATAAAATAAAACTGGAGACACTCTGTTGACAATTTGATAAAAATAAAAAAATCACCAATATAGGCGAAAAATGTAGCAACTTGGAGCCACTTGACTCCAGGTTTCCTTCAGGTGTAGTATCAAATACTTTTTGATAATAATCTACAAACGAAAAAAATAACATTTGAATTAATTTCTTTTATTTAATTTAATTTGACTTAGTTTTACATTTTATGTTTAGCTGTCTTTTTTGACACTTTTGACACCTGCCAGTTTACGCCATCATCTGGTAGTCTACTTTTCAATAATGGTGACAGCCATACGAGATGCATGCGTTCGCCAAATATTGTTTTAAAATTTTGTTTCCAAGAGCCCATGTCATAGGGATAATTTTTATCTTTCTCGTAACAAATTCCACCCCTAAATAGAATGGGGGCATGATAAAACAACATAATCATACTATAAACCACAGCCAATATATTAAGGTTATAATATATCAAAATAAGATTATGCATGATAGCACCATTAACAATCATCAATAGCGGACACAGCATTTTCAAAAGCGAGAGCCAGTTACAGAAGATAGTTCCTCTTACGACCCACACAAATAATGTGTTGTAAACGAAAGCATAAGTGGCACCGATAAACAGATACACGACGAACATTATGAAGTATCGATGATTTTTGTGACCCACACAACAGCCGACAAATATACAGTGATGGTCACGCTTTAAAATACAAGCTCTGCAGACCGAACAATGCCAGCTACGGGGAGGTGCCAATTTTTTACATTTTCCACAATTGTGCCATCCCAAAGAGTCCAAAGCCAACGTTACTTCTGAAGGTGCTGCGAGTGCTTTAACTGCAATTAAAGTTAGAAAGAAAATTACACAATACTTAATGCATTCTGACGGTAGATGAGGTATGTATAGGGGGAAATTTTAGCAAGATTGCATTAGACGAAGGCGTGGCACTTCTGGGCTTAAGTAAAAGGAACATGTGAAGAAGCACCATAGCTGCCGGAGAGTCAGCTCTAGTGGCATGAAATGTGGTATTGACCCCACTCTATTATTATCGTCAATTTTTTTTTTTCGAAACATATCAATCTAGTGGGTATACTCTACTCTACACAAATTATTTATTTTCACCAAATTTCTCCCTATTGTCCTTACTATTCTCACTGTGCTTGTAGCAGAGTCGAAGGTAATAACTATCATTTTTCCTCTTATTATGGCCGCTACCATACCAATTTTCAATTTTTTATCGCCGGAAAATCCCCGACATAGCAATCTCCATATTCGTGAAAAATAAAGTATTGGTATATTCTTTTAATTTTTTTTTAACCATTTGTACCATTTGATATTTTTGGCGAATTTACGTAGTCTTGCAAGTAATGCACCAGTAACAGATCCTCCATTTACACATGCAAGTAACTTGTTGCAAGTTGTGTGTATTAATAATCATTACACTGACAGAGACAATAAAAGCTGTTGCAACTTCTTTGATTGTTTACACGGGCAAGTGCAAGCTCATTTTTAAAATGTCGTGAAAAAAATGGTCTTAAAGAAAATTGCTCTACTTTACAAAATAAAAGAATTAAATGAAAGCAATAGTAATAATAACACAATTATGCGGAAAAAGCTTCAAAATCACAGTTCCATTTTTTTATATTTAAAAATCACTATTTTTTTGCCTTTTTTGTGTATTGTTTATTCTGTTTTTGACCGTCTACATGGCTTTTTAATGGCTGGGTTGCCAAAGTATTGTCATACGATCTGTTAGGGGGAAGCAAATTATACGAATAGCTTTTTTTATCAAATAAATAGTAAATTTATATTAAGAATCCCTAAAAGCCATATTTTACCTCACTTTTTTTATATTTTATCTTATTTTTCGGTATGTAAGATCAAACACAAATCATTCCTTGTAAGTTATCGATTAAAATTAAAATATGAACTTTATAAGGTAACACTGTTTTTGCTATTTGTCATTTAACCGACATGCAAGTAAAAAAATTACTGGCAATCAAAATCTCTTTCAAGTGAACTCACAACCTGCAGGAGTATGGTGGTATTAGCAAACAAATGTCAATGTGTTGAGTTACTTGCATTTGTGTGTCTAAATGGGGGGGAAAATCGGCAATTCACTTGTTAACTTGGGGGTTACACGATCAAGTTTTGACTTTCAAGTTTTAATACATTCACACTTTTTTACTAATGCACTCACAATTTTGAAAATTGATGCAAACTTGATGACAATTTTTGCTTTCCGTAGAGAGCATCAAGTCACAATCAAGAAAACAGCTGATAACAATTTTTTTTTCGTTCTGTCTGCAAATATTTTTTTGTTTTGTTTGAAAGTTGCAATTAAAGGTGATAGAAATTAAACAGATTCAAGCTTAAAAATAGAAATAAAAATGTTTACGTGCAAAACCAACAAATATAATGATGTGCTGCTGCGATTTATAGAGCTATAGAGTAGCCTCAAAGTTCTGTGGTATATGAATGTGGCGTCATATCGACTCCTTTCTGCCCTCTGGTATTTTTCTTCTTTTATTCTCTTTATTTCTGATAGTACTTTTAATGAAGCAGCTATTTTTAATTTTCTTCTTGACGGCATCTTGAAAACGAATTGTTATGAAATTGCGTGCAGCCTACGTCACAGCTATCAATTTTATTGAATTTTGACAAGCAGTATGTGAAAAAAACTTGATAGCAAAACTTGATCGTGTAACTGCAGTATAAATTCTTTAATATTGGTAAGTTTTGTTAGAATTAGTTACAGGATCCCACTGCAGTACATGATTTTTGAGTCATTAGAACTTTGGTATGGTTTTGGGGCAGACAAAATTGATTTCGCCCATCCTATGCAAGTCGTTTCAAAATTTATAGTCCTAGAATTTTAAACGGAGTGTTTTCTTTTTAGATTTCAATGTTATTTTTTTTACCTGAGTTAAGTTCAATAAAAACCCAATTTTTTGTTGTTTTCAGTCCTGACCATTTATTTCAATGCTATATGACGTATTCTTACAACATTGTTCTAAGAGTGAAATATACTACAATCTTGCAACGTTTTCAAAACATCAAATTTTAATTTTTATACCCCTTGCTAAAAGGGTATGTAAGGGTATGGACAGGGCTGGGCAGTATTTAAAATACAAATACGTATTTTGTTTTTGTATTTTAAATACGTCTCATGAATGTGTTTGTATTTTGTATTTTAAATACTAAGCGCTTGTGCATTTTTTATTTTATGTTTCAAATACTCGTGCGCTCAAAATACATTTTACATTTTAAATTTATGTTAAAATATATGCGCTAAAAATTATTCTATCGAATTATCGAAAATTTTGCTACTACTTTCCAAAAAAATAGCAATACCATAATTAATTTTTTTTTTAACAAACACAAAACTGCGAAGCTTCTTGCTTTTCTGCAGAAACACCCAGAGCCTTCGACAGGAATCGAACCTGCGACTTCGGGGACGACTCTTAGTAGGCCACTCTACCAATTCATACATACCCTTTTACCAAAGTACCTGTGTAAAAAAAACGCAACTGAATGCACATACATACACTGAGAAAGTCGCCAAGCTGTCAAAAAGTTAAATAAAGAAAAAATCAAATACAAACAAAAACAGCGTTCGACATTTTAATCTAAAACAAGAGAGAAAAAATATCAATCAAATGTTGACTTGTTTAGACTATATATAGTTATATAGCATTTGGTGAAACGTTTTTTAATTTTCACTTTTTTCTTAATTGCGTTATAGGTCTTTCAATACAATATCGTTTCCTAATACGAAATCAATGAGATTTTGTCTTTAGCTGGGTTTCTTTATTCGCCATCAAGAGATTGTTTGTCTGATATCACTTTTCAAAAACTGGTGTTTATGAAAGAAAATACAAACTTTTTTGATTAAAAGTAATTTGTATTTTGTATTTTAAATACATATTTTTCTTACACTGTATTTTGTATTTCAAATACTTGCTTTTGGAATGCCGTATTTTGTATTTTAAATACATGGAAAAAAAAAAGTATTTGTATTTTGTATTTTAAATACACAACTTTCATGTATGTTGTATTTTGTATTTTAAATACATTAGAGCATGTATTTTGCCCAACACTGTATATAGATTTGTTTCTTTTACGTTTTGCCAATCATATTACAGTAAACAAAATTATTTTATACCATAATGAGATATCATATCTTGAGAAGGAAAAAAAGCAGCTTGCTTGGAATTTCAAGGTCTTGAGAGAACATTTAAAAGTATGACATGGAGAAATTTTGATTTTTAAGCCGATTAGTTTTGGGAAAAAATATAATTTTCATCGATATAATTTTGTAGCCCTTGACGTCCATTTTTAAATAACGTATGCATCACCTTGATATCTCAAGCAGTTTTTAAGACATTGAAATAATTAACACAACGTATTCGAATATGAATACGTCATGTTTTCCGTGAAAATGATCGTAGCGGCTGTAAAGGTCGTGGATTACGATTTTGGTAAACTCTTTAATGAATTTTTCTACTTCACACAAGATGACCCACTACTTTTTTATGTAAATAGTACAATATTTTCATTTTTGTACTGGCAATAGCAAAAGCTATGAATTGCCAATACACATTCGTATGTAAATAGTTGACCAAATAAAAAACAAACAAAAAAAAAACAAATGCTAAATAAAGATTATAAAAGTATGATAACCCGATTTTTACGAAATGCTTACCCTCAATCACACAAACAATCCCCTATTTGGGGACAAACACTGGGGCTAGTTAGCACTGCATTTAGATGGGAAAGTACTTTCATAAAATTTTGGTATATACATAAGTATTATGAATAAAAATTTCAATGAAATCTGTGTCTTTCATGAAAACTTCTTGCTCAATTTCAAAGGAACGTGAAAGTTCATTTTAGAAAGTTCGTCAAAGCGAAGACTTGCAATTATTTTAAATAGTATTGTTTATTACTGAAACAGAGTCGCCAAAACTACTACATACATAAATTTATGTTGCCCTATTATTCGAAAATAATTTTTATTGCTAAACTTTTATTAACTAATTTAATAGTTATCACTATAAATATACTTCATTTGTGTTCTTTATTCATATTTGCTGTAAAAATGTTTTAAATATTTCCTAATGTACAAAATAATTTCAAATTCATAATTATTATTCGACTGCAGTCTTGAAAATGTGTACGTGCCGTGGAGTAGGCAACCTTGTCACTTTACGCATGCATGCCAGGTCGTCACTCTTCACGACGCATGATGTTGAGTGACGACCTGCCCAGCATGCGTACACAGAGAAAAAAGCACCTAATAAAGTAGAACAAAATCAATAAGATATCTCTATGGTTTTTTTTTCAAGAAGGATTCCTTATTATTTTAAATGGGAAAACCTTATTGAAAAAACAACAATTAATGAAATTAAAAAGATGATTTACGTGTGTTTATATAGGAAACTAATAAAACCAATAGGGAAAAATTAATAGGATAACCTAATAAAATCAATAGGAAATCCTTATTGTATACAATTTACAAGAAAACCTAATAGAATCAATAAGTTATTCTCTATAGAATTTTTTTTTTGGTACCATGCAAATCGGAAACTGAGTAAAAACAAACGTGAGTAACAAGTTTTCTTCTTGGTTGTATGTGTTTTTCTTGTTGAGACAATTAATAAGATTTGCAACATGGAAATAATAAGAAATACCCATAGAAAAATCTTCTTTTCTCTCTGCTGGGATACCCCTCAGCCTAAAAACGTTTCAAAGAGAAAATCTTATTGAATCTATTAGGAAGTTTTCGCTCTGTGTAAGAGTATTTTCCCTCCCCACCCGCAAAACAAGTAATAATAATGAAAATTGGGCTATATTAGGAACAAAGCCAAAAAACATGAAAGTTGAATTTTACATTAGTTGAATTTTACATTACGCTGTTAAAAATAAGTTATATAAAATGCTAAATAATGGCTAAAATCCAAATTAATTTTTTTCAAGCTGAAAATAATAAAAAAATGCTAAATTGGCAACACTCTCGTAAAAACTCGTTAACTATGAGGCCAACAAAAACTGCATAAATCATCAGCGTATACTGTAAGTACTTACAATTAACACTTGTATCAATCATTAGACATCCAAGAAAGTTTCCTTCGATTTGAAATATTAAAAAGATAGCGAAACAAAATGTAAATGTGTGCCAAAAACCGCCCGGCACATGGAAAGCTGGTAAAACAAAAATCAATTCAAACACAAAAATGACTGGCAAAAAGATAACAATTAATAGAAAACACAACCAGTCATAAATACGGCGGGGAAATAAATGTTTGCGAATACCCATTGCTATATATATTTTCTTTTTGGTTTTGCTTTTGCTACTTTAATAAGATTATTTTAACTTTTTTTTGGTAACTTTATTAAACATTTAATAAGCAAAACACACGATTAGAAAGAAAAAAATAAAACAAGTCAAGCCATCGCGCACGAGAGCAACAAATAATACTAATTTATTAAATAATTTAGCACAGAGGCAACCAATTCACAGCACAATTAAGCAGAGACCTTTCTACACTAGTGTGACCAGAGTCTAAAGATAATTGTAGATAATTACACATCAAAATATGCTAAAAGATATTGTTAATAAAGTGTTAAAAGTTGGATATGAGGGAACTGTGAAGCTTTAGAAACTCAAAGTTTTAAAAATTCTGGATCTATTCTAATTTTTTAATCAAAATTTTATATTCTTGAACTTAGTTCACAACAAAATCTGCTGTGAAATTTTGATGAATAACTTTTAATATCAAGTACACAACTTCTACAGTTTTCGCAAATTTTTATTCTCAGTATTTGTTATTCAATTCTTTGTCATGCAATTCTAATCAAATACTCAGCTAGGTATAGACGATTGTAAGATCTTACAATATTGTCAGAAAATGTATAGAATATTTTTAGCCAATCGTGAGAACTTACACAATTTCTTCCTGACAATATTGTAAGCAAAAGCATGGGCAGGCCACCTACCTAACAATTAATTGTCAGTTAACTGTCAATCGTCTGAACACTGTGGCATCATCATTGCTAGTACATTGTCAGGCATTGGCATATATTGTAAGATGCATAAATTCTCAACACATTACAATGGCGTCATTGTCAGACTAATGACAAAGAATATTAAAGAAAAATGTGTGTGTACGAAAGGGCGAGAAAAAACAAGAGAATAGTAAAAATGTGAGTACGAGAGGTAAAAAGTTGCAGAAAAGAGAATAAAAAAATTAAAAACATGGTTATTGAGTCAGAAATATAAAGAATGAATAACGGCATGTATATGTGTGTGTGTGTATTTTTATAATGACAATTGGCTGACAATTTTTGATAAGTAGAAAATCTTACATTCGTGTAGGCTGACAATTTTCATTGGTAGCTAAATTTATTGCCAGGCAATTGTCTGGCAATGAAATTGTAAGATTTTCTTGCAATTGTCTGAACTGATAATTTTCTTAATGTTGACAATTTTGTATGTCTAGTAGATTGCTAGCACGTTGTCAGGTCTCACAATATGGAAAGATCTGACAACCAACCGTCTGTGCGGATCTATACACTTTGAAATTTTTGTTTAATTTGTTCATAATTTCAAGTACGTAGGCTAAGAAATTTAAGTAAATCCCATTGACGGGGAGATAGACCTTCTTAAGTTTGTATTTTTTCCAACTTGCAGCCAACTTTTCTTCAAATTGCACACGAATATGTGAAAACAAAAACTAGTGATGATATTTTTAAAAATAGGTGAAAAGTATTGGGAAACGTAGCAGGTAAAGAACATTTTAAAAAGAGGCCCTAAAGGCGGCAACACAATACTCTAGTGGCCCTGATGGTCACGCGGCCTACAGGGATGCTAGCTTGCACTTTTTTGCAGTTATTTCTTTTTAAAAATGTTTTCATTTAGTTTCAATATTTATTTAAACGTGCTCCCTTGGTGATACATGAAGTGTCTACTGGCTAAATCTTTAAAACGTAGTATTATATAGGGTATTAAATATCATATATTCTTCGAATGAAATTTCATTTCTTTCTTGAGCAACCGGTGAGAACTTTTTTTCGCCTACATTTTTCCACTCGTTTTAGTCTTATTACCGTAGCGAAAATGAAATAAGACATAATTTTTTTAGAAGTGAAAAAACAAAATAAAAATGTTCAACTCTCAATCACATACTCAAATAAATAAAAGCCTAAACTATAATATTTAAGCATTCACAGGATTTTAATCGTGTTCTTTTTGTATCAAAACTGCAAAAAGTAGATTGAGCTAATCAGTTAAAGTACTAGATCTAACTGAAATGTTTATTTACCTCAAAACCAAAACGATTATAGTAGGTCAAACGCAGTACAAAGACTGCAACAACAAGATCACTAGGATTTTTCGCGAAAAAATTATAACGTTTTTACTCTTTACTCTTTGCTACATTATTAACATTCATGTTATTCCAATAGGTACAAGGCAATAGGCACCGAAAGTTGCATTGATTATAGTAATCAGACTCTTCAACAAATTAAACAAAACCCTAAATAATTATTAAAAAATGCAAAAGAAAAAAATGCTATTCGATCATTTTATAACTGAATCGAGATAATAAAATGAAAAAATTTATCAGCAAAAATGGCCACATGGATTCACATATCTTATCTATTATGCTTTTTCATACAGTCGCCGATGAGACCGTAATACTTATCTGATAAACATTGTAAATTAATATTTAATATGAAAACTTTCATTTATAATAATTTGCAAGACAAAAAAAGGAAAGCTTTTAGATAAAATGATTATTAGAAAAAAAAAAATGCGGTCGGGGGACCCCCGTTAGGAACGAAGTTCCTTACGTTTTTTTTTTTTCATCTTTGAAAGTAATACAAGGTGAAATCTGTATGTTTTATTTTGTGTTGTTTTTGAAATTTTTAAATTTTACGATTCTTTAAATTTTTGGAACGTTTTCCAACTAATTAATATATATTGGTAGGTGTCTCCTTGCTTGTCGACAGAAAACCAATACATATAAACAGCTCACACGCTTTCGTGACGATTTCTACTAATTTTCACTACCAGCATGCCGCGTTAAGGAACTTCGTTCCAAAATAAATGATTCGCTGCTGACGGAGAATCAAAAGGAAAGGAAAAACTCTGCTTGAAATCAGTGATTATTTTAGGCTCTAATTTCAGAATTTACAATACAACGATAGAATTTATATAACAAAATAATAATAAATTTATAGTTTTTTCAAAACTTTTGTTTTTTGTACATAAATTTTCAAATTTTTAAAGCCACCAGCAATTGGGCGTTATACGAACCTTTAAAGTTTGAATTTTATATTTGCCTACATACATACATATGTATAGGCAAACAAAATTGTAAAATATTTTCATAATTGTTTTTCATATGCGATATACACTTAAATACACTTCAGCCAGCACTCGTGTATTTAACCACAAAAAATTTTACGAAACAGTAGAAATTGCGCTCAAATAATTTACATTGAAAAATAATACAAGGACAAATGTGTGAAGCACGTTTTGTAAACCGTAATAAAAGCATGTTTCCATTACGAGTTGAATCACCCGCTTCGCTCTCTTTATAATATTTACGAAGCATGCTGTTTACATGACTTACCTATGTGCTTCGATTTGACAGTTTTTTTTTTTTTTAATAAAGAAGCAAAACATTTTCATTATTTCCAAAAATATTTATGTATGTCTCATAAATTGTTCACAACAACATATGTACATTTTAATGTACATATGTACCTATAGATAACACAACTTACTATTTTCCAAGTTAATCGTTCCGAAGTTATTGATAATTTAAGAACGTTAAGCATTTGCAGCTGCTCTAAAAGCTGGGAACGTTTCTTGTTCAGCTCCATATGTAGGTTGGAGCACGCTCTTGAATACTCTATAAAATGTAGATTGGAAGAAATTCTTCGGGCCATAATGGTATTTTTCACAAAATGTTGCTTATTGTTCATTGTTATTTTCACTTTTTTCTTATTTTATTGCTATTAAAAAACTAACTTTCACTTTTCGCGGGATATTTTTGTTTTTTTTGGTTTTTCTTTCTTTTGTTTACAACAGATGATTTTGACAATTAGTACAAATAAATTTGCAATTAAAATTAGAGAAGACAGACATTTTGCATACTTCGCAAGTAGCTTCAACATGAAGCAACTTCATTCGCTCTCAAAATTTTGTATGGCGAAGCACGTTGCTTCGCTACTGATTGGGGTGTTAAGCACAAATAGAGAGCGAAGCATATGTCGTGGAAACATGCTTTAAGAAGTTTGTGTTTTAAATTCTTTGTGAAACTTCGTGAAGTGCCTTAAAATATAGTAATCACGCACGATATTTTAAATCACACTCACGATTGCGCATGACATGCCATTTTCACAACAAACGCACATCTCTACTACACTGAATCAATTAAGTCTCCGTACAGATATTATCATTTTATTATTTATTAAATAATTTATGATTGCTTTAATATATATTTGCAAGATTTTTTATTCTATTTGGTAGATAGTATTATAAAATAAAAAATAACCTAAAATAAATACATATAACAGTTTTAGTTAAAAACATAAAATAAAGAAATTTCCTACAGAAAAACGAAAGCCAAAAAATTCTCCGTATAGTTTTAGGTTAAAATTCCTAATATTATACCCAGTTCCATCTAATATGTGGTAGGTCCTCCTTTATTAGTAATTACAGTATTTAATCTGCTTTCCTCAGCTTCAGAAGAACGAAAGCCAAAAAATTCTCCGTATAGTTTTAGGTTAAAATTCCTAATATTATACCCAGTTCCATCTAATATGTGGTAGGTCCTCCTTTATTAGTAATTATAGTATTTAATCTGCTTTTCATGGAATGCACAAGATTTTTTGTGGTCACAGAATCAATTTTTTCCCATTCTTCCTTAATTACGGCTTTAAGTTGGTCTCTATTAGTGATATTGTACTGGCGGATTTTTCTTTCCAGGTGGTCCCACAAATGCTCAATTGGGTTGAGATCGGATGACTGTGCTGGGTGATTTAATTGCCTTGGGACATTACATAGTATGTGCCATTCCTTCACTAATCTAGAGGTGTGTTTGGGATCGAAGTAATGCAAACGTCCCAAACCTAATTTTTCCGCACTTTGTTTTAAATTTTCTTTCAATATATTTAAATATGCAAATTTATCCATCGTGCTCTCAATAAATACGAGGTTAGCCACACCAAAAGAAGCCATACATCCCCATACCATCACGTTGCCTCCTCCATGCTTTACAGTTGAGGTCAAATGCTTCGGATTCATTTCAGTGTTTGGTTTTCTCCATACCATTTTTTTTTCCATCTGAACCAAAAACATTGAATTTACTTTCATCACTGAAAATAACCCGGTCCCAAAACGAAAAATCTTCTCTTATTTCGGACAGATTTTTTCATTATTTTTATGATTAATATCCATAGACATTTGGTTAGTTTTACACACCATAATTTAAAATTTTTTAATATCCGTTTTATTTTAATTTTTAAACTTATACAAACCTGCTGGAAAACAGTTATAATACAAAAACAAATAATTTACGTAGACAGTGTTGCCATATAAAATTCACATGGCCATATATGCAATATGACCATTAATGCTGCCACATTGTTTATCACTATTATGCGTAAGTTAAGTTATCTAGTTCACTTCACAGAGATTTTAGATTTTTAGTGAGATGTTTTAACTCAACAAAATCAAACTAACTGTACGGAGACTTATTTGATTTAGTATATGTGCGAAGGCTGTTTGTTTAATATACGCCCTGATCGAATACAGCAATCTTACCGGCGGTCTTAAATATAATCTCCCAATATTTTAAATATGAGTAAAGTTCTGTTATTCAAAAAATTTTCCTTGACACAACGTAATGTAGATCAGTTTTTGACTAAAAATTTTAGCAATTTAAAATGTTCTAATTTAAATTTCGCACCTGCCTCAAGTCACGTTACGAATATTAAATAGTTTTACATACAGCCAATCATAACAGGCAATAATTTAAAATGCAAATAACAAAAAACAATAATATTAGACGAATAATAAAGCACATGATATAGACTTCTATGGCAGAAAGTAGTAAATCTTTGTAAAGTGAAACGTTTTACTTTTAGATGACTAGTAAATAAAATTCAATAATATATTCTAGTACTAATTGGCGTTAGATAACCGTTTTTGAAAACTATTTGATATAAAATGTATTGAGTGCCAACCGAATGTTTTTCTAAATTTTCTTAGACCCGTTGTTTGACTAAATAATTTTTTTTTTTTGTAGGAAAAGCCGTCAAATATTAACCAATGTGGATTCTACATTATTACAAATCACATTCTTTATTGCTGTAGGTGTTTTCTATTTAAAAAGGACTCCAGGGATATTAACGCATTATTTTAATCCATTGCTATTTCGCTAATTTGTTTTCAAAAATATTCAGTTTCTCCGTATCCGTATCTAAAAACAGTTTTAATAAAATATTCACCTTTTTACAAAATTGCTTTTACAAAATTTTGTAATTAAAAAAAAAATTTTGAAATGGTAAAAAAAAACTTACCCCCGATTTTTGACTTGGGATTTAAATACAAAATTAGTAAATTTTCCTTAAAATTTAAGTTGGATTTAATATAGCTTTCTGTTTTAAGGTAAGTACTGTAAGTTTCGAAACTGCGGAAAATGTTGAGCAACATTGATTTTTTCGTACGGAAAATTTGACATGTATCTAATGTTACCCATACCGCCGTTTTTACACAATTTAACGAGTTTTTCATTAAAAGTATGCTACATTGTTTTACGTTTGTAAACAAAACCCATATGTTTTGCAATTTGGATTGTGATGAGAAAAATTTAATTATAGAATAAAAAGTTAATTTTTTATACAAATATGTACATCAAAATGAACAAAGAAGTCCCAAATAATTTTCGTTTTCTTCACGGCTGATATCAGTTCCCGCATTTCTATCGCACTGAATTTAATTTTTTGGTTTTCTTTACTACTTTGCATTTCTTTTTTTTTTTTTTTTGTCCAAAATTTTACTTAAATTTTTGCAATGAAAATATCAGCAGTCAGCTGTTGCTAAAATTTCACGTGGAAGAATTGCCACTTCAATTATTTCGCAGCAAAACGAAAATGTTGCCAGATACATTTCATATCTTTTTCTCAAAATGAGCAGAGTACTACTTCTGCAACATTTTTTCACGAAAAGTTCATGCGAATTTTTTTTACATGCATTTTGACAACTTTCCGCATGGAATTTTAATCAGAGTATTTACCTTTACAGTCTAAAATTATGTTTGGTAATTAATTGTAACAAAAGTACGGCAGCACAATGTAAGTGTCAAAAAATTATCGATAACTCTATAAAAAACAGCTGTTTAAACAAATTTGGACGCAAGTGAAATTGTGAAAAGTTTAAAAAATACTAAATTGTTTTGTAAAAATTATTAAATTGAGTAGCAAAAGTGATAAGAGGACTCCCAATTTCACTGCCACAGAAGTTGATTACCTTCTGGAAATAATAAGAAATCAAATTATGAAACAAAAAAAAAAACATGAGCGATTTTCTCCATTTGCAAAACAAAACCAAACTGTCAAAATCATATGGCAGTACGAAAAACTTAAATCGATTTTAAATGGGCAAGGCAGGCCGTTTAAGTTTGATTTAAATAGCAACTGTTTGACTCAATTTTGTATTTAAATCAAATTTAAATTGAAATGGCATTTAAAATCCAAGTCAAAAATTGGGGGTTAGACTGAATGTAAATAATATAATACAATATTATTTACCTTCAGTCTAAGCTTTGCATCTGTAGGTCTTTTATTTTCAAACTCTTCAAAATAATGGTTGGCAACAATACCGCAAAAGTCAACCAGCTTGCGCATTTATTTATTTACTTATTTACCAATTAATGTCTAGACCTATGCAACAATTAAAATAATAAATTGACTTTTACAGTTTTAAAAAAATATCAATTAGTCGACGAGTTATAAAACCCAGAAAACCATATAAACAATACACTGAAAATCGGCATTTGACTGCAAAGTTCGAAGGTCGTATAAAAAACAAATCAAACTAAAATAAACAAACACCGGGTAATACCGGTCTTCTAATTTAGCCTCTATTTTCTCCCCTCACTCTCAGAATCGACCTAACTTTTGCTGACTTGAATTTGTTTCACAGTGTAATTATATAAATATACATACATACGTATAAATGCATACGCTTCAAACTTTTTCCACAAATAGGATCTGCTTTGTTCAGTAGCAAAGCACTAAATTATAAACATGGTCGAACGGACCAAGTTTATGCGACAAGTACTAGAACCTAATGAGTTCTAGTTAAAATAAAACACAAATACATATGTATATAATAAACTTTTTAGAAGAGCTTTTTCTGATGTTTTGATGTCATATCGATTTTCAGAACGACTCGTTTTCGGTCGGCCATACATTAGACTCCTTCAAGGGAAGTGCAAATGTTGAAATTGTATTAATATTTTTTTTTTTCTATATCCCCTTTTTATTACGCCTGTCACAATGTGACAATAAGTAAATGAATTTACATTATGAGGTATTAATTATATTAAGTCAATAAATAAGATAACTTAGTTTTACTCATCATCATGACCCTCTTAGAAGCGGTAAACCAGCTCTGAAGGTGGTAAACGTTTGAGTGCCAGGCTTTTTTTTTTTGCCGGCAACTGTCTGAGTTCCGCATTGGAATGTTGTGTTAAGTGAGTTTTGCATTTGAGGCTGCTATCGCGGATGACTTCTTTTACTGTTTTGATATTTTTTTTTTTCAATACAATGAGCATAAAGAACTCACACTTAAAAACAGCAACAAACATGTAACGTAGAATAAAGAAAGAAATTCAACTGTCTCCAGAGATGACAAATACCATCCAAATGAGACAATGCAAACATAGCTTACGGTAATATTTGTGGAAATTGAAAGTCAGTGAAATTTTAGCGCCCCGTTGCTAAAGTCTACTTTTCTTTCTTTGCTTAATATTAATCATAAGCAATAATATTAACCATGACTGGTTTTCGCTGTTTTTAGCAGAGATGCCTCGTAAAGCTTACATGAATGAACAGAAAAATACAGCTGTTTACCATCGTTAAAATTCAGTTACAGAATCACTCAATCGTTAGTGCAAGCGATGAAATTTGTAGACAAAAGTTGCGATTATCGGATCGTTAAAAGTTAGAGAATCGCACTACAGTTTCAGTTCAAGTTTTGGCTGACTATGTTTACGGAAGTAGAGAGAGCTCAAAGAAGATAAATATGTTCAAGTCTTCAAGCCAAAGTGTTATTATACCTCAATAACTCTACATTATTTGCTTTGATGATGACAAAAGAGTGGTATTAATGAAAATTGCTGTTAACTTTTTCTGGCAAGATGATAAATTTCGAACACTTGTTCTATAAAAATATGAGTTTTAGGCGGTCAAGCGTGGAAAAATTGTACATAGTGGTAAACAAAAAGGCTCAAGAAAATCGATTTTTATTTGCCATTGCAAAAAACCGCGAAATGTAAATATGTACTTGAATGAACTTGTGTACAAAAAATATTTGCAATTTAAGCTTTTGCCAAAACATGAATTGAAATTTTCTGTTTGCGTATGAAACAGTAAACAACTTAACATTTTTTAGTCTGATAAAAAAATTAAACTTATAGGCATATACATATCGTTAGTCTGATGTAGTAAGGCCTTAACTAGCATCTATTTCAACCTGGGGTTTGTTGCAAATTTTGAGTACCTAAAAGATTTTGAAGTATGGAATGAATTAATTGAAAAAAAAAATGTTAATCGGTTCTTTCTGCATGAGTCCGACTATATAAATGTATGTTTGTTTTTTCATACATAAAAACAGGTGCTAATTTTTTAAATTCATTTCCTAATTTCTGGAAAACTTCCTCATGACACAACAAAATACGTACATTAGGCCCGGTCGACTTGTATAGACAAAAATTTGTCGATATTGTGCCATCAAATCTTCGATAGCTGTTGGCCTGAGGAAAAAGTTTGAACCTATCAAAAAACTCATTTCGATTTAAAATTGTTTTTAATCAGACCCTATGGTACTAATCAGTCCCAAGGGGCTGCAATAGGTCGATTCAAAAGCGAAGTTTTTGAACCATCACACTAACTTGCCTCAGACTGCCTACACAGAGTCATATGTATGACCTACTCCCAATATTTTTTCGAACCCACCTATCCCGTAACATACCAAGAACCAATTGTTTCAGGAGTTGAAGTCAACTGACCATCCAATGCATTTTCGCTTCGCTAAGTGGGCTTGCGATCGACTTACAGCAGATGCCGAATTTGCCACAAAAAATCATCTTTTCAGATGAAGCTCATTTTGATCTTGGCGGGTATATAAAGAAGCAAAATTGTCGCATTTGGGGCACAGAAAAACCGCACGCATACATTGAAAAGCCGAGGCACCCAAAGCGAGTCACTGTTTGGTGCGGAGTTTGGTCCAGAGGCATAATTGGTCGAGTTTGCTTCGAAAATGAGCAAGGAGTGGCCGTTACAGTCAATGGCGATCGTTATCAGGCCATGTTCAACGAACTTTTGTTCACAAAAATTGAAGAGGAGGATATTGGCAACATTTGGTTTCAACAGGTCGGCGCTACGGGCCACACAGCCGAAGCTACACTCGATGTTTGGCGCCCTGTTTTTGAAGATCGCATTATCAGCCGCAGAGCTGAGGTCGTTTGGCCACCTCGGAGCTGCGATTTGACACCGTTGGACTATTATGTGTGGAGTACCATCAAAGATAAGTGTTACGCCGGCAAGCCAGAGACAATTGACGCTTTAAAGGACAATATTCGTGAAGCCATCGATGAAATACAGCTGCACACAATCGATAATGTGCTTAAAAATTGGACCGATCGTGTAGGCTACTGCATGGCCAGCCGAGGCAGCCATTTGAATGAAATAATTTTTCATTATTAGCCGGAAGGATTGAACTTTCAAATAAAAAAAAAGAAATGCGGTTGGGGGACCCCCGTTAGGAACAAAGTTCCTTACGTTTTTTTTTTCATCTTTGAATGTAATACAAGGTAAAATCTGTATGTTTTATTTTGTGTTGTTTTTGAAATTTTTAAATTTTTGTGATTCTTTAAATTTTTGGAACGTTTTATTTTATTATACATGCAGTATTATTTTTTTTTTTTTTGTCAATCTGCTACAAAACGAAGAAAAGCAAAAAAGCAACTGTTGGCCAATTTTTTAATATTGCTGTTTTTTGTTGTGACATACTTTACTTTGGCGACATCTAGCAGCTGATAGTGTCCGTTTTCTCCGCTGCTGTCAGCGGAGACACTGCCCAACATACAAAATTGCTTGTCGACAGTACACCAATACATATAAACAGCTCACACGCTTTCGTGACGATTTCTACTAATTTCCACTACCAGCAAGCCACGTTAAGGAACTTCGTTCCAAAAAGAAATTTGAGAAAATATTCATTAGTTTCTTTTATAGCATTTTAAAAAAAACGGTTATTTGGCGGACCCTTTAGTATACTGGTGAAGCAGCCATTTTTCGTTTCCTCATATCAGGAATTTAAATTTTCTGCCTCTGGTTATTCTTGTTTACCAGCAGAACTGCTTTTCGTCGCTAAACTCCTTAAACACCTTGTGACAACTCTTAGTTTTTGTGACTGAAATTTCTTTCAGCTCAATTATATGTGGAATTTGACTTCTTTCATTCAAAGCCCGTTTTCACTTTGTGTCGGCAATGCTTGCACCGATATTCGAAAATATTTTTTGACTTTTAAAAACTTTCTTTAGAAAAAAAATGTTTTGAGGAAACTAAAAGAAAAATTGGAAATTTGTGTGAAAAAATATTTTAAAGCATTCTGTAAAAATTGCTGATTGTTATATTCAAATGTACATACATATGTATATACAAATTCATTTATGTAGTTATATGAATTTCTGCGTTGTGGTCGTAAAACGTTTTATGCATTTCATTCCTTTTAATTTTTTGGAGAAAACTTTTTTTCAAACAAATTAGTAAATAAAATACATAAATATTTTTTTTTATAAATTGAGCTGTCAGACCCCTGACGTTTTCTTTTGTGGTAAAATATTTGCTTTTATTCGTTTCCGTACTTTTTTGCATTTTTGTGTCTTATTGAGAGAAATTATAATTTACTCTCATTTTAGCGAACTTTGCCCAAAAAGTAAAGAAACAGACCTAATGTTTATTTAAAAATTATATTTTGTTCAAAATTCATATTGTAAAAACAATTTTTGATAAATATGTACACCATTTTTAAATGTTTATTAATTTTTCCACTTTTAATTATTTGAACTCAAATTATTATTAATCAATTATCTTAGAATTTTCGTTTTTGCTCAGAAGGTTATTGGCAGGGTTCTTGTGAAAATGTTATTATATTTTCTTGTTGGCCATTTGAGTTGCTGGTTTGTACTCGTACGTATACCTTGGAGAGGAACAAATAGAATTATTTGTTTTTTTCACAGTTGGATGTGAAAATATTTTTTATAAGATATTGTTTGCTTAAAAATTCGCTAAATCGTATTTTTGTTTTATATAAACGCAATTTATGAGAGTTTGGCCAGCAGAATCGTATTAAGACTCAAATTGATAACAACACCTGGTTAAAGAACTTTAATAAGAACATTTAAAAACGAAAGTGAAACAAAGAATATAAACGGAGAACTTTTAATACGAACAAATATTGAGAACTCAATTATAAAACAAAAGCGGAAAACAAGCAAATAGAACAATTCTAAGGATTATTCCAAAATATTTGTGAAAAAAGTTAAAGAGAATTTTGCATAAGTACTTGCGGTGACATTATTCATGGATTTCATGGTGGGTATTTTTTGGCGTTAAAGTTAAAAAAAAAAATATGTGTGTTTAAAATGTAGACAAAAAAAAATATTAGCCTTTTCTTGTACATCCTTAAAACAATCCCGCATTTGTATAAGATTCATAATAGCAATATAAAAGGAAACCTGATATTAGAATAGTGATGAGTTGGCAATATACACAGCTTATGACTCTTGAAAGTAGTTTTCATTATCTGGTAGGTTACACATACATATATTTTTACAAAATGCACCTGGCGGAGAGCAATAAAGTGATTAAAGAAAATTTACATCAATAAATTGTGCCTTCACCGTAATAGTAACTTAAGTTACCAAAAATTTCTTTTGCGGCCTATACACATTGCAACTAGTTGTACAACTTGAACGCTCGCTACAATCGTTCAAACAATTCTTTCTTATCAAACTTCATCGAGAATTTATTCCTACTGAGTTTGATAAAAAAAAATTTTAGGTCATCTTCAATTGCACAAGAAGTACTACACCCAAAATTTACACCATGATATTTACGATGTCTAATTTTCGACGTTATTTTTCATTTGAAAGCGAAAGGTGTAGTGAGACAAGCGGGGTTGTAGAATAGACACAATTTCTGTTTTCATGATATTTTTCTTACCTTCACAACAAGTGTTAGTGATTTGACATTCCATTTGTAACTTCTTTAAGTGTAATTTCCGATAAAGTATAACTTCTGTGATACCAGCACATATTCGCACATATCGTTTACTCACACCATTTTGTTTACGAAACGTCACAATTAAAGTAGAGAACGAAAGAAATATCACCATCAAACGCATCAAAACAGTTTTTTTTTTCGATTTGCAATATATTCTTTTTGAATTATTATTTTTTATATAAGTTTGCTAAAAAAAAAAAATTGAAACTCGTATTTTAACAAACGTTTTCTCTTTCATATTTTTCCACATTTAGCACTTGACAACTCACATGGCTCTCTTATTCTACCTGCTCTTTATACTCATCGCTGAAAGTACTGCCCACCCTCCTGCTGATGACCTTAATACTTTCCTTTCAGCGCCCTACGGTGCTGAATATTTGATTGAATACCCAGCTCGATCTGCAAACACAAGAAGCTCCATCTTAAGTCGCTTACGGCGCGGCTACTATTACATTGATGAAAATGAAATCAGACCAGTGAATCCCTTGCACTTAAACAGAAATATTCAAACAGCACGCAGACGTCAAGATTCCGTTGCCAATGTCAAAAATGTAAACAATAAACCGAAAAAGCTATTTGTACCCAACCTATTTGGATGAAACAACTACTCCAGAGTAAATAATAGCACTTGTGGATGGATGAAGGGAGGTTAAGAAATGAGAGCATAGACTTAAGATGTGAAGAAGCTTCGAAATGAAAATAATGTATAAGTGCCAATAGGGCTAAGCAATTAGTTTGCTTGTAAATAAACGTATTGTTAAGTTAATTTTATTTGTTGTTTAGATTTTAAAAAATAAATAATTAATTACTATACCTAATTGTAAAGGCTGAAGTCTGATGTTTTCTTTTCTGGCACAAAATGTAACATTTGTTGCTAAGTTGCTAAATAGTGCACCTTATATACAAAAGCGGATTTTGTTTTGAACATTTTAGTCATCGCTCCAACCAAAACTGTCGTCTGTAGCAAGAAACTATGCTTTGGAAAAAGAGGTACAACATCTGCCCACAAGTTGAAGGAATGAGCAAAACGATAGCTATTGATTTTACAATAACTGGTCATTTAATCGATTAAGGGTGCGACCTCCACACGAAAAGCGCTCTCTTACTTTAAACTTGTGTAGATGAGAGTAGTATTGAGAGAAAAAATTCTTCTTACTGCACGAAACGGCCCAAAAATTTATTCTTAGTCAACATTATACATAAAAATTTTCTTTATTTTTTTTTTTTTGGGCTTGGAAATTGGCTTTTTTTTTCCATAAATACACCATATTAATTATATTCGGTATTTTTCAGCCGTCTATATGCCGCCAACATTTCGTTCTCAACTCGTCAGTAGACTCGAAAAAACTTGAAAGATTGTGTGAAACTTTACTAGTTATTCTATTATTCGAATGAACACAATGAGAATCACTTAAATGCTTAAACAAACAAGTAAACAATTTCATCGCTTCACAATACCTTTACTTTTCTGCACAACCTTTGTACAAAGAGCTACCAATGGTTTGTATACGGCCTATAAACATCTGAAAAAGGCAGAAACCCATTAAGATCTACACCTGCATCCATATAAAGTCCAGCTCACACAACAACTGAAGCCAGCGGACCATTCACAATGTCGTAGATACGCGAAATGGTTGCTTGAAAAACAGGTGGTGGACGGCGATCTAAATTTTCGATCTAAATTTTCTGCAGCGATAAAGCATATTTCTCACTCGGTGGGTATGTTAATAAACAAAATTGTCGTATTTGGGGTTCTGAGAATCCTCAAGTAATTGAAGAGAGGCCACTACATCCAGAAAAAGTTCACTGTTTGGTGCGGTGTTTGGTCCGAAGGTATGATTGGGCCTTACTTCTTCGAAAACGATGATGGAACGACTGTCACCCTCGATTCGGAGCGTTATGGTCATATGATAACCGACTTTTTTTTGCCTACTATTGACGAATACGACTTGGAGGATATGCAGGGACCGTAGCTGTTATAACTTTTATCGTAAAAGTCAGAAAATAAAACTTATTTTTTGACTTTTATTTTTTCGATAAAAAATAAAAGTTATTTTTGGCTTTTATTTTTTCAAGCAAAAATAAAAGTTATTTTTTGACATGTATTAATTCAGGTCCAAAAATGAACCTTTTCAAAATCGTAGTAACCAATGGTGACTCGTTGTATAGAAGGTTGCAAAGAAAAGTAGAAGTGTTGCAAAACGAAAAAAGAAATGTTTGCTGTTAAAGGTTTGTTTGATCATTTCTGATTCTCATTCTGTTCATGGGAATTATGGAATAAGTAGTTAAGTTTCAAACAAACTTTTAAGAATTTTTCAAGTCTACTGATGAGTTGATTGGCACTAACGAAATGTCGTCGGCATATAGACAGCTGAAGAATACAGCAAATATTTTTTGAAAAGGTTCATTTTTGGACCTGCATTAATACATTTCAATTGGCTCTTAAAGCAAATAAATAATTAAGTTCATATTTGGTTATTTTTTGACTTTAATTTTTTTGAGCAGGAATAAAAGTTATTATATTTATTAAAAAACTTTTTCAAACAAAGATAATTTTTCAGTGAAAATAATTTGCATATGCTCAAATATGAATGGAGTTGAATTTTGCAATCATAATTGCCTCCAAAATTTCTTTGTCAAAGGGGTTGAAAACACAAAAATAACTTTTATTTCTCCTCAAAAAAATAAAAGTCAAAAACTCACTTTTATTTCTACTCGAAAAAATAAAAGTCAAAAATAACTTTAATTTCTGCTCGAAAAAATAAAAGTTAAAAAATAACCGGTGTTTTTGCTCAAAAAAAATTAAAATCCAAAAATAACTGTTATTTTTGCCTGAAAAAATAAAAATCAGATTTTTAAAAAGCATCGCATTTTCTAACAATTTGGTCCAAGACTTTCAAAATGGTATACCTGGTATCATTCTCCGACATTTCCTTGAGGTTGCTTTTTTTTAATCAAAAATTCAAAAATAACAGCTATTTTCCGAGAATATGTGGTTTCAACGGTGCCACATGCCACTTGACATTTCCTGACCGCATAATTTCTCGTCGTGGCGATATCAACGGGCCACCAAGATCATTTAGCGATTTGACACCATTAGACTCTTTTGTGGAGCTACGCAAAAGACCATGTTTATGCAGATAAACCTGTAAACCTCTTGAGCACGGGAAAACCAACATTCGTCAAATCATGGCTGAGATACCAACCAATATGTGTCAAAAAGTGGTCGAAAATTACCTTAAAAGAATCAATTCTTGCAAGACTTTGCTTGGTGGTCATTTAAATGATGTAGTGTTTCACACATAGTGTCAACGTTCAAACTTTGTGTATGTGTACTATTTACGTTTGCTTTTGAAACCGCAAAATGTCTTAAATTCTCTCAGACACATCCTATCCAATTAATTTTTGTGTTTGGTGCTTTTGTATCAGTGATAACAACGGTTTCAAAATTTTCGCGATTTTTAAGCTCTGCCATTTTTTCTAATAAGTACGTCAATTTGTTTAGTGTATTTCTGTTGAAAACGAAACAAATTTTCGTAGTTTTGAATGAAAATTCAAAAATACAAATTTGTGTATGTTTTAGGAAACCCGTTATTAAGTGTTACTATTCTAAAATTCTTTACCAAATTGTAGTAATTGTTTGACAAAGATATTAATTAGTTGAAATAGAATTTCAGGCACAGATGGATCGATTAGTAAATAATCTAGAAATGTGTTTTGTTTTTAAACAAATCATTTATTGACTGGTTGTAAATTATTTTTCCAGTTTTTCTTTTCACAGATTAGTGCTAAACATCATAACACAAGAATTTTTGCTCATTTTCCATTGATATAAAAGTCGTATTTCGATTTCAATAAGTCTACAGTGTATATTTAAAATTCGGCCTTAAAAGAGAGTTGGTGCAATAAAATTTTAAAATAAATTGTTTCATAAATTCTTACAATGGAATTAATGGTAAAAGATATTAAATTAAAACAAATAACATTATTGGCGTTAAATTAATTGCAAACTGTGCATATAAAACTATGTATTTAATTGTAAAAGAATTATTTAATTTTGAACAAAATGTCGAAATTTTAAATTTGAAATAATGAAACACAAATTATTTACAACAATTATTTATCTAAGAACAAATTATCCAATATTAAATTGGAGTTATGAAACACAAATTATCAATTAGGCTAGAAGAATTAGTTAAAAAAAAAACAGAACCGTGCTTGAGCTCCGGTACTCGTGATCAAATGAGTTCATAATAGAACTCATGTGAGCTTGTGGGTTATTTTGTTTTTGCTTTGCAATTACTTTCACTATCTCAAGTTTATTCGATCACGACTGCCAGAATTTGGCGCGTGGAGTCTAAAAATCGCATTCGATATCGAAGACAATAATGAAGTTCAATACTATCGATTTGCCACATGATCTCCATTACTTTTTATATAATTGTAAAAGACGTTGTTAAACTTAGAATATTAACCGTAATTGGGCCATCCAAGAGATGCCGAATTAAATTTTTTTTGATAGAGAAAGCGGCAATTAAAGCTCTTCATATAAAACTAAAGCTGTAATACAACATTAAAATTTTCAATATATGGACACTAGTCAAAATCCAGAGTGTCCAGAGTGTCTCGGTATACAAAAGTCTATTAATGTAGAAGTTACAGTACCTTTTTTAATATTTGTGATAATACATTTATAATAAATTACTTTTTCAGGCTCAAGTTCAACCCTTTTTTGGATTGTTTGTCACTTTTAAAAGTAATAATTTGCATTTTAATACGAAAAAAGCTGCCCATGCTTACAATAATGTTAATAATTTTATCAGCCTTGAGTTCGATTTTACTTCCTCAAAATTGAGATCGTTGTTTCTTGTGGTTTTTGAGAGGAGAAGTAAAAACGAACTCAAGTCTGAAAAAAATATTAACACTTAAAAATGGAAAACAAAAGCTCTCATATAAAGAGCAAATAACAGTCTTCTGAGATGACAAAATATCAACCCTAAAAAAAAGAATGCAAAAAGATCACTGCTTTGGTTAATGTTAGTTAAGTATATAAATAGAAAGTAAAAATTGCGTTAGCTTTGCTTGCCGAGTGGTTAAAGCGGCTGTGGCAAAATTGTGAAATTTGACAAATTCAAAGTTCATAGGGTGCTGTTGAAGGGTGTTTGCTACCCAGAAACAGCCGGTTGTCCACCCAGCTATAAACATTTTACTTTTCAACAATGAACTTAATTATTTATTCGCTATAAGAGCCAATTGAAATTTATTACTTTAGGTCTAAAAAAAATAGACCTTAATGCTTTCTGTCTTTTTTCAGCCGTTTATATGCCGCCGACATTTCGTTGCTGCTAAACAACTCATCTCAAAGGAATGTTTGAAGCCCAACTACTTATTTCAAAATTCTCATGAAAAAAATGAGAATCAGAAATGAGAAATGAGAATCAAAATGAGAATCAGAAATGATCAAGCAAACTTTTTATACAGAAAACATTTTACGTCTTGCAACACCTTTACTTTTTATAGCACTTCCTTACAACAGGTGACCTTTGGTTACCAACAACTTGAAAGTATCAAAAAGTAAAAGTTTTTGAATATTCAACAATGAACTTAATTATTTGTTCGCTATAAGAGCCAATTGAAATTTATTACTTTAGGTCCTTTTAGCTTTTTCAAGTCTACTGATGAGTTGTTTAGCAGCAACGAAATGTCGGCGGCATATAGACGGCTGAAAAAAGACAGAAAGCATTAAGGTCTATTTTTTTAGACCTAAAGTAATACATTTTACTTTTCTTTACTTAATTAATATTGATTTAAAAAGTTACAAATCAAAAGTTGAACTTGAGCCTGAGAAAGCAATTTAATATAAATGTATGTAAATCATAAAGTTCGACTATAAAATTGACCCTGTCCATGTTTTTAATTGTAGTACCTGAAAAGCAAAATAATTATGTAATAAATATTTTGCATTTTGTTTATTCAGATATCTTTGTAAAGCTCATGACTTTGTCGTTATGCTCTTGTTTTTTTAGCACTTTGCAACAGTGATTGTGTTATACATGAGTCTTTTTATAACTTTGAACTCCGCTCGGCCCCATCCAGATGCAGTTACAAATGTTGCACCTTTAAGCTTGACCAGCTATGACACAGAGCCGGTGACCATGCAAGATATTTCGTTAAATCGTGAAAGAAGGGAATATAATTCTGAAGGAGATGGAAATGTGAAGCCAGATGATTCGACTGAAGAAAGTGTTCAAACAGATGGTGAAATACCAGCAGTTGGCGTCAGCGATGCAAATGCTGATAATCAGGGAGATGAGCATATAGAGCACGAAGAATCTGATCATTCACACAACTGACTGAGGAACGAAAAAGATAAAAACAAACAAAATTTATATTATTTAATTTCAATGAGAAAATATGTTACATAACTTACGTACACGCATATATTATGCCGATTTCTTTTCTGGCAAAAAATGTGCATTTTAACATGTTTCTTCTTAAAATGCGAGATGAAAAGAAAAGATCCTTAAAGCCTTAAAAAAATGTATAAAAACCATGCTGCTCGCCATTTCTCAGGCGAAACAATATTGAAAATGTTGCACTTGTTGTAGAAAAGAAAACGCCATTAATGTTTTGTTTTTATTTAGTTGGGCTCAAGTTGACTTTATTCTTTATTTCTTAACACATAGTAGGATGTTTTGATTATGAAGTAAAGTGTGGTTGTTTTGCATAAAATATGTAACTAGTTACAATTATGTACATATAAATATTACATATATTTAAATATTTGTTGTCAAGTGCACAAATCTATGTTACAGGTAATATAATATTTAAAATAAAATGATACTTATGATGAATAAAACATATTCAGTATTAATATTTGGTCTTATTTGACCGACCTGTTTTTTTTTGTTTGAAATTATATTTTCTTTTCTGCATCTCTAAGAGCCGCTGTTGATTTTGAATGAAACACAAATTACTTGGGAAATTTTGTCATTTCTTTGTATACCCTTCACGAGAATGTGTAAGGGTATATATAAGTTTATGATTCCGTGTGTAACGCATTGAAATAACCATCTAAGACCCCATAAAGTGTATATATTCTGGATCAGAATCAATAGAGATTATGATTAAGCGATGTCCGTCTGTAGTCGTTGAAATACCGTTTGTGAGAAAACGGTTTGAGATAGAAACCTCATTCTTTCGTTAAAATGGGTTGAATCCCGATAGTGGGTCTGCCATTGCAATTCAGTAAGATGGGTTCACGCATAGCCGAGATATATAAAAAACCGGGTTTTGAGGGGTATTTTTAACCATTTTTTTGATCAGATTTTTGAAAAAAAAAAATTGTTTCCTAAAAAGTCAGCCATATCGTTTTTAATGCTCATTAAATCCAAAAAATCTAAGAATTTATGAAATCGGCCCATATATACCCGATATATAACGTCTCCCGATTAAGCAAGAAATTGGCTCTATAAGCCAAATCAAACAACTTTTGGCACCAAAAATCAATCAGAATGGTTCATATATCATTGTGAAGGGTATTTAAGATTCGGCCCAGCCGAATATAGCACTCTTACTTGTTGTTATGATAATATTGATATGGTTCAATTACATATGGAACAAAATATCGGCCGAGTGGCCGCTGTGACTTCTGCGGCACACCTCCATCCGATGGTCCAAATTTTCGATGACACTGAGGCATGATTGAGGTTTTTTGATGTTAATGCGCCGAATTGTCTCATGCTTTAGCTCTTGAATTTTTACTACCTGATCGACGTATAACTTTTGTTTTAATTAAACCAACCAAAAAAATAACAGCGTCAAATCACATGATCTTGGCGGTTAACTGACATCGCATCCACATCAGATAACACGGCCATTGAATTTGTTGCGCAAAAGAGCCGTCTTGTTGAAACCAATCCAATCCATATCTTCCGATTCGGGCCACAAAAAGCTTGCTATCATCTCACGATAGCGAACTCCATTCACAGGAACTGCCTGTTTTAACGGGTTTAAGGAAACGGGTAGGAGTAGCAGGATTTCTTCCAGTAAATTAAAAAATCCTGGATTGCCGAACACGTTATAAAATATATATTTTTATTAGAAAAAGGGTTTGGTTAGGCGGGCAGTAAATCAGTTTTTAGAAATAATTCATTTAAATGTCTTTGATGTTTTCTTTGTCTAATTTAATTAATATCAATCACAAAGATAATATAGAAAAGAACTTGAGCTTGATAAACTTAATACATAAATAATTATATAAGAAAAAGTTATTTTATAACTATATAATTATAAACTGAAATTAATAATGGATTTCACAGTTAAATACTTGAATTTCTAAACTTCTTGATATGTTGAATTCACTTTTTCACTCAAGCAGGATTACCAAAAGATGTGAAAGCAGTAGGGATATTAATGAAATAACACAGGTATGGAAAATGCATTACATTGTTTACTCAGGTGAACACTGCCTGACCGGCTTCATTTTAGAAAAAATATTGATGATGCCGCCAGCCCATAAGCCCCACCAAACAGTCACTTTTTGTTGGTGCATTGGTTTTTCGAGAAACACTTGGATTATCATTGGCCCAAATACGGTATACATGGTGTACGTATGGAAAACTTACATATCCTAAGGGTTTTATCCATAACTGTTATACAATGTGTATTAATTTATAGAAATCTACCAAATAATAGGTTAATCGACATTGTACAATTTTTGTAAATAAACAAAATAAACGAGTTTCAGATTTCTGAAACTCGTATATTTAATTAGAACTGTTTTTGCCAATAAAAAACGTTAAGCTTCAAAAAAGTATGTTTCCTAAGTCTTTTGTTTTCACACTCAGATTTGGAAGGAAAAAAAAGTGCAAATAAATGTGTAGTTTTTCAATCCTCATACAATTACCTACAATATCTAATTACTATTACGTTACAGCTTAAGCCAGGGTAGATCAGCACGACTTCACAGTGGGCCACTTTGAATAAATAAACAATGTGAGGGCCAGCTATGGCGCGCGACTTAAGTTCACTCCTCAAGAATATATTGTAACGTCTGTTGTATTTGATAAATAACTAAAATAATTATTTCATATTAATTTCTGTTAATTATATATTTCATATCAATATGCATTCCTTACTCTACGTAATATTTTGGGCACATTTTGGCACATTCAGATCAGTGAATTTATTGACAAGTAAAATTGCCACATTTCAACAAATGAGAATCGTCAAGTGATTGCAAAAAATCCGGTGGGTGTACAAAAAACTAGTATTTGGTATAGCCAGTTGATGGCATTATTGAAAATGAGGTCAGTCAAGTAGTTACCGTGAATGGCTTTCGCTATTACGCCATGATAAAGATCTTTTTGTGGTCAGAAATTTACAATAGGGATGGCTCCCACTGGATTGTGTGCAAATTGCCACACACCTAACGAAACAATGGCTTACACTAGACACTAATTGGCCGTTGTCACGATATAGCGATAAGTCGCCTTGGCCATATGATTTAATAGTGTTCAAACTCTTTCTTTGGGGATATTTAAACGAAAAAGTGTACGTCGATAGGCCAAAAACAATTCATAAGGAAGTCTTAGAGCCAGTGAAAATATGGACTAAGAGATAAATATATGACACCGAAGCCATCACAAGTGTATGAACACTATTTTGCTTCAAACTTTCATATCATATACATATCTATTACAATAAAATGTATTGAAATAATTATCTAAGGTCCATTTGTTTTATTTTCGTTTAACTTCGTGCACTTTAGTTGGTCCGCCTTTTAATAATACTTGTTAGTTTTGTGTGATACTCGTATTGCTATGGAAATCATTTACACAATTCAGACAACTGGAAAACCATATTTTCATACTTTCTGCATTAAATTTGAAAGTAGATTTTCATCAATTGAGTTGGGATGATGACTAAAAATAGCTCCTTCTTCAAATATTACTCTGCTTTGGCAAGTATCTTAGAATTTAAATTAGTTATTAGATAAGCATCTCCTTTGCACACCTGCTATAAAGGGTTGAAATAGAAAAGCTTTCCCTCTCTTCATTATTCAGTGATTTTAATGCAATTACCAGTCTGCATACAACACTACAGTGTTTGTGAGAATTGATTACATGTACAAATAAATAGGCATTGGAAGAAACCCCGTTTTCCACTACTTAATATTTCCATAGTTTTTATAAAATTACTAGGCTTTGTACCAAATTTCAGTCCTCCATGAACTAAGGAAGTGTCCTAGAAGTAAGTTTATATATTCAAGCTTGAAGATCACATTTTCAATCTTAATATGCAATTTATTATGAGCAATGATCTTCTAAAACTGAACTCCATCGAGATATTTTTGCAAACAGTAAATGAATATATTTAAGAGCCGACCATTCAACTTGCACACATTTCAATGCCTTAGTGCATGGAAAATCCCTCAATGGACTTCAGTTTAATTTTATGACTCGTGCTAGAATTTTTGTGCAATTGACTAAATAATTTCTTAGAACCATGTGCGCTGGAAATGTTTTCGTTAGATATTTGCAAAACAAGTTTAATTCTTATAATAGAAGAGATCAAATTTGTTCGTGTTCTAAGCAAAATCGTTTTCCTGTACATTTCTTTAGTAAAAAGCTCGTTAAAGCAAAACATGAACAGTTTATTTGCACAATTTATATTTATTTACTCGTATTTATTGTCGAAGTGTACAGTTTGTTATCAGCTTGTTAATTGCAAAAACTGCTAAAACTTTGTGTTGTTTACGAGAATACATATGCATATATTAAGTAAATATTTATGCCAAACAAAACCATATTTTTGCTACTTAACTTTTTTAAAGAAATTTCGAAATAATAATACAGCCTTAAGGTAGGCAATCACTTTTTACACATATTAAGGCTCCTGTAGAGATACAATTCATTTCCAGAGAGCAAAAACACTGTTCAAAATTATTGGGCTTTTTTGCGATTTTTTACTATACGAAAAAAAGGATCAAATAATCTGTATTAAATTTTGTGTAAAAAATGAGAATAAATACGCAAGGACATTTGAAATGTTGACTGTGGCGTTTGGCTAGTCTATTATAAGCAGAACACAAGTTGAATTGTGTTATAACTGGTTTAAGGAAGGCCGAGAAGATGTCAATGACGATACTCGTCCTGGTCGCCTGAGCACGTCAACAACTGACGAAAACATTGAAGCAGTGAAGAAATTGATTTTGTATAACCGTCGAATCACTATTAGAGAGGTTGTTGATGTTTATTTATTTATTTATTTATCCATCTAAGCCTATGGAATACAAATATCCTTACAGGCTAATAATAACTTAATTACAAAATATATTAAATAAATCCTTACATTCTAATAACAATTTAAAATCAGTAATCAGCAACGAAAAATCAATGCTAACGATATTATTGATGCTATTTAAAGTATTCATGGTCCGTAGCAACGGTTCACACATTGCATAATTGTTCGGCTCATACCAAGCAATTTTTATGGATGTTTTAGGCATGAAACGTGCGGCAGTGAAGATTTTTCCAAAATTGCAAAATTTTGAGCAAAAACAACACCGCATGGACATCGTCAACGATGATCCAGATTTCCTCAAAAAGGTTATGACTGGCAACGAATCATGGGTGTACTCGTATGGCTATGACATTGAAACCAAAGCCCAATCATCCCAATGGAATCGTCCAGAAGAGCCAAGACCGATAAAAGCACATCAAGTTCGGTCAAATGTGAAGGTTTTGCTCACCGGTATCTTCGACTGCAATGGCGTGGTGTATCATGAATTCTTGCCACAAGATCGTACCGTAAATAAGTAATACTACCTTGAAGATTTGCGCCGTTGGCACGCAGCAATTTGTCAGAAACACACAGAATTGTGGAAAAAATAATCATGGATCTTACACCACTATAACGCACCAGCTGACACATCGATGCTTGTGCGTGAGTTTTTGGCAAAAAACGAAACGATTATCAAACACCGTATTCACGGAACTTGGCTCCCGCTCACTTTTTCCTCTTCCCACAACTGAAGACTACGATGAAAGGAAAGCGTTTTGCTACGCTTGAGGAGGTAAAGAAAAAATCGAAGCAGGATTGGAAAAAACGCCAGCATAAGTGTATTATATCTGAGGGGGATTAGTTTGAAGTCTTATTGATGAATAAATAAATAGTTTTTGAAAAAATTTCAAATAACCATTATTTTCTTATCAGTCCTCGTATATACAAGAAAACCTAGATTATACTTTGATAGGAGGTATATAAGATTCGTCACATCCGGGTTTGTTTACTTGTTTTTATAAGATCAGGAATTTCTTTTTAAAAGCGTTTTTAATGGGGCACCAACATCGGGTAGAAGAAGGCCGTGGAATTCGCTGCAAAACTACATCACTATCCGTTACCCGCTTAGTAATATAATAGCTACAGGAATATGTTTTAAATATATATTTACATTAGGGTGGGTAAGCGTATATGAAAAAAAAAATTTTGGCATGAGCATAAAAAAAGTTCGGCTACTACATATCAAAAAAATTATTTTTGAGGCTCTCTAATTTAAATTTTATGTATGGCGGACACTCCATCCCAATAATCAGTCTCAGGATGCCCGTAGAAGAGTCCAAAGTGCGACCAACCCCCTATAATTTTGTTTTTCTTCAATATTTTTTCAAAAATACGAATATAAAAAAAAATACTGAAATTTGTAACAGAACTTTTTATTTTATGTCAAAAGCATCATAAAATCGATTGTATAATATCGATTGCCTAATTGACCCACCCTAATACATATGTATATCTTATGTTTTACAAGCTATTTACTTGGCTTCAATAATTAGAATGTATTTTTTAAAATGTTCGCATTAAATCTGCAAACGTCTGTAAACTGATTATTTTCTGTAGCAGCCGATAACAATATTCTGGTTCTATTGATTATATTGTATTTATAGAAACCAGCTTTAGAAAAATAAGCCCCAAATCAATAGACTTTTTATTACTTTCATACAATTTGCAATAATTTATACAATATTCTTTTTTTTTGTGGTCTTCTAAAACAAATTGAAAGTAAAATAACTTGAAATGTAAGATTTTCAAATTCAGTTTGATATTAAAATCAAATCACAGGTTTGTTCGAACTTCTTATTATTTTGGCCAGAAGTGGTCTTTTGTTTTGAGTTAAATGATTAATACAAACCCGTCATCAAAGGCGCAATGAGTTATTATATTGGTATATGGAACATAATTAATATTAATAATTAAAAGGTTTTTGACATTATGCAGACATATTGATATAACAAATTTGCCAATATACACATGTCTTAAGAAATACTTTGAATATGTTCTTGGCAGGTTGAAAATATAAAATTATGTAAGTATGTTTGACATTTAAAATTGAAAAAAAACACTAATTTAACTTTAATTGATTATAAAGATGTCTAAGACATACACGGAAAGAAAAAGATGTTCTAAATTTAAGTTTTTTCTACTCGATTTTAGTATGAAGCATACTTGAATATTTAATTATGCATACCACATAAGTGTACTTAAATTAAGCTGAATACACAGAAAGAAAAATTGAGTTCTAAATTTAAGTTTTTCCTACTTGATTTTAGTACGAAGTAGTCTTGAAAAAAGTGTTCTTAAAACAAGATCAATCGGGATTATTAAAAGGAATCAATCGTGGTAAGGTTTAAATTGAGTACGAAATTCTTGAGAGTATTTGAATTCAGCACTTGTGCGTGTTTGTATAAGTATTAAATTTTGATTCAATTTTTTAATTGCTACGATGGCTGAATTGGTAGAGTGCCTGAACTGTCATTAGTTAGTTTCCGGGCTAAAATCGGCAAAATTAAAAATTATTATTAAATTAAGGAAGGAATATTTCAGGTGCTATTTTGAGATTAAATAGACTTCAGAAACATCGCATCAATCCTCACACTCAAAATAAATACAATCCTTCCGTACTTAAATCAATCCCAAACGGTGTCAGAAGTACGGTATGTATCAATGTTCTTAAATCAAGAACAGCGTTCTTCGTTGAATATGTCTAAAATTAAATCTTTAGCGCTTGAAAAATATATACTTAAAATAAGCTCAACGTACTTGACACCGCTTGGGATTGATTTAAGTACAAATGGATTAAATTGTTTTTTCATTGTAGGAACTATAAAAGAGAATCAACCCTCCCTGTCGGAAACCAAGTTAACTTTAAACTAACATAAAGCTAACTATTTGACAATAGGTACTGGTTGATGCCTGGATTACTTTACAATGCAAACAGCTGACTATTTGAACATGGTGATGTCCCAGGCAGTAGTCGATTGGCCGATGCTGAATTACTTTTCAATCAACTTAAAGTCAGTGTCCACAGAAAAAACATGTACTCAACTCAAAGCTGGTCATATATATTTTTCGGTGACGATATTTTATTTTATTAAATTAATTTTTTATATTAAATTACTCTTTTTGAAGGATGTTTGCTACCCAGAAACAGCCGGTTGTCCACCTAGCTATTAAATTTTACTTTTCTCTACTTAATTGATATTAATTAAAAGTAGTGACACACCAAGGGTTGAACTTAAGCCTGAAAAAGTAATTTAATATAAATTTATTACAATACAGAAGTTCAATGAAATTAAAATTTACAGTAAAATGTTAAATTAATTTTCATTATGTTTTGTGTCTTATATCTTTTGCTTTTGTTTTGCCTTTTTTGATGTTTCTTGAACGAAAACATCGTTTTCTTTTTTGATCTATATATTTCGAACCTCTTGGTTCATCTTAAGGATCTGAATTTATTTCTTAGAATAAAGGAAAGCTTGTAATTTTTAACTTCCAATATGTCTTTGAGAAAATTTTAATCTTCATTAATCAAAATATTTTTAGTATATAAACATAAATAATGAGTTTATTTGCTTTAATAATTGAGCTCAAGGTCACTTTATTTTCAATAAATAAACTTTCTATTTATTGTTTATTCAATATTTCAATAAAAAATTTATAAAATATTAGAAAACAAATTTTCCTGAAGAAGGTACACAAAGGCGTATCGAAATATTGAATAAACGATAAATAGAAAGTATTAATTAATTTCTATTATTCGAACTTTTTCTTCTATAATTATTTCTGTAAATAAATAAACTTAATACAGAAATAGAAAGTATATTTATTGAAAATAAAGTGAACTTGAGCTCAATCATTAAACCAAATAAAGTTAAATAAAAACAGGCCGAAGAACGAGTATCCAGAACATTCATAAATAATGAGGTAAAAATTAAAATAATTTAAATATTGTAATAGTTTTAATAAAATTATTGCGTTTAGATACTGAAGATGAACCGAAAGGTACCAAATATATATGTAGATCAAAACAAGAAAACGAAGTTTTATTTCAAGAAACATCAAAAAAGAGGCAAAGCCAAAGGAAACCCTATAAGTTTTAATTCAGGTCCAAAAATGAACCTTTTCAAAAAATATTTGCTGTTTTTTTCAGCTGTCTATATGCCGACGACATTTCGTTGGTGCTAATCAACTCATCAGTAGACTTGAAAAATTCATAAAAGTTTGTTTGAAACTTAACTACTTATTCCATAATTCCCATGAACAGAATAAGAATCAGAAATGTTCAAACAAACCTTTAACACGACGAAATGTCGTTGGCATATAGACAGCTCAAAAATACAGCAAATATTTTTTGAAAAGGTTCATTTTTGAACCTGAATTAATACATTTCAATTGGCTCTTAAAGCCAATAAGTGATTGGGTTCATATTTGAAAATCTATAAGTAATAAACTATAATTGATGGCAATACAAAAGAAGAAATAATATTTCATTTTCTTTAAATATTTCACTCACTGTATTTTTGCACTGCCAGGTTTTGCCAGAGGCTGGGAGAGAACCACTAAGCCTCATGACTGGTGAGCAGCCAACATACCCACTCGGCCCTGGCAATACTTAGAACGAATGCGATAATAAGCAATTTAAGTAAAGAGTTAACCATGTATGTTATTATTTGAATTTGGGTCAACTCTGCATCATGTTTCAGTTAGCTTATGGTCAGTCCACCAAAAGTGACTTACAAATCGATTGTATTGTAGCTAACTTGAAGCTGGTATATAAAAGTTAACTTAAAGCCAACTATTTTAGTAGTCGACTACTCAATGTCTGACTGGGCTGTTATAATTTTATATTTATTAAAATTAGTATGACTGGACTGGCAGTGGTTAGATTCCAGGTTTAAATCAGCAAAGTGTAATTTGCTTTTGCTAAAACTGTTTTTATTTTCAATTATCTATATAAAATATTATGCAAACGTTCTATGATTATTATTATTTTGAATATAACCAGTATTTTTTTATATTATACATTACAAAAGTGACCAAATAATTTATAAATTATTATTGAACTGAGGAAGTAAAGCAGGAGTATTATTTGCAAATTTGAGATTAAATAAACTTCAGGTACATAATTACCACACTCAAAACAAATTCAATACTTCCGTACTTAAGTCAATCCCAATCAATGCCAAAAATTATGGTAAGTACGAATGTTCTGAAATCAAGTACAGCGTGCTTGTTTTAAAGCGCGGATTTTAGCCATATTCAATCTGAAATCTGTATTAAATATGGCTAAAATCAATCCGCAACTAGTATTGAATATGTTCTATCTCTGATCTAGCGGATAACATCCAAACCTTAGCTATCAAAAACTTGTGACAACGGGATAAATCCTCTTGTAATTTCTCAAAACTTTTTTGAACATTTTAGTATCAAGGAAAATCGTCTTTTTATCCAACAGCTACCAATTTTGTTTTCAACTTTATTGAAAGAAAAAACTGCCAATAACTTAACCAAATTCTGTAGTAATATTTTTGAACACTTTTTTTGATTGAAAGTCATTATATTTAACCGTTACTTCGATACCAGGCACGCAAAGCTTTCAAAATCTAACATATTGTATTACCTCGTTTGGCTGACCTTGAAGTTGGACCCAGTAAGGCTTGAGTTAAAACAAGCAGCTGTAAAACAGATAATTTGAATTAATCTATATATCAATTCTTATTTGTTCAATTTCACATTTGAATTAATTTGCATAAAGTATTAAAACAAATAAAACAACTTTATGGAGAAATTACAAAAAAGAGACGCAAAAAGTTTATTTTTTTTTTTATAAATCATTAGGCAAATTAGACAGAATTATTTTGTAGCATTTAGGTCACTGATCCTGATTAAAAACATAGACAAATTGGTTTTAAAACATTTTTTTTTAATGAAATGAAAAATCAAAATTGCACAAAATTATTAAAATTAATTAAAATTGCATACGACACACCATCCCTTTTTGCAGTCGTTGCCCATGTTTATGTACGTGTGAAATGCCGCTTTTAATTATAACGTATATTCTCCATAAATATTTACACTAAGTGTGAAAAACAATTGCTCACTCACTTCACACGTTATCATCTGATGTCAAAGGTGTTTGAATCATAAATTAATACAAAGAAAAATCTTAATTTTCTCTGAAATTTCCTGATTATTTCATTCAAAAATCAAGTGTGAATTACTGACGCATATCGGCAGCTGAAAGAAAGTATTTCTTATTTCGAACAAAATATTTTCAATATTTTATGAAGTATAAATTTAATATACATATACATGCATATGTTTTTTATTTTATTTTTTTTTTTTAGATTTTTATATATTTTTTTATTTTTTTGTATACAGTAGACTCGCGTAAACGTGAACATCCAGTTACGTGAACATCCAAAAACGTGAACATTTTTATTTTAACATTGACCACTCTAATAGCAGATTAACATTTACTCACATCTTTGAGATGTGTGTTGAAGATGTTGAAAATTGAAAAAAGCTGTTTACATTACACTTTCAACATCTTTCATCTGTCAAATATTATTTCATGTGTTTGAGCAAACTAAAAAACATTACATACACAAACTAAGAAGCATTATTTTAGTCTTTTTTACTAAAAATAAAAATATTGCATTACTAATTTTATATTATGTTCAATTTAATTAAAATTTAATTACATTGTTTGTTCACGCTCATTGTAATAATTTTTGACACTTGTATATTTTCTAGTGATGATATGAATTTTTATCATTTTTTTAACTTCTTTTTAGTGATGACATTAAAATAATCGAAAGATGTTGAATACGGCGATATGACAAATGAACATCTTGTAAAGATGTTGAGAGATGTTGAGTTTTTTTTCATATAGAATTTGTATAGGAAGATGTTAATATCTTGCCAAAATGATGAAAGATGTAAGATGTGAGTAAGTGTAAAAAGCCTATAAAACATGAACAAGTGATGATGGCTCTAAAATGTGAACTTTATTTCTAATGATTTTTTTTTTTTTTTTGTTCTTAAGTCAGTTCTGTAGTTTTTATAAATTTTGGTAATAGCGGTATTTTAATTTCTTTACAGCTTAGTGACAAAAACATCTTTTAGAAATGTATACAAACCTACTTACATACATATGCACACATATAATACTTAATTTCAGTTTTTATGTGGTGATTGTGGTGGCAACATCTCTACGCGTCTGAGTATAAATAAAGTGTACATAGCAACAAGTGAATTTAAACTCAGTTTCATGTCTGCCAAGAAACCAAAAGTTTTAACTCTTCCAGAAAAGTGTGATATTATTGAACATTTAAGGAAAGGTGCTTCAGTAACGGGGTTATCAAAAAAGTACAATATAGCTATAGTACAGTGTAGATTTTATTGATTGCTAGGTCGGAACAAATTTTCTACTTTTTCATAGCTTTACATCAACTGAAATGAAGTATTGCAGTAAATTTATTAAATAAAATTTGTTATATATGATTAAGCCTATTAAACGGTTCTGCATACTGACTTTCAACGTATTTTCATGTAAAAAATTTCAATCTAAAACGTGAACACCCTCGGTAAAAATTAGTTCACGTTTTCGCGAGTCTACTGTACATATATGTTTTATTTTTTATTTTCATATACATATGTATATGTTCAAACATTCAGCAAACATTTGAAAAGATCTATTGTTGGACCTGCATTGATTAATACATTTCAATTGGCTCTTAAAGCAAATAAATAATTAAGTTCATGTTTTTAGGCTTCCGTACTCATGGAGTGAAAACGGAACCCTGTTACTGAGACTTCTACGTTGGTCCGTCCGTCCCGTCGGCCCCATTCTCCCAAATGGTAAGAGCTAAAAAGAGCTGAAATTTTTACAGCATATGTGGTTAGTCGGCTGCTACAACAACAATTACTAGAAACAACAAAATTTTAGAAACTAGAAGGGGTCCCCATACAAGAAACTGTGAAAATTGCCTAAAATTAGCTGTAACTTTTCCACCACAAGAGCTAGAAAGCTGCAATTCTCACAATATATGTGGTTACATAGTTTCTACAACATACTTAAGTACTTAAAATAACAAAAAGCTAAGCGTTAAAGGGTGCTCCCGCACAAGAAACTGTGAAAATCATCTGAAATTAGCTCTAAATTTTGAACCATTAGAGCCAGAAATCTAAGATTTGCACAGAATATGCGGTTACACTAGCTCTAAAACAAGGGTAATGGGTGCTACCATACCAGCAAGTGAAATTGGGAGTATCTTTTGAATTATAATAGGTAGAGGCTTGAAATTAGCACAGTATATGCAATTACCAAATCTGTTATCGCATAAATGTTAACGCATGAAGTTTAACTTAAGAGTAACTATTTCTGCTGTCCATTTCTTGGAAGCTGAGGTGCAGATCACCAAAAATCTAAGGAGGTATTTCCTTGCCAAGCTCTGAATTTTTTCCATCCATTAAACAAGTACGGGAAACTTTTTATTGTTGAGTTTTTTTTTTAATAAATGCAATATTTTTTTAGAAAATTAAATATGTTTGATAACTCGTTTACAAATATTAATTTGTATTTATTTTCAATTGGTAACATTTTCCCATTTTTTTTTCTTTATTTTATTTTTAACAAATAAATATTAACCGTCTAATTCATAAAAATTATAACAGGTTTATAAAGCTCTTATTTGACAGATTTTCCATACAAATATGTCAAATAGCAGTCTCATAAGCCTGTTATAATTTTTATGAATTAGGGGGTAAATATTTTCCATTAAAATCTCCCGATTGATAACAAAACAACAACTTCTTGATTTTGACTATTGGATTTTGTATAAAAACGAGTTTTCTTTGACTGATCGACCAAATCAGCTTTCGAACAAAAAAACATTATAGCGGAACCCAAATCAATTTTAGAATGCGAACGAATGCAAAACTACGATATTGAGAAACCGACAGTTAATGCAGCTTCAAAAAAAACATCTTAATTAAAATCTGTCATAGACATATGGATTAAAGTTTTCACAGTAAAATTATAAAAGAAGAAAATCACTTGAAATCAATTAAAAATGGCCATCCAATTTCCCAATTTTAGATCGCTGAATCTATAATTATAATGCTAAAAATAAGCAAAATGATAAATAATAATGACTCAATTACTTTTGTCAATAATTAAGAGCAATTAACACAAATTCCCTCATTTATATAGATTTATCCAATCTCTAATTAAAAAGTTGTTTTTATTTTTAAAAATTTGATTTTATCTGAAACAAATCCCGTTATAAATATTTTAAATTAAAATATATTTCCATTGAGTTTGGTTTTTTTTTTTTTGCTTAATTCAGCTAAAACATTTAACTATATATTAGAAGCAAAGTAATGGCAAATTAGCATCAGGATTATAGTCGTTATCCAAACAAATGAAACAAACAAACAAACAAAAAACTGCAATATTTGCAAAGCGTCTAATAAAAGAGCTGTGAAATATTTTAACTTGATAGAGGTGCTAATAGTGGAAAAAGATTGAATTTCGTCAAACGTTTTACAGTTCAATATTAATGACAACATGTTTTTAATTAGTTGTATTGGCTTCGCCTGAGTGTAAACAAAAGCTAATTATAAATTTTATAATTTATAAAATGATGCAGAGTTATTCAACTAAAACGCTTTTTTAGATCATCTTTCTCTAAATTACTAACAAATGTTTCAACGCTTAAGGCCGTGTCAGATAAAACTTTGTTGCTTTGCGTGACGTTTATAACTTTGAAAGAAAAGCGTAAAGCACAAAGTGTATGTCATAATAATAACTTTGACAAGACCCGCGCAGTTTTGAAGAAATGCATCAAAGAGATTCAGAGCAGTTCCAAAAGAGTGTCCGCATGACTGCCGCAGTTTTTGATATGTTGCTGGAACTTTTAAAGACACGCCTTACAAAAATGTCAAGCACAGCATCGATATCTGCATCTGCAGACTATTTTTAACACTAACGTGAGTCATAACAAACAATTCAGTTAAAAAACCTAAATTAAATTTACATATGTACATATGTATGTACTGTTTCTAGCTATCTGGCACACGGAGATAGTAAGCAAACACTTGCTACTGCTTTTAAAATGGGACGCTCCACAGTAACTACCATTATAACTGAAGCTCTAAACACATAGACGACAGCAGACTGCAAATGCTGCCAACTTCAAGTGCAGCCAACTTCAAATGCTGCTCTGAAGTCGGCTTCATAATTATTTTGAAGACAGCAACAACATAATAATCAGCTGGTGTGTAAATCAATTTTGCATTTTTATAAATATTACAAATTCAAAGTTTAAAAATATAAAAAATGAGAGAAGAAAATTTATCGAATTTTATGACAACAATTGTTAAAATAGCTCAGACTACAGCTGAAGTGTATAAAGCCCATAAGACGAATAGTACAAGAAACAGAAGATGGTGGGTTCGCCCAGTAAATATAACCCGTGATGGGGAGGGCATTTACAAAACATGTGTACAACAGCTCAAGGAAAAAGATGAAGAACACTTTTTCAAAGCAACCAGGATGAAAATTAAATAAAATATCACAAAAAATTAGCTCAAACGAAAAAAATTGTTTTGATATTGAAAATGACCAGCTGTGTATTTTAGCAATGCTAATTTCAGGGATGCCGTATTTCTTATTTCATAATGAATAAAATTGAAAATATTGATGAAAAATGTAATAATATCACGAAAAAACTATAAAAACACATACATTTATTTATTTATTGTATTTTTCCAATGTTCTTTTGTGTTTAATATTTAAAAAAAAGTTTTTGTTCTAATTTGTCCAATTTATATATATATATATATATATATATATATATATATATATATATATATATATATATATATATATATATATATAATGGCAACACTATATTTGCTTATTTGCTGCCGGTCAAAATAGAAAATAGCCTAAGTTGGCAGCAGCAGCAAATGCTGTTGTGCAGTCGTGCTGCCCTGCTGCCGTCAAAATAATCGTTTTCATTTAAACACATGCATTTTATTTTTGACATATTGCTGTGTGCTGTCATCTATGTGTTTAGAGCTTGAGGTATGTGAAGCTGTTTGTGTTGCTGCAGTGGATGGAAAGCACATCACAATATCATGTCCACCCAATTCAGGATCTCTTTAGTACAATTATAAGGGAAATTACTCTATTGTTCTCTTTTCAAATGCACTTATTCATTAAATTTATAAAATTTATTTATTTATGTGGAATTTTTTTTTTTTTTTACTTCTGTTGACGCCAAGAAAAAATGAAAGCAGCTGATTGTCAAAGCGCACAAAAAGATGAAAGATGCTCAACTTTTTGCTTTGCTTTGCGTCAAATAAAATTTATGTGACAAGTGCCATATAAACATGTACATTTATCTTAAATGTCAAAGCGTATATGTTACGTAACGCGAAGCAAAAGTTTTATCTGACACGGCCTTTGACATTAGTACTCTTCACTTTTTTCTTTTTCAAAGATTATGCGTGGCTTTTTTCAATAATTTCTTGGTATTTTTCTATATACGTTCAAAGATTTGAACTAGAATTTTCAAACTATTAAAAAATGCTGGTGGTATTTCGACTCACCGTTAGTAACGCCTGTGTTACCACTAATGGATCAACTGACATTTTATTTAGCTTTTATGTAAGTTGAGTTACTAGAATTAAAACGCATTTCAATCAGAAACAATTTGCTCTCGGAATGCATCGAAAAGATCCTCATAACACTGTTAAATGAGGTGGTTCTGCCTTTCCCATTGATACTTACCCGATAGGGGTAACCGTGAACAGGCCTTTTAAATTTAACCAACATGCCAGATATGTTGAGTTGTTTCTGAACATTTGATGAGAGCAGACTTGATCCTTTGCATAAAGCGTGAAGCCGTAATAGACGAACAGATGTTATTTTGCTGCCTGATTTATGAAAAATACAAGGTCTGATCAAGAAATAACTTTTAATTTTTTCAAAAAGTATTTGTTTATTCGTCAGTAACTATCTTGTCCCCTTCAAATTAATCCCCCTCAGATATAATCCAATTATGCCAGCATTTTTTCCAATCCTCGATACACTTTTGAAACGCGCTTGTTTTTGGTATCGCCAACAGCTCCAGTTTCAATTTTTCTTTTATCTCCAAAATCCTAGTAAAACGCTCTCCTTTCATCGGTGTCTTCAGTTTTCGGAAGACAAAAAATTCAGCGGTGGAAAAAATCCGGTAAATACGATGGTTGAGGTGTGATAACAGTTTTGTTTTTGGCCAAAAAACCCATACCTTAAAGGTAGTATTCCTTATTGGCCGTACGACCGACCGTAATCAAAACCTTCACAGTTGACCGAACTTGCGTGATTTTGTCGATCTTGGCTCTTGTGGACGCTTCCATTGGGATGATTGGACTTTGGTGTCCATGTCATAGTCATACGAGTACACCCATGATTCGTTACCAGTTATGACCTTTTTTTAGAAAATCTGAATCATCTTTGACAATGTTCAACAGCTCCTGAGCGATGTCCACGCGAAGTTGTTTTTGCTCAAAATTTAGCAATTTTGGAAAAATCTTCGCAATCAGCTCCTCGATAGTATAGTGGTCAGTATCCCCGCCTGTCACGCGGAGCTGAGCCCCGAACAGAAGCTCGAACGAATTTTCCGAAATGCGCAGCTAGATTACCAGTGGTATATCCGACGGAAAGATTTTGCCAATTTAGAGGAGCTGATTGCCATGGCTACCGACCTGGAAAGTATTCCTGGTCCGGCTGCACCGACTCATGGAGAGCATCACCGGATGATCGATAACGGCGAGCGAAGCAGAAAACGGCGGTCAAGCCCCACCACTACGCCTCCAGTCCGTTGCCTCGACACCGCACTCAGCTGTGACGGTGACAAAATTAAGGCAAGGATCACCTTTTCATGCCTAAAACATCCATAAAAATTTCTTGGTATTAGCCGAACGATTATGCAATGTGTGAACCGTTGCTAGGGGCCGTGAATACTTTAAATAGCATCAATAATATCGCTAGCATTGATTTTTCGTTGCCAATCACTGATTTTAAAGTATTATTAGAATATAAGGATTTATTTAATATATTTTGTAATTAAGTTATTATTAGCCTGTAAGGATATTGTATTCCAAAGGCTTAGATGGATAAATAAATAAATAAATAAATAAACATCATCAGCAACCTCTCTAATAGTGATTCGACGGTTATCCAAAATCAATTTCTTCACTGCTTCATGGTTTTCGTCGGTTGTTGACGTGTTCGGGCGACCAGGAAGAGCATCGTCATTGACATCTTCTCGGCCTTCCTTAAACCGGTTACACCACAATTGAACTTGTGTTCTGCTCAAACGCCACAGTCAACATTTCAAATGTCCTTCCATTTTTTACACGACACTTAATAAATCTGGTCCCTAAAGAATCATGTAGTCTCTAGTTGACTTTCAAGGACAAGCACATGGTAAATGCCAATCGAGAAATTCATTGTATGGGACATATTGTGTCAGTAGTTAGCGGTGGTAATCTTGTCAATAGTGAATTGCCACAGTTGTTCTGCTGACATTTCATGCAGGGTAAATATCAAAATAGTTTTTTATTAGTTTAGGTCTAAAAAAATAGACCTTAATGCTTTCTGTCTCTTTCAGCCGTCTATATGCCGCTACAGAATTTTAATCGAAACTTCAGTAAATAATGAGAACAATAAATAAAATATGCTACAAAAACTCATCAAAAACGAAACCGCATTTACGCAATTTGTGCACAAAAAAAAAATGTCATTGAAATGAATAAGTTTTTTGCACCAAAAACACTGAAAAGAAATATACACGTACACACAGCAACTTTGGGATTGATTCTTTCAAAAAAAAAAAAAAAACATTTATATTATTTAATACTTTAGAAATATTTGAAACTTGAACACTCATTGAAGTTTTGGATTGAAGTGATGAGTGGCAACATGTTTGTAAAAACATCATATTGAATTTATTTGAGTGGTTAGAAAAATATTTTAAATATACACAGACTTAAGCTTGGTTTTCAAATTTTAGCTTAAAACTCTTCATTTGATAAAATGTGCTCATTTGCATTTTTCCATAAATGTTTTTGTTCTCGGCGATGTCAGTTAGTGAGGTTGAAGACACGCAACGTTAGACGGACCATTCTGTCTAGGGTAAAACATTGTTCTAACAAACCGGCATGAAAACCATAAGCGATAAAACTTCATCGGCAAACACAATTAATTGCTTAACCCAGCGAACAAATGTTAGCGCTCCATTTACGTACTAGAAATTTCATTAATATTAAACCATGCAGAAATCATCATTGTAAAATCATTTCAAGCTGCATCCTTCCGTAAAAATAATATCTGCGAAGTATTTTTTAGCAAACATTAAAATCCTCTTGTAGTTTTGTGAGAGCCAGACTTTATCAGTCATATAAAAAAAGCCAACAAATTCGCATCAATGCGAGGCCGACTCGCACAAGAAGGGTTTCGTTCTACCGTGCAAAATACGCATTTCTGTAAAACTCGCAACTCTTAAATACTGCAAGAAAGTGCATTTAAAATAAAAGAATATTAGCGGTTTTCACACTTTGTATTATATTTAAAATACTTTTAAATATAATACTATTTTAAACTTGTAAGTGTGAGCGACTTTTTGTTTGGTATTGTAAAAAAGTTATAACATTTCCGTTGCAAATTTAAGAAATGTTTACAATTCACTTTATTATATGTAAGCAAAAAACAATGTGGCGCCAAATCTGTCAGCGGTTGCATACTTGTAAATAAACCCGCTTACTACATTTAGTAAATCTACTACTGTTTTTGACATTGCATATCGTAAATTAAAAATTTGTGGCATTTAGTAAATTAAAAATTTATGAGATTTGTTGTTGGCGAGTTTTAAATTTATCAAGATATATTAAATTTAAAATATCTCCAAGATCTACAATATTATTTCAATACGAAGAGTGAAAACTGCAAGTGTTGTAAAGATGTTTTAGAGATACCCGCTTTAAATTGTGAATAAAATCAAAATTTGCTTAGGGATTTTTATGATTTATAGATTATTTGATTTCCTAGACATGTTGAATTTAGGAAAATGTAATAAATGCAAAAAGTGCGGCCCATCTTGATGTTTTTGCTGAATATTAAAAACAAACAAGAAAGCAAATATTGCATGAAAAAAATGTTTTTTTCGCCATTTAATGTCTGAATAACTTTGAAACGGAAAAAGATAGAAACAAATTGCCTGTATTTTAATTAAAATGTTAAAGCACATCTTTTGGTTTTATCACAACGGAACCTTTCTAGGACCCAAGTGGGCCAGTTTCAGTTTTATGCGGCCCGCATAACATCTTTTGGTTTGCTACTCACTAAAATTGGAGTAATGTCTTCTGAATTATACTTAAATCTATGGGGCGTAACTCTATAATTTAGGGGCAAAATTAGCCACCCCCATAAAAAAAAATCCTTAAGTGAGAGAGGAAAACTGAAAGCGGACTTGGGCTTAAGGCACCAAAATACATATAGTCTATATATTTTTATTCAAAACACAACCAAAAAGTGTTATTTTGCAGAATAGTGTTATGAATTAAAGATGAAATCTCCGCCTTGGATGAAATTTTATTAAAAATGAATTCTAAATACTTGGCAGGAATTCGTCACATATGTAGCATCGAGTCCGTATATAACAAGGGCGAATGGGATGGCGGAACGCTCAGTACAAATAATTAAGAGATTATTACTAAAATCTCAAGATAAACATTCGGATCCTTATGTGGTGTCACTTCATTATAAACCTTTAAAAATAGATCAAGGTCATTTAGACAGCCGGGCAAAACTGCTAATCTCAAGACCATTAAGAACGAAAATTCCTATGTTGACAAAAAATCTGGAACAAAATTGATATAGAAAACAATTAAATTCATTCACTTAAACATATACTGATCATTACAACAGAACACATAAAAATTTTAAGCCAGTACATGAAGGAGATTCGGTAGTGTTTACAAAATAAACCAACAAACTATTGTCTCAACGGACAAGCTGTTAGCACATGCAAAGAACCCTAAATCATATTTAGTTGAAGATAGTTTCAGCACACTTAATACCAGCATGCTGGTATTATTTGATATCAGCAAAATATTAACTGCCTGTTCCTCTGGTTTTCATCCTTCTGCAAAAAAAAACGCAATGTCGCAGCTAGCTGAACAATACTGGAAATGTTTGAAGGAGGCTAATGAACTTTGACAATGTTCAACAGCATTTGAAGAGAATCTTAGTTTAAACGGAATTGGCTAATAAATCTGTATATATATTATAGCTGGAACATCTTTGGCATTCTTGTACATACTACATATATGTATACTTACGCTGTTTCCGGCAGTTGTTTTCCTCAATCAATATACATATATAAAGTTATTGCCTCTACCATTTTTTTAAAGATTTTTTAATATATGTATAAAAAAATATTTATCAAAATATATGTGAAAATCTACTGCAAAATGTAAACAAGAGCACAACCAAAACAAAACAGCTGATTCGAATATGGATTTTACTTATGTTCGAATCAGCCAAGACGATTTCATGACACGGATTCAAATCAGAATTGGGTTTCAATTCTGATAATTCACAATACTGACTTGGATTCTGCAACACATTAAATATTTGGTTTTGCACTACATACAGCTTATTGGGCTAAAATTACTTATGAAAATATTGCCCCCAATGACTTTTAAATTTATTTTCCTTCCATGAAAATTTACCCAGGTAAATGTACATCACATGTGTTGTTGACATTGAGCTAAAGTAAATTGCATTGCAAAATAGTACAAGGAAAATTGTGTGAAAGTTTTTTTGCAAACCAAAAAAAAAGTTAGTGTCTTAACTTTTTCGTGAAACTTTGTGAACTGCCCCAAAATAATACTCCCCCACTCAGGCGTAATTTTTCTAAAATTTGATAACGACATTTTCACGACAACCGCACATCTCTAATATGCACATCATACATACATACATACATATTTACTTCAGTGATGCAATTCAATTGCAAAATTTTTTTTACTTCATTTTCAAACTCCTATTGCGCAATGTTCACTCCAGGTTACCAGGGAATACAGTAAACAACAACAATGCAAGGTACCGTTGTTTGTGTTAAGCTTAGATTAGCCGATAGGTTAAATCAACACGTTTGTGCTAAAAAAATGTATGCTCAAAGTGCTAGCATATCATGTAACCGCTAAATGTTTCCAGCATAGTTAACAAAACACTCTGCGAACTACTGTACATACATATATGGTGTGCGGCAAGCTTATCTAGTTTTGTGCTCTGAGGCACCAGAATCATTCGAATAATTCCTATACTAACATCGTTTCGTTTTAACCAAGGCAGATTAAACAGATAAAATCACTAAAACAGCTGTTCGTTGTTTATTAACTGCTTAGTGTCAAAAGTGTGTTTACAAGCCGTTTAACGTGCTCTGATTTCTAAGAAATGTGCAAGTGATTTTGTAGCTACTATTGAAGAAAAAATAAAATAAGCCAGTGATTTTGCTTCTTTTATTCCATAAAAAAGTAAAGTAATAATTTTTAAGTGGTTTAAATAAATTTATTTTATGAAATTTGTGTAATTTCGTTTTTTGTACACACTCACAAACCAGTTTAACAAAACAAATGAGAGAAGAATTTGACAGTATGCAGTTATTTTTCTACCAACAACTCTCGTGTATTTTTTTATGCTGTTCTGCTAGTGCTTGTACCTAGTATATCTGCCTCGGTTTTAACATTAAATGTAAGGAATTTTCTTTGTAATAATTTATTTCTATTGTCTATTTGTTACCGAGAATGTAATTTAAAAGATGAAAATCTCAGCTTATTAACACTTACATATAAGAATAATATTCACTTAAATCACTAAAAAGTAACTAATAGCATGTTTCCATTACAAATTGAATCGCCTGCTTCGCTCTCTCAATTGTATTTATGAATCATACCGTTTACACGACTCGTCTATGTGCTTCGATTTGACTTTTGTTTTCAATAAGCAAACATACATCTTTCAATAAATCAGATGCAGCTGCTCCAAAATCTGGGAATGCTTCTTATTTCATTCCATCCGCAAGTTGAAGCATGCTTTTGAACATTCCATAAATTTTAATTTAGAATTAAATTTTTCACCAATTTTATTCCATTGTTTTTAACGTTTTATTATTTTATTTTAATTTCTAAAACTAACTTTTATTTTTATATGTATATTATTATGTTTTCTTTGTTTACAATATATGATTCTGACAGATAGTGCAGATAAACTTGCGATATATATATATTAGAGAAGACAGAAATTTTTTATGCTTCATATGTAGCTTCGATATGAAGCTACTTCATACGCTCTCAAAATTTTTAATGGCGAAGCACGTTGCATCGCTCCTGATTTTGGTGTTGAGCATGAATAGAGAGCGAAGCGCATATCGTGGAAACATGCTTTAAGTGTACACATTTACAAACAATTATCGTCCAGTTGTTTAGCGTTGTAGTTGTGGCTGTATTTGTGTTTTTGTGTTTGGTTGCCTGCTAACGCAGTAAACAGAGGTCGTAGTGAAGATGCTTCAGAATAAAACGCGAATTTGAAATCAATCGCAGCCAACAGGGTTGGCTGGCAGATTTTCTTGTTTTTGTTTTATATAAAAGTGATTTTGTCAACGTATTTTATTGACAGTAGCGTAACAGAATTCAAACCGTTAACAACAAAACACAATATTTGCCTTAATAAGTGAAAAACTTTAAATTTAAATACATATAAACAAGAATATTGATAACGAGCTAAAAAAAATAATAATACATAATAATAAAAACGCAAATAAAAAAAGTGTTCCGAAAAAATTATTTAAAGGATTGTTCACACAACACACAACAATAAACAAGTTAATCTTTATTTGTAAAAAAAATATATAATTTTGAATAAATTAATAACGAAGTGCTAAGTGTTTGAGTAACTATTTGACATTTTGCGTATTTTTTACTGCTGCGAAATTAAGAGATTTTTTTACGTTCAAGTCAACAAATCAATACAAAATGACAGCTGTTATTGGAAAGGTGAGTCGAGACAAGTCAACAGCAGCAAATGAATGAAATGATTTTAAGCCGAAAGTTTTATTGGAATCAACCAACATATGAATAAATAAATAAATCATCTGCCTACAGATATGATTCTTTAACAAGTTCATGTTTCCACAACAGAATTTTTTTTCCAAGCAATCCTATTTTATTTAACTTCTTTTCTGCAAACAATTGATTTAATTAAAAATTTAATTTTTAGTATTGACTTGGTTTTTATGAACTGTACTCACTACAATGCAGCCTAAATTAGCACATCAAGCGTATTTGTGCAGTCTAAGCCACCTTTTTTTGTATGGAAATTGGGTTGGACAACAGAAATACGCTTGACTTGCCAGTTCAGGTTGGACAGGTACTTATAATAGTGTATTTGTAACTGCTGTGATAAGTAATAGGAATAAATAGCAACAAAATAAAATGATGATTTAGCTGGGGAACAATTAGCTGTTTCAACACCAGTACGCTTCCCATCAGCAACATTTTGGTCACAGATTTATTACTTTCTTACTATAGGCCTAAATAGACCTTTTTCAGTCGTCTGTCTATATGCCGGCGACATTGGACTTATGCTACTCAAATTGTCAGTAGACTCGGAAAAAACTTAAAAGAATGTTTGAAACTTTACTACTTATTTTATTATTTATATGAATAGAATGAGTATTGCACATGTGAAGCCAAACCTTTAGTACAGAAAACTGTTTAATCGTTTTGCAACACTTACTTTTCCTCACAATCTTTATACAACGAACGACTGTATTTTTGAAAGTATTAAAAAGTAAAAGTTCTTTTGAATCAGTGTTGCCAGCTTAGGGAGTTTTTTTCTTTTAGGGGTGAATTTGGGGAGTTAAATTCTTTCGGGAAAAATTTAGGAGGAAACAATTTATTTTTGGGATATTTTTAGGGGATTTCTGTGTTTGATTGAACGGTAAAATGACAGGAGTTAGAAGACTTTTCAACTGATAAATTTGAAGACTTTAACGATTTTTAACGTGAAATTAAATGAGATATTTTATGTTCATCCGGTAGCTTCAAGTACATAATTTTGCAACCGGTACTTTTTGTTGTTGAGTTGAATGATTTTTTTCCTTACGGATCATTTCTTTGAATTTTTTCCGTTTCTTAAGAAGTGGGAATATTAAAATATCTAAGAACCTTCGATAAAATTGAAACTCTTTTTTACGAAAATGTCAAAAGAACGTAAAGAGCGAAGAAGACTCTTAATATTTTTGGGGAAACTTAAATGCTTCTAGATACGCAGATAACAATTTCCAGCTGCCTATACATATGTACTTAGATCTCAAAATATGTTAATACAAATAAATAAAACGAAAATTTATAATAAATATACATACGCCTGTAATCATAACATATGCACTGAAAAATACATATAATCAGTTAATTTTTACTTCTTTTTAATGGGGGGAAAGTTTAACAATTTTATGCATTTTCCGCATTGTCTTTGCGCATTGACATTCTAAAGCAGAATGTTCACCAAAATTTATTTTATTTATTGAAAGTATTTTACAAAAATAGGTTTATAAAATACGACACTAGAAATAGTGTGGACCACTTGGTCATTACACTATCACCAACATTTTGTTTAGGGGAATTTTGTAGAAAAACATTGAATTTTAAGGGGTTTTAAAATTTTTCTGAGGGAAAGAAATACATTGACCTGGGAACACTGTTTTGAATATTCATTCATCACTTTCGGTTTGTGTTTTATTATACATATGTATATGTATATAATAATGCAGGAAATCGTTTGCTCTAAAGCTCATCTACAAATACACGCTTTTTGAGAAATTCTATTGTCTTGGCGGTATTTTCTGGCTGCTTGTTAGTTTCACAATTAAAAATTTATTTATTTCTCTTTTTAAATAATAATAAATTGATACCAAAGGGGATTTATATAAATTTATAAGTTTATTTAAATTGAGCGCTAACATATTGGGACATCAGCTTTTATTTTAAGGAGTTTGATTTTTACAAAGTTAAGAACACATTCGTTATACTTTAGAAATTAAAGATTTAGATTTAGATTTATTGAGCCTTAAAATAATACAATGTTGTGTAAATTACATGAAAATTGAAAAAAAAAAAAAAAGAAAACTTAAGGAGTTTCTTTAAGTGTTTCTAAGTTTCTTCTTTAGCTGGTGAGGCCTAACTTCTTTCTATGTCAATAAAAATGCATTTAAGGAGTTTCCTTTTTACAAAGTTAAAAACACATACGTTCTACTTTAGAAATTAAAGTTTAAATATTATTAAAAATTTTTAAGGCTATAAATGTTGTTTTTTCTCCGTATATTTTTGTCGATATTTCTTTTGATATGTCTGCTATTAAATTTTGATTGATTATGTTTTTGATGCATTTTCTTTTTCAATAATCGTACTATTAAATAAAATATTTTCAGAGCGATCCGTGGTACTCATTAGCAGGTCTATGTTGTGCTTAACTCAAAATCTGATATTATGATATTGCTTCCACAGCAAAATCTGTAAAAGTAGACAAGTCACGAATTGCAACTTCTCATGTACATATTTCTATTTCTTCTTAGTCAAATTTTAAGCCAATATTTCAAAAATTTCAACATAATTTGGCATTTTCAAAAACAATTTTCCTTTTATTTAACACTTATCAACTTGAGTTGCTTAAAGATCATATACTATTAAAAACTTTTTTTGTACAGTGTAGTTATTATTCATAGAGTTTTAATTAGTTTACGATTCAAAATGTTAATTATAATAAAAAGAAAAGTTGCGAAAGGCAAACAGTCTGCAGATATGATTTAAAAACAAAACTCAAAACCTTCTCCTTTGAAATCAAACGAAGTTAAGAATTAGTTAAAAGCAGGATTTTATCGCGCAGATAAACCATTTTTCAGTATTACAACTGCCCTTGAAGAAAAAGTGAGCGTTAAATTATCGGAACAATAATCCAATCGGTAAATTAATGCGAGGTATAGATTTTGCATTTGGTTGTGTCTTTGCTATATAAAACTGAAATTGTTAATTCATTGGAAAAATTTCCCATGCATTCACTTTTCTTCCAGACATAAACCACTTTCCAAAAAAAATTGCCAACAACTAACAGAAAACTAAATTTTCTTACCAGTAGTGCGATTCAGTAACTTTTAAAGACAATCTATTCGTTAAACTAAACACCCGCATTTGGTGTTTGCACTAACGATTCAGTGATTTATAAACTATCATATTCAACATATTATTAAATTCAGAATCAAGTGGCGTCCTTACTCAAAAGAAAGACAAACCAAACGCACCACTAATAATTTTGAATTAAGTAGTCGACCCAAAGTCAAGTCACATTCATTGGCGTATGACTCGACTAAGCTATAGAACATTGGCTTGGAGCTATACTAGAATACTTTAACATTTTGTGGTTAAAATAAACCACAATCAATTTCTAGTTGTTAAGTTAGCACCAGTAACTGTGGTCAAATATCACTAATGAATCAGAAAGCCAAATGTTTTGCAGTTAAATATTTTTAACGTTGAATTAATCGGTAAAATAAGTTAGTGAATTGCACTACAGTAAGTTGTAATAATTAAAATTGTTTATCGGGCAATTTATCGCTCGTTTCCATAAAAGGTACCTTTAGCTCACAGCAATCGTATCGTCAACTCGCAATAATGGTCCTCAAGAGAAACTCGTGCAATAAGAGGGCACCAACAATTTTTGTTAGAAGAAGCTTTAAGAGAGCAGTTGTTGCTTTTAAAATTTCACCACAAATGGCAACATTGCTTACAAACTCCGTTGCGCATGTTCGATTAGGTGGAATTTAAAAATGGTTAGGGTGTTAAAGAATTTTCGTATAACCTTTAATATCGAAGGAAATCTACTAAATGGAGGAAACTGACCATTTTTTTTTTTTTTTTTTGTTCAAAATTCAGAATTAGTTTTACTGATACATTTTCTTTGATATGAAGAGGTTATTCTACTAATTGGAACTAGAAAGCCCGATTGAACTATTAAGAATTTGGTGTCTTGTGACTTGAGAACTGAAAGCCGAATATGGGGAAGCTCTTTTCGTATAAACTTGGCATATTTTCATACTAAAATCACTATTCTAAGAACATAAATTTTTTGCAATCCATTATTTATAATTTATAATTGTAAATTACTGTCTCGAGTTTAATTTTCGACTACCTTGTAGTCGAATTTTCATAATTTACAATCAATAATTGCTTATTACGCTTTTAACTCTAATTTTATTTCATCCAAATTGAAGTAACAACATGAAAATTATATGACAAACACAAAAAATCCACTACACACTCCACCGCATCACTTCGGTGCCGACAATTTCCATCTGTCTATCTTTCAATTGTTAAAGTGTGAAATCTCACTTTAAAAAAAAAATAAAAATGGCATCAAGGCAGCTCGATACCAGGTAGTCGCATAACTACAACAACAATAAACACTTCATGTATTTTGTTGGTAGAAAAACTGTATTTTGACAGTTCTACAAGCTAAAAGCAGTAGTCAGCTGGGCTTGTAAGGCCACCTGGTATCGAGCTGCCTTGAATGGCATTAAAGTTAATGTGCAATTAATTTTTCGAATAAAGATGTATGTGCATGCCAGATTAAATAAAATAGATGAGCACGAACTTGTAAGTTGCGTTAACATTCGCTTTTGCCTCAATAAAGTCGCAGACAAATCTTTTCAAATGTAGTACAAGCGAAATATTGAAGATATTTGGGTTAATTTAAAGCAAGAAGTAAAAGCTTTCAATTATTATGTTTCACAACAAACAGTCAGAGGACCTTAAGTCCTCTCCAGGGCTTAAGGCATATTTTTGGCAAACACAACTTTTAATCACATTCTATGCAAATAAATTAAAATAAAAGTTTTTAAAATCACTTTCACTTTATTTTTATTGGCTTCTCTTCAAGCGTTGACATTGTAATTAAAGAACTTGCATCTTGATCTATCAAGCCAAAAAATGCTTAAACGAAAGTACCTGGTAAAAATGTATGCATGTGTGTACAATGAATTTAAAACCAGTTGCCAAATTTAATATGGCTTCTCAGTACGATTGCATTTCATACAGGCCTCTGACTGATCACGCAATCGTTTAAACGTTGACACTGACTGGCTGACTGACTGTCTGACGTTGACCATCCCCACGCAATCCTCCAACGGAACGATTCAATAAGTCATTGTATTTAAGACCTTGACCCATAATTTAAAGCAGCCCAAACGGGAAAGACACGCAAAATCGCCGTAATGCAAATGTCTGCTACTGTTGGCAATGCATACAGGCTGCAGAAAACGAAATATTTATGTGACTGTGACTGTGACTGTGACAATGACAGTGACAGTGCAAACACTAACCACCTTCTTAATGATACATAGTAATAATGTTAATAAAACCTCAAACCTCAGGCCTAAAGCCTGCCACACTGGTAGGCAGGCAGACTTAAGAATATTTTTTTCTACTCGATGCATTAAATATTAAATCCACATTCAAGCCTTCGCACTGCCATTTCCATTACTTTTCAATGTTTTAATGGGCGCGTAAAATGAATAATTCACAAACAAATTTAATTCGAATTTATGCAAAATATTCCTTTCATTTTCGTCGAAAGCGAAATTTTAAATGTAAATGTAAATGTAATAATGTGTATTAATCAAGGCATAAATAAACAAAGTCTTAAAAGGGCTTACATACTTACTAATATAAAATAAAACCAGACCACTCGAAAGCAGACTGACAGCATTGAAAAATTTCGTTATTAAATTTTTTTTTTTTTTTGGCAAATAACATGTTTTAATTCGTTCTATTTTTAACACGCAGTTTTAATGGAAAAATATGGTTTACGTTTATACATACATATGTACATAATTTGACATTGTTCCCATGGGAACACAAAATAGTTTAAAAGATTAACATTAAATTAACATTGAAATTTCTGGTAGTGGTTTACGCAAACGCCTTTTACGGTTCTAATGAAATACAATATCTGTGGGGCTCTGAGGATGACAAAATGATCCAGACTGGTCTCAGGTCCGAAAAAATTCCTTTTGTCTCGGTTTTCCCATAATTCTGACACAAAATTAGTTTTAGCATATGCCCTTTACGATTTTGATGAAATTAAGTATCCAGTGGCCTTTGAGGTGAAAAATTAATCAGGTGTAATATTGAACTTGGCGAAATCCGTGTCGCCCCAGTTTTGGACAACTTCTGATATTGGGGTATATAAAATTCGATTTTGATGAAATTCAATATCCAGGGATTTTTGGGTATGAAAAATTTATCTGGAGTAGTCTTGGACACAAGAAAATCTATTTTGTTCCCGGTTTCACACATTAATAGTGTTTTGGTCCTCGCAAAACGCCTTTGATGGTGTTGATGGCATTCAACACACTTGGAATTTAGGGTCCGATTTTGAAAAATTTGTTTAGTATTCCGGTATACAAGGAGTCTTGGAATCGGGAAATTCATTTTGTCTTGGGTTTCGTATGCTTCAGGTGTTGAGATAAAAGAATTGTTTTTAGCAAACACCTTTAAAGATTTTTATAAAATTTATTATGCTGTGGTGTTTCATGGTAAAAAATAATTAATATAGAGTAGTGTTAGACCCTGAAAAATCCATTTTGTCGATTCTTATGAAACTTAGAACCAGACAGTTTTAAGGCATAAACAATTTATTTGAAGCAGCGTTTTACTCGGAAAAATATATTTTGTCCGGGTTTTGGAAAACAATTTTTTGCATGCTAATTTCAACGTTACACGTTAAGAAATCACTCGAAATTATCATAAATATTTTGGGCACACACTAAGCCGGGCTCGTTCTACCAGGTAGTTAATATATATTGCCCAAATAAGATAAAGTCAGTGTGCTATGAGTAAATGAACATTAAATTATTGAAAAAGTGTACAAAAATGTTGAAGTGAAATAAGATTTAATTTAAGTACCAATGAGCAGCAAAATCACAATATTAATTTATTTTAATCAGAAACAAAATATCATTCAACAATACTCGAACGTTGGGTAAAATGCAGATCACTGGAACATTTTACTTGAGGGCTTATCAGTCGTTTCTGATTAAACGTAATTTTTTCACAAATTTAAATGAATAAATTTTAGCGTGTATACACTTATATATATATATATATATATATATATATATATATATATATATATATATATATATATATATATATATATATATATATATATATATATATATATATATATATATATATATATATATATATATATATATATATATATATATATATATATATATATATATATATATATGTATATTAGGCTGGATCAAGAATATATAGGACTTACAGATGTAATTGTTTTTGTCACCAGAAGGCCGCCAAAGTTTCATTCGACATTTCTGCCCTGCTAGATATTTTGACTTTTGTCGGATTTTTATTTTAATTTAAATCTATTGCAATAAGATCACAAATTTCTAGAGGCCTCTTTTCTTTAACACAAACAGTGAGCGATAAGTTATCAGAAAAATATTTCAATACACATATGTAAGTGGCTTAAAACAAAAGCTTAAGCTTTCCCTATTACCACATTTTATTATAGAGTTGATGTATCAAATTGAAGCAACTGGTTGCTTGATTAAGTGCTTTTGGAAAAGTGCGTTTGGTGAAGTACTTACCAAGGCACCTCGATGCCAGGTAGGCTTACAAGCCCAAATGACTACTACTTTTAGACTGAAAAACTGTCAAAATGCACAACGCAAACACGCCAATGCGAACAAATGGGTGACAGAATTAAAAGTATTTCTACCAACAAAATACATGAAATGTTTGTTGGTATTGTGTTTTGTCGTAGTTACGTGGCTACCTGGTATCGAGGTAACTTGGTTTTTACTCATACTAATAAGGTAACCTTTTCCCTACAATAGGAATAACTTCCAAGGCAGCTCGATACCAGGTAGCCTTACAAGCCCAAGTGACTACTGCTTTTAGCTTGTAGAACTGTCAAAATACACAACACAAACACACATACGCGAACAAACGGATGACAGAAATACAGTTTTTCTACCAACAAAATACATGAAGTGCTTGTTGTAGTTTTGCGATCACCTGGTATCAATCTGCTTTGAATAGCTTCAATAAAAATAACATAAGCGCAGTTCATTATTTGGTGCAAATGTCTTGCGTAAGTGCGAATGCAAGAAATCGTTCCTTTTTCTTTGCAACCCAACAACAAAATATACAAGGTTGCACTCGCAATATTTTTGCATTTACCCACCGCTAATTACGTGTTGCTTTTTTCGCATGAGTATTGCGTTTGCAACACTGACACTCGAACAGCTGACATTTTAAAACAAAGCAAACAAAAAATAGTAGAGATGAAGCCAGCAGCAATTACCAAAAAAATAAAAGGTGAAAAATTAAAAATTGTGTTTTAATTTATCAGCTGTTATTTGGAGTGCAATAAAATTTGCAAAGTTTTTAAAAAGGGTGCTCAATATCAGTTGCAATATAATCGCAAACGCAAATAGTCGCAACCAAAAACGCACCAAACGCTGAGTACCGCTATACATTTGGTTTTTGTACAACTTCTGTAAACTGTCAAAAAGACCCCGCTTCTATATTTATGGAAGAGGGATGAACAGAGCTTACATCGATTTGCTGTCTCGTTTTGGCTGCCTTTCATCTCTGCATTCTCTTGACAACCTAAAGTAGTCAGGTGATTAGCGGTTTAGCTAATGGGGCTATCTTATTAGTTGTATCATGTACTCTAGACTTAAGTCTCTTAATGGTGTTGCCACACATTGAGAAAAATACATTTTATCTAATCGGAAAACTGCGATAACGATAAACAGTTACCTTACAGCTTATCGCTCACCTTTGCTAATGACAATTTTATAGGCAAGTTGTGCAAATTGCCTTAAAAGTGATCATTTTATAATCACTTAACGATGTTCTCTGTCATGTGCTCATTGGCAAAACAGTGAGTAAAACATGTTCTAAAATTTTAGTAAGAAAAGTAAGTAAGTTCAATACTTACTGGCTCCACAACGACACTCATCAGCACCCAAGTTGCTTCGAACCCAGACCATGACCAATTATATATTGTTTTGAAGCAGCATTATACTGCCTAAACTTTTCATTACTGTTATTCTATTTTTAATCCTATTGATCAACTTTCAATTTTATCACTGAGTTTTTCTGCTGATTGGTATATATTTTATATTCACTATTGTTTAAGTGGTGCCAACGGTTTAGTTATTTATTTAGTTATTAAAAAAAGGGCAAAGAACTTTTACTTTTTGGTACTTTCAAAAATACAAATCGTAGTAAACGAGGGTAACTCGTTGTAGGGAAGTTGCAAAGAAAAGTGAAAGAGTTGCAAAACGAAAAGAAATGTTTACTGTGTTAAAGGTTTGTTTGAACATTTCCAATTCTCATTTTGTTCAGGGGAATTTTGGAATAAGTAGTTGGGTTGCAAACATTCCTTTAACATTTTTCGAGCCTACTGATGAGTTGATTAGCATCAACGAAATGTCGGCGGCATATAGACGGCTGAAACAGACAGAAAACTTTAATAAGGTCTATTTTTAGATCTAAATCAATACATTTTATATAAGTTTTAGTTTTTATGAATATACCCTTCAAAATTTGCTTCAAACTTCCTATGCATATGGTCATAGCTGACCTCAATTTAAAAAAAAAATATCCATTTCCTTTGGCTTGTGTGAATAGTTTGAGTTTAAATTTAGATGCAAATCTATTTTATATTTCTATGAAATACCTATAAAACAGTGTTTTCAATTAAAAATAGTTTAACGAACTTTTGGCTGGTTGCTATCGCTATTAATATAATTTAACTTTTGAATTTAGAATTGCTATTTCTAAATAAAACAAAAATGTTAATCCAGTTTGGCTGAAAACATTCTGCTAATTTATTTTTGCCATCGCATGCACATGAACTGCTAAACGTGAATGTATGCTTTTGTGTATTTCTTATTCAGCCAATGTTGCCTACGTAGTCGCTCCCTCCCAGTTGACCTTGTAAAATTCGTTTTTACTTCGGTAAAGTTAAACATTTCTGAGCATTTCAAGCAAAAACGAAGAAGATGGGTTCTTGTTTTCTTGATTTTTCAGATCATTAAGCAAAATATAATTAATTAAAAAATAAATAATAACAAAAACTTAGTTTACGTATGTATGTATGTATAAACACGTTTCTCCAAATGACAGAGATAGAAATAAATACTACATACATTTGTACATATATATGTATTAGAAAAGCGAATGTTAACACACGAAGAAACTCATGATCGATATGTACTCGTATATTGTGGCCATTAATATTAATTGTACGTTTAATTAGACAAAACAATTGAATTTCTATTGCTCAGTAATTGAAACTGGAGACGATAACATCCGGTTCCAAGTTGGTTCTAGATTATTAGTAATTGCATAAAAGAAAAGTTAACTGTCAGTTATGACACACGTGGTTTCGTTTCAAATATTTTAATTTGAAAAATGTACGAGTATTTGTTATACCACAAATTATTAATTGTTTCGACCGAAACTGCTTACTAACAAATACGAATTATGAATTAATTTGAAACCCTTAAAATATTCATAAACGAATTGTGGTTGACCGAAACTTGTGATAAATCGTGTTATTCGTCTTTCACTTTCACAACATCGTAAAATTCGTTTGTTCAATCTAATTGAATAAATTGAATAATTATGATGCTGTGTAAACCAGACATAAGATAACAAATGTCGATTTCACATATTAAAAATATTTTACTTACATACATATACATATGTATGTATTGATAACAAATTTTTAAACAAAAACTATTTTCCCAACACATTAGCAAGGGTAAATAATGGACTTTCTGCGTCTTAAAATGTCATGATTTGATTTTGTAAACATGTTTATCAATATATTGTTTAATTTGTAAGTTCTCATGTTCAGTAATTGAACAAATAAAATTGTGAATAAAACTAAATAAATGGTAAATCAGAATTTTGTAGAATTCTGCCAAAACGATTGGTTAGAAAAGAGAGAAAAGAATACTAAACTAGTTAGACTGGTTCATTCATCCACAATCAGTCAGTTTTACTGACAACCCTTAAAAGCTTATGTTTAGCTATTTAATTTATTATTTACTTATTTATTTTAACTTTTCAAATATGAACTTAATTATTTATTTGCTTTAAGAGCCAATTGAAATGTATTAATTTAGGTCCAAAAATGAACCTTTTCAAAAAGTTTACTGTCTTTTTCAGCTGTCTATATGCCGACAACATGTTTGCTGTGTCAAAGGTTTTTTTTGAACATTTCTGATTCTCATTTTGTTCATGGGAATTATGGAATGAGTAGTAAAGTTTTAATCAAACTTTTTAGAATTTTTCAAGTCTGCTGATGAGTTCATTAGCACCAACGAAATTACGTCGGCATATAGACAGCTGAAAAAGACAGTAACTTTTCGCAAAACTTCAAGTGTTATGTTATTTATTTCGTCGCGTATATTGATTCTTAATGGGTGATGATTAATTAAAATGAGGGCAAAACGAAATAGTATACCATTCCGCCAAACACCTTGTATATATTTACATACATATTACTTACGTCTAGTACTTATACTAGATTTCTTGCAGGTGTACATTAATTTAATGTTGATCTTCAGACAAATGTCAAAATTATCTGCAACCTTTTCATATGTTTGGTTACTCATTGAAGAAAAATCTGTTACAAAGTATTTTGCTATTTAAACTGAACATATAAGAAAGAAGCAACCAAATTCATTTTTAGCATTGGGAACTCCCAAGCAAGTTTTTTTTTGTTCTGTCAATTTTTTTTTTTATACTTGCTGCATGTTAAAATCACAAGACGCCAAAAACTACACATAAATTAATTTTTTCAAGAATATTTGTGTTGAGGTAAATAATAAATTGTATTAAATCTACATAAACTGATACAACCAACAAACAAGCTCCGTCAAACAGACGGAAAAAAAACATAACGAATGTTTATAACTGATTTAATATTCAAGCAATTTACGTAAGAAGAGATTAAACTTTAATTAATGCTTAATAGATGTTTAAGTAAAAAGGAAGATAAAAAGCTTATAATTAAAATATTAATTTTAATACATATGTATATCATGTTTGCAAGAAGCACAAACCCCAACTATTAAATGCAATATTTCGATTAACCGTAAAGTAAATGTTTAAGTTCATCAGCTTGTTTTGTTTTTTACAAAGAAGGAGCTTAATACCATGTTCATACATGCGCCTTTATTGAGATAATCGAAATAAAGTCCATTATTGAGCTCAATATTCCATACAAAAAGTCAATAAAGTTATTGCTTAATAAACTCAAAATTGCTTTGAATATTGAGAAAAATATGAAACACAACACTGTAAAAGATGTGTTTAATAAGCAAAAGTATACAATGCGAGATGAATGACGAGATAAATGTCAACAAAAGCAAACAAAACAAAATAATAAAAAATAAAAATAAAAAAATAAAAACATAAAAATTTTTAAACATTGCAGCATTTCCAAATTTTTATTTCTCTTTCTTTTTATTATTGCCGCTTTGGAGTCATAACATGAACGCACTACTTGTACAAGTTCCATATTTTTACTGTACAACACTAAAATCTTTTTAATAAAAGGCAGTTTTTCTTCCATTTTTCTTATTTGAAAATATTTTTCACTTTTTCTTTCTCACTACCAAAACAACAACTTTTTTCCAGCTGTCAAATACTAATTGAGTTAGCGCAATATTTGTATGTATGAACGCAAAAATATTATGTCAATAAACTGAATATTATCTCAATTAGAAATGCATGTATGAACAAGGTATAAGGCGTCAATTTCAAATAACTCCCAGCTCACACAGATCAACTTTTCTCGTGGGCAAGTTCCTTTTAAAGTTGCCTTAATGTTCACACAGAGCAACCAATTTCAACTAATTACAATTCTGAGCACATAAAAACTCACAAACACAGATGTCAATTCAAATGAGTTTCCCAGCGCAAGCTGTTCGATACTGATTATCATTCTTCTTTCCTCCGAGTCCAACAAACGCAAGAGTTAATCAGCAAAAATTGAAGGGCAGTTCAGACAATTAATACAAATATTAATACATACTTTCATTACTTTTCTTGCGACTGTCAAAAAATCTGACGTAAATTACATTTTACATTCTACACTATCACACTTTAAATGAAATGAAAAATAGTGCACGCCATGGTAAAATCTTCAGCGACGGCATATGAGCACTTTTATGTAGGCGGTAGTCGTGCCGCCCACTATAAATGTTCAACAGCTAAAGTAATCGTTAAATATAAAAGCACGAATATGTCTATAATATGAAATCCCATTATCTGTAAGATATGACTTAAACGAAATATAGTTTTACAGGAATAGTTAAAATCCAGATTTTGAGCAATAGTATGAGGAATAATAATACTATCACCAACGGCTCGTTATGGGCGGCAAAACCATCGCGTCATAGCCCTTTTACACTGACGTACATCTTACATCTTTCATCAATTTGCAAAGATGTTACATCTTCCCCATAAGAATTATACAGGGCGAAAATTCTACATCTTTCTACATCAGTAGAAGATAATCCTTTCTCATTTTGTTCCATCTTACATCTTTCGATTTTTTTAATGCCATCACCAAAATAATTGCAGAAAATCGATGGCTTTTGTACCATCACTAGCAAAATGACATTTCAGAAAACAAATTTAACATAAAAAATAAATTCATGTTAATTGCAGTGCAAAAGAAAGCCCATCGTATGGTCAATCAATATGGAGAACATGTTGCTTGACCTATGGAAATAAAAATGTCCAAAATGGTCCATTTTAAATGGACTTGGACATTTTAAATTTTTTTTATTTTTCACAAAAATTTTGCGTCTTTTTTTTTGACAAATATTATTATTATTATTATTATTATTATTATTATTATTATTATTATTATTATTATTATTATTATTATTATTATTATTATTATTATTATTATTATTATTATTATTATTATTATTATTATTATTATTATTATTATTATTATTATTATTATTTATGCTAGGTTGGTCCAGGATGGCCCTTTGCACTGCGACCAATAATGATCTATTGTGCATCCCCTTTCCCTCACGAGTTTAATACATCAAGAAACAGTACTAGCTCCTTCAGTGGAAGCCCTTGCAAGTCCTGTGAACCCAATGTATAGGCCTGCAACAGCCTGTATCTGGATGTGAACGAACAGCCACTCAGGGCCTTGAGTACCGACTGGCTGTCGGAGAGTATCTTGATTTTGACTCCTGTGTATCTCCTTTCGGATAGTATCTCTACAGCTCCCAGTATAGCATATAATTCCGCCTGGAAAATTGTGGTGTCCCTGCTAAGGGTTACAAATAAGGTTGACAAATAAATGAAAGATGTTGTCAATGTAAACGACTGTTTCACATTTTCAACATCTTCCATGCGTTTCACGTGGATATCAGTCGGTGTAAAAAGGCTATCAGTGAATTTATTTTGTGTGTACCATTACAAAACGCAACCCTGATCCAATGAAAAGTATTGTTGTTTTGAAAAACTTTAAAAAACGTATGGGATGTCAAATTTTTTACGTATTGTTTTCCATTTGTACAGGTTGACCCGACCCAAAATTAACGAAGGGGTTTGAATTGCTTATAACTTTTTTATTATAGTTTTCGTACTTCTTTTCTTGTATTTTGTAAAGAAGATTTGGAGAATTTAATATGAAGCAGTGCTTCATATTTGTTTTGACTCAGCGTGCATATCGTCGTTATTTAAATATGCGGTTCAGAGTCAACCATAAACCGTCTGGTTGCACAGTTTCGACAATAAGGGGCAGTAAGGAACATTCCTGGTGCTGGCAGACGACAAACGGTGCACAACGGATGACAATATTGAGCTGGTACAGAGGAGTATTCGGGAAGATGGAGAAACATCAATGAGGAGACGTTCGACACAACTTGGCCTCTCACGAGCGTCGCTGCAGAGAATTTTGCATACAATAGGAATGTTTCCATACCATATTCAGCATGACCAAGAATTGAAACCGACAGACGACCAGCAACGACTTGATTATGCAGTTTTTTTACGGCAAATAGCACAAGAAAATCATAATTTTATTCATAATTTAATTATGAGCAACGAAGCGCATTTCCAATTAAGTGGGTTCGTTAATAAGCAAAACTGCAGGATATGGGCTATGGAAAATCCGACAGTAGTTCAACGGTGAGAATTACACCCACCTACATATGTGTTCGGTTTGATGCGGTATTTCATCGCAAAGGATGATTGGTAATTATGTTTTTTTTAAATGAAGGCGGGGTCGCCGTTTACGTCAATGGTGTCAGATATCGGACAATGTTGGAAACATTTTTAAAGCCAGCCGTGGATAACTATCCACAAGTATGGTTCCAATAAGATAGACCTACAGCGCACACTGCAAGCAACACAATGGCTGTTTTGCGGGAGATCGCTGGTGAACGAATTATTTCGCGTACAAGTGATTTTAATTGGCCTCCGCGTTCACCTTATTTAAACGCTGCAGACTATTGTCTTTGGGGTTGTTTGAAAAGGAAGTCTACATCAATGAGCCAAGAAAGCAATATGCGCTACGAAATAAGTAACGTAACAACTGAAGTTTTCCGAAAGGTTATGAAAAATGTGTTGGCAAGAGCACGAATATGCGAAGCAGAAAATGGCCTCCACTTGCGAGACATTATTAGACTAAACTAAAAATATTCCCCATTTATATGCTGTATTAAAGAAAATTTAATAATTATGTCTTAAATAAAAGAGTTATAGGCAATAATTTTGGGCCACCCCTATAACTCAGTGCATACACACTGTCACACTTGATCGTTTTATTGGAATTTTTGACAATTATTAATACATAGTCTAATAGTCTGAACTGGCCTTAAGGTCTGCTATGTTACGCGGGTCGCCGGTCATGAAACCGGCTCGCTTGGGTCCAGAAGTAAGATACGCTTGTAAAACTATAAAATATTTTTAGATGTCTTCTTTCACCTGCTGACATGGTACTGACACAAAATTACTTAAAGCAGAAACCTCAATTTACACTACCGTTCAATTTTCTGTTCTGTGCGACGTGACCGTATCAAAAAAAAAAAAAAAAAATAATGCAAGAATGACAAAAATTTGTTTTTGGATAGCCAAAAGAGACTGCATATTACAGTATTTGTCGGATATAAGAACATCTCATATAAGAACATAACGCTTATAAGAAACATTTTCAAAAACACCATATCTTTTTAGTGTTTTTTCTAACAAAAAAACAAAAAAGTTTCATATAAGAAAAACGCTTATAAGAAAAAACTAATAAAAGAACATTCTTCTTGAACACCAAAACCACAAAATGTATAGAAAAAGAGTTTATATAAGAAACTTTCAAGGGCAACACTGAATTTATGTAGTTTGCATGGACTACTCTGTTTTCTAACAGTTTTACAACAACAACAATGTTTTTTTTTACTTTTAGTGCTCATGAGAAGTTTTTGTTTCTTGCCTCGTAAATAAATAAATAAATTGTACAAAATGAATTATGTATGTATATACATACATGCATTTACTACATATAATTTTTTTTCAAGTTGACGTTGTCTAGATTTTTTATATCTATTTACTAAAGGGGTTAATAAAATAAAATTTGATTTGTTTTATTTTTCTATTTACATACATACATCTACGTAAATACATAAAAAGGTAAAAAAGCTCGTATATTCATATAGTACATAAGAAACAAATGCCTTATGACCATAGCTACTTATATAAGAAATAAGTTTCTAATATAAAATAATTGTATATAAGAAAGAAACGCTTATAAGAAACTTTTTTCGTGGATTTTTCAAGTTTCCTATATCCGATAAATACTGTATTTGTTTTAATTAGCAACATTTTGAAAATATTTTCAGCAATTTGTAAACATAAACAAAAATCTAACCATGACTCCAATTTATTATAATAATATGTCCGAATCTATAGATAAATATTTAAGTATTTTGCATATTTATTTAAAGTAAAGAAAATACAGCAATTGAAAACAGCATTCAAATATGATAACTAAATTCATATTCAAAGTTCACTGCTTAAGAAGAATTTCGTCCAACGCCATCCATCATTGTGTTATTTTTGATGGCGAATATTCGTCGTTCGCCCTAGTTGTGTTCCTGGCACAAGTTTTTGCTGCAAAGAGTTTGTATGCAGGTTTCAGTAATAATTTTTCTTATTAAGTGGGTGGGAAATAAATATGTTGATTCGCAATTTGAAGTGATTAGCTTTCATTTCATTATAATCCAACGAATTGCACTGTGCAGCAATGTGTTAAAGATAGATTTAAGATTTTTTTTTTTTTTTTTAAGTAATTAAGCATAACAAAATTCAATAATTGTATAGGTATAACTGAGTGCTTAAATATTTATCGAACAAATAAATATGTTTATTTAACTAGAGGGTGTGTTGCTGAAATGATGCTTGAAAAAACACTTTCGATGGAATGATTTTCAAATTGGCATAAAAAGTTATTTAACAACTTCCTGTTTTGGCCATTAAAAGAGCACACCAATATGCTGAATAAATAAACTGTTTACTTTTGTTTTAACAATAAGTGAAACAACAACAAACTACTTTAGCTCAAAGAAGCCGGTTTTCTTATATCGATGGAATAAGATCTAAACATTCATCTTAAATTCGAATGGACTTGTTCTCGTGAGCTTATTTGCATAAAAACTTGTGTGTCTTTTAGTGACGTCATAATTATATTATTATAAAATGTCGCAGCCATTATGCGAAAAATTATTCAAGTGCTTTCAACACACATACACAAGTATGAATATAGATACACAGAGAAAAAAGCACCTAATTAAGTAGAACAAAATCAATAAGATATCTCTATGGTTTTTTTTCAAGAAGGATTCCATATTATTTTAAATGGGAAAACCTTATTGAAAAAACAACAATTAATGAAATTAAAAAGATGATTTACGTGTGTTTATATAGGAAACTAATAAAACCAATAGGGAAAAATTAATAGGATAACCTAATAAAATCAATAGGAAATCCTTATTGTATACAATTTACAAGAAAACCTAATAGAATCAATAAGTTATTCTCTATAGAATTTTTTTTTTGGTACCATGCAAATCGGAAACTGAGTAAAAACAAACGTGAGTAACAAGTTTTCTTCTTGGTTGTATGTGTTTTTCTTGTTGAGACAATTAATAAGATTTGCAACATGGAAATAATAAGAAATACCCATAGAAAAATCTTCTTTTCTCTCTGCTGGGATACCCCTCAGCCTAAAAACGTTTCAAAGAGAAAATCTTATTGAATCTATTAGGAAGTTTTCGCTCTGTGTATGTAAAACTATTGATATGTTATAGGTATTATCTAATAAGTTTTTTGAACAAAAACACTAGAATATTTAAAACGAATATTTCACTAAATAAGTTTTGTTTCTCTCTTTTCATTGCAGACATGTTTGATTTTGTGTACGCTCTTGGCTTTGGCTTGGTGCCAACAAAACATTCAGCCTTATAGTGGTGAGAGCGAGGTTCCTGCTGTTCTGAGCTACAACTCGCCCTTGAGACGTCCTGATAGCTTGAGATCACGCCCCTATTTTGATTTCTTGAGCACTTTGTATAGACGTGATGCAGACAAGAGCCAGTTATTTAGTCCCTATGTGCGCACACGTCGTGAAGCTGTGGCCGCTGAGCCCCTGGATCATGAAGAGCACCATGAGCGCAGCAAAAGAGCCGTAGTTTTCCGTCCTCTATTCGTGTACAGACAACAGCAAGTTCGAAAACAAAATCAGCGCAGAAGACGTACTTAAAATAATTAGTAATGTCTTATGGGAAAAATAGTAGTTATCTTATGTTTTCATTTCATTATTTTACGTAATCAAAACTAAGTTCAATTAAGCTACTCTTTATATACTCAAAAAAAAAATAATAATAATAATAATAATTTTCTAAATTATTGTACACTTTGTTTGTAAATTCACCTCTTTTTAAGTCATTTATTTAAACTGGTCCCTAAATTTATGCATATTCTATTTTTACGTCACTAAAAATGTGACTGCTCTTCTATTTGCAATGTGTTCTGCGTGAAATGTGCAAGTTTGAGCAATTTGCCATAATCTTGGAAATGGAAATGTCTTCTCCAAAAAGATTACCAAAGTTTTGTAATTGCATTTTTTCAAATTAAAAGTTATGCCAGCAGTCCTCTTCTATCGAAAGAAAAAAATATTTAAAGAAAAATTTATTAAACTAGTTGTAAGTGCTCCATGTTCTTTATTTGTTAAAATATTTAAGTAAAACAAACAAAAAAAAAAACAAAAATAAAATTATACCCGTATACATATGTATGTATCTATAGTTAGTATTAAACAAAATTTCTATTGTTGATTTTTTATATGAAAATAAAAGAAATATATATGTATGTAATTAAAAACGTAAAATGATTTGAAGTGTAAACAGCAAATGAAACTACAGTGTGATGAAGCAAATCGTAAGAAATCCAGTTCGACCATATAATAGGCTTTTTACACTTACTCACCTCTTACATCTTGCATCATTTTGGCAAGATGTTAACATCTTCCTATACAAATTCTATATGAAAAAAAAGATTGTGCGGTCGGGAGACCGCCGCACAGTGTTGCGAAACCGGAATTTTTTGGAAATCATATTGCCTAAACTGTAATTTTAATTGTATCGATGAGAAACTTCTACAGATTGGTCAGAAAGAAATCCCAAACAGAATGAGTGAAAAAAAAATTTAGACCGAAAAAAATTGTTGGGTCAAATTTTCAACAAAAATCAAAAAAAAAATTGTTCGAAAAATTTAAAACAAAAATTTATTTTAATTTTTCTTTTATTTCTGATAAATACCCTATGATTAGTTTTTAAAATAAATTATAGGGTGGTCCGAACAAGAATTATAAACGTCAAATGTTCATGATTTTTCGATATTTGTTGAATAACTCTGAAATTTTATATAAAACCAAAATCTATTTCATTTCTTATTTGAAAGGTGGCAATAAAAGCTTTAATTTGATACAGGTTTGAAGTCAATAGCTTCAGTTTTCAGAGAGAGTTATGCTCATTTTTGTAGAGTGCTAGAATAGATGTAGAATAAAAAAAAACTTTGAAGATACTATTTTATAACACAGGCATATTCTATTTCTATGGAATAAATACTGAGAGTGATATACTAAAATGCCCATACCTGCCCAAGAGGGCAGGTATGGGCAGCTGATTTTTTCACAGTTCGTTGAAAACAAATTATGTAACATTTCTGTAGTGGTTTGGAACTGGGACTCTCTGGGACTTTTTAGATATTGCTTACCTAACCCAAATTTTAAGGAAAAATGGACCTTTAGTCGGGTTTTCGCTCTAAAAAAGTGCATATGAAAATGTCTCAAACAACACTCCTTTTTTTTACAGAAGATACTTGTCCAAAGGTAGATTTTTTTTCCGAATCAAAATATCTGTCTCCAAAATCAAATGAGATCATTTTGAATACAGCCCTGAAATCCCCTCTTTTCGTGAAAATTTTGTATATTTGACTTCTAAAATCAATTAAAAATCAACGGGCCAACATAAAAATAAGCTTTATGTATTTTTTGTTTACTTGGAATGTCTGTGACAAAATTGCATCATTAAAAACACTGAAAAAAATAATCGGAAAAAAGTTATTTTTCCACTAGCCGCAACACAGTGCGCCGTTAGGAACGAAGTTCCTTATGTTTTTTCTTCTTCGAATGTAATAGATACAAGGTGAAATCTGTATGTTTTATTTTGTGTTGTTTTTGAAAGCAAATAATATAGAAGAACGAATTACATCAGAAAAATTCAAATATATCGTTTTATTTTTTTTACTTTTGACACATGCAGTAATTTTTTGTCAATTTGTTGGTAAATTTTTCAATTTTGTGTTTTGTATTGTACTACAATCTTTTGTATAAAATTTGTATTATTTTATACGTATTTTATACGTACATATATTATAAACATTAGTTACTAATAATAAATTGTTCTTTTAAGTATTTGCTTTTTTCAACTTAATACACAGACTTTCAAAGAAGTTTGTTTTTAATCTGCCAATTTTAAATTTGCCGATCTTTTTCCCAAAAATTATGTTTTTGAGCAAAATTAACTGGCATCACTGTTCACAACACATACGCACATGAGACTCATCGTTTACATTTTACCGAAGGCAAGTTCTACGTTTTATGAAAACTCAAACCTATAAGAATAAATTCAGTCAAGTACGAGACTGGCTCGCACACTCAGGGTTCCGTATGTATGTGTTACTTCACGTTGTATGTGGACACCTAGTAGTTTCCCACTTGTTGTTGTTGTCATTTGTTGTTGTAAGGCATCTGGGAATGCATACACTGTGCGAATTTCGGCTCTCTATCTCTTACGACTCGAGAGTTATAGCTAACTGTAACTTTACGTTGTAAAGGGACACCTGGTAGCCTTCGACTTATTGTTGTTTTTAGCATTTGTTGTGGTAGAGCATCCGTAAATACATACACTGTGCGAATTTCAGCTCTCTATATTTTACGGTTCGAGAGTTATAGCTAATTGTCACTTTTTGTTGTATGGGGACACCTGGTAGTTTTCGAATTGTTGTTATTTTTAGTACTTGTGAAAATTTCAGAGCTCTAGCTCTTACCGTTTCGGAGAATGGACGCTGTGACGGACGGACGGACGGACGGACGTAGAAATTTCGGTAATAGGGTTCCCTTTCACCTTAAAAAGGGTCAAAAATTCTGATATTAAACTAAAACATGTAAACATTTAAAATGCCGAACTCATCAACAACCGGCGATGGCTCAGTGATAGTGTTAGCTGCTTATCAACCTACATATTGCTGGTTCGAATCCGTCTCGTTCCTTTTGCTTCTTTTTTATAAAACAATAAATGTGGCAAAAAATTGTGCTATGTTTTTTTTTTGTATATATCTCAGTAATTATAAACCCAATTTTGCTTATTTTCAATCCCCAAGCAGAGGGGATATTTATAAAACAACAATTAAAATAAGATTTAGATGAATAAATTGTCTGGTGGCTTCACAAGCGATGCCCAAAAATAGGTGTTTTATAATAAATCTATATTTACCCTTTTGGCAAAGGGTATAATAATGAATAATAAAATGACTAATAGTTATTTGTGTACTGATAAAAGGCAACAAACACTTCCACATTTAATGCTACCTATACTCACTTTATTTCCGAAACTGTGATTTTGCTGCTCACGCAAACTCTTAAAAGTTAAACCTCTTTTAGGCGCAATTATTAGAGAATTATGCGCCTGGCCAATTAATTATTATTTTTATTTTATTTTATTTTATTTTATTTTTTATATTTCTTATAATTAAAATTACAATAAATCTTAAGGCCAAAGCACTAGCAACAGTGGCTATCGGCTTACCATTAATTATTATTGTTCTGCATTACATTTGCAACACCTAATTTCCACTACGACTTTTTCACGCCTCTTAATTTTACTCCACACTTGAAACAATGTTGTACTTGTGTTATACTAGAGATGAGAGGTTATCGTGATAAAATTTTAGACAATTCACGAGTGAGTAGGTGAGCTTGGTTTATATTGTTGTACTTCGTGTGAGATTATCATTTTAAAGCAATTTACGAAGTTTCACGAAATATCACGAAAAAGCTAAAACACTAACTTTTATTGCAATTGTTATTTGATGAGGGAGAAATAAATTATTACATACCCCAAATGCTGTCGGGGCACGGATATTACCGGAAATACCTTTTTAATATTGGAAAAGTGGAAAACATGAGCTGCATATATAGCGACGGAGATATTGATGACGCAGAACACACTTTTTTCAAATGCAAACGATGGGAAATCCAGAGAACACAGCCAGAGTCAGATCTCGGAACAATAACTGCTGAAAATATAGTAGGTAAAATGTTACGTGGAAAGGAAGTATGGGAAAAAGTGGCGAAATATGTGTCGAAGTGCCGAATCTATACTTAAGGCGAAGAAGACTGATCTAGACAAGGAGATACAACGATTTGCCTTGACGCAGACAATAGACGACAGGGCGTAAGCAACACTGAGTCTCTATCCGAAGTAATGCTGACGCGGTACCGGATAGAGAAGAACTCAGAAGGAGGTAGGTTTTTAGTGGAATCACCACATACCGGATGTGCTACATCTGATGATCCGAAGGGATTTTCCTATCTCACAAAAAAAAAAAAAAAATTGTTATTTGATTATGTTACACCTACTTCTTATCCAATATAGCAAAATTTTTCAAGTAATTATAAATTTATGTCAACGATGCAGCCGCTTGGACTAACTTTAGACACTCAGCCTTTAGGCGAAACAAAATCAATACTTTATATACATATGTATATGGGTGGAATCATGCCGATCAGTCGAATTATTTGGAGTAGGTTTTCAGATTCTTCTCGAACTTTTGTACTACTTGCATTTGGTTCGGAGATACAGAAATGCCGTGAAAAAGTGGCACATTAATTACACATTTTTTAGGAGCAAAATGCAGGTTTTACTTTCTTCTTGCTTCCATCCCTCTCCGCAGTTTGAAAAAAAAACTCTAAGTTTCAAAAAAAAAATCCACTGTCCTGTCCCATTATTGGAAGGGCAAAATGAGGCAAAACGAAAACACCATATATCGAATTTTAAAAAAAAATTATTTTCATTGTAATGCCTTAGAATTAATTCTTCTTATACATAAATGCAATGGAGAAAAAATTTTGTTTTTTCCCGTGTTATCCCCTCAAAATACAAAATGGCTGGCTGGAGTACATACCATGGCTGTTTGCTGCATGTCCACCACGTCGCTCATCAGCATCCAAGTTTGCTTCGAACCCAGGCCATGACTAATTGTATACTGTTTTAAGGCAGCAGCGCATAGCCATCCTACCACCTGAGCTCTTTATTACTCTGACTGTCTATAAATATAAATCTAATTGATAAACTTTCCATTTAATCACTGTATTTTTCTGTTGATTGTAATACATTTTATTGATTTACTTTACATTTCAAAAGCTTGTGTAAGTGCACAGCAGCAAGTTTATTTTATGCGCTTACACGACATGTACGAAATTCGCAGTGCAAAATTTGTCAGATATGTATATCTGACTGAAAGGGGCTTAAGTGCTCAACGTATTATGTCGTTGAGCTCATAAGCGCCCTAACTCCCATTTTTTTCAATTTCGATTTTTTTGCGTATTTTAATTAAAATTAATCAAAGGCGTTTTTCTACATGAGACCAACAATATACAGATGTACGATGGAACAGAAGCTTGATAATATTTTTAACCATATGATTGTCAGCATATACATATGTACATAAGTTCTTATATGCCGCCTCAACATTAGACTAAAGCTAGGTATAGACGATTGTAAGATCTTACAATATTGTCAGAAAATGTATAGAATTTTTTTAACCAATCGTGAGAACTTACAATTTCTTCCTGACAGTATTGTAAGCAAAAGCATTGGCAGGCCACCTACCTAACAATTAATTGTCAGTTAACTGTCAATCGTCTGAACACTTTGACATCATCATTGCTAATACATTGCCAGGCATTGGCATATTGTAAGATGCATAAATTCTCAACACATTACAATAGCGTCATTGTCAGAGTAATGACAAAGAATATTAAAGAAAAATGTGTGTGTACGAAAGGGAGAGAAAAAACAAGAGAATAGTAAAAATGTGAGTACGAGAGGGTAAAAAGTTGCAGAAAAGAGAATAAAAAAATTAAAAACAAGGCTATTGAGCGAGAAAAATAAAGAATGAATAATGACATGTGTGCGTGTGTGTGCGTATTTTGATAATGACAATTGGTTGACAACATGTGATACGTAGAAAATCTCACATCCGTGTAAAGGTGGGATCACACGATTGCCGCAATGCACCAATTTTACACAATTTTTATTGGCCTGAATTGGTGCATAATAAAAAATTTGTCCCAATCAAATTCTCTGCAATCACATGATTGTCACATTTTACTGAAATTTTATTGTCGCAAATTGCCGCAAAACAATTTAGTCCCAATAATTGCAGCAACTCTGAGAAACAGCTGTTATAGCTGATGACAAACTTTGTTTTCCCAAAAAAAAAAATGAATTAAATGTTAAAAATATGGTTTGTTCATTAAAAAGAAAGAAAATTGCTTCGGCTATTATTATAATGTGCGGGCTGAAAAAGCAAAAAATGAATAGTAACAACAATTGAATTTTACTGATTGAAAAGCAGAAATCATGTTTGGAAGACGCGTTTAAACAATTTTGAAACTAAATAAATGTATACATATATATGTATGTATGTATGTAAGTATATTATTGGCGGGCATTGTCTTCTTTGGTTGCCGCATGAGAACACAATAAATATTGGTGCATTTTTAGAATTTTTATTGGTGATTAGTTGTATGTCAAGTGTTCATACGGTTGTCGCATCAGGGTTGTATTTGATTGAGACAACTAGGAACAACATTCGTTTTGGTTGCCGCATGAGCCAATAAATTGTGCTATCACACGATTGGCACACAAAATGTAACAAAAATTGATGCATTGCGGCAATCGTATGATCCCACCTTAAGCTGGCAATTTTCGTTGGTAGCTAAATTTATTGTCAGGCAATTCTCTGGCAATGAAATTGTAAGATTTTATTGCAATTTTCTTAGTGCTGACAATTTTGTATTTCTAGTAGATTGCTAGCACATTGTTAGGTCTTACAATATTGTAAGATCTGACAACCGTCTATACGAAGCCTAAGCTTAAGACTTGTGTACATTTAATAATGTACACAAGTAGAAATAAGTTTATGGCCGAATGGGTGATACTGAGAAGCTTTAAAAACTTTCTAGGCTTGCTTTCGTTGTGCTCTTTATTTAATATTAATTATATCAATTACTTCCAAAGGTGAGCTTTAGTACATTTACATACATCGATAAAATCTAAGCAGGGGCCGAATCACAGTGCTCATAATCGAATTACGTATCGAGTGAAAATACAAAATAAGCACTATGGAAAGGAATACCGTACGTCTGCCTCTGTTTATTTTGCTAATTTTTTCTAATTTAATAGTTTTCCCATCGTTTCGGAGTATTACAGTCGGATAGTTTCAAAGGTAGATAGAAAAAGTTTTTATATTTATACCTACATGCATATTTGAGATGGTCTTATAAAGGGTCCGCTATCTAACGTTTTTTTTTTCAACTAGTGCTTACTTCGTGAATGGTAACACTCAGCTCATGTCTGATTTGACTGATAATTAGTTTTATCCTTCCGCTGAACGAATATGGTTGTGTATACGCTTCGCTAAGTGGGCCTTCGATCGACTTACAGAAGATGGCGATTTTGCCAAAAAAAAAAAAAATCATCTTTTCAGATGAAGCCCATTTTGATCTTGGCGGGTATGTAAACAAGCAGTTATCAGTTATCGGGCCATGTTGAACGAATTTTTGTTCACAAGAATTGAAGAGGAGGATACACGGAGTGAAAACTTCCTAAGAGATTCAATAAGGTTTTCTCTTTGAAACGTTTTTAGGCTGAGGGGTATCCCAGCAGAGAGAAAAGAAGATTTTTCTATGGGTATTTCTTATTATTTCCATGTTGCAAATCTTATTAATTGTCTCAACAAGAAAAACACATACAACCAAGAAGAAAACTTGTTACTCACGTTTGTTTTTACTCAGTTTCCGATTTGCATGGTACAAAAAAAAAAAAATCTATAGAGAAGAACTTATTGATTCTATTAGGCTTTCTTGTAAATTGTATACAATAAGGATTTCTTATTGATTTTATTAGGTTATCCTATTAATTTTTCCCTATTGATTTTATTAGTTTCCTATATAAACACACTTAAGTCATCTTTTTAATTTCATTAATTGTTGTTTGTTCAATAAGGTTTTCCCATTTAAAATAATAAGGAATCCTTCTTGAAAAAAACCATAGAGATATCTTATTGATTTTGTTCTACTTTATTAGGTGCTTTTTTCTCTGTGTATTGGCAACATTTGGTTTCAACAGGATGGCGCTACGTGACACACAGCCAAAGCTACACTCGATGTTTTGCGCCGTTTTCAAAAAAAAAAAAAATGCGGTCGGGGGACCCCCGTTAGGAACGAAGTTCCTTACGTTTTTTTTTCATCTTTGAATGTAATACAAGGTGAAATCTGTATGTTTTATTTTGTGTTGTTTTTGAAATTTTTAAATTTTATGATTCTTTAAATTTTTGGAACGTATTATTTTTTACTTTAGACACATGCAGTACTTTTTTGTCAATCTGCTACAAAACGGTGTCTCCGCTGCTGTCAGCGGAGACACCGCCCGTCATACACAATTGCTTGTCGACAGTACACCAATACATATAAACAGCTCACACGCTTTCGTGACGATTTCTATTAATTTCCACTACCAGCAAACCTCGTTAAGGAACTTCGTTCCAAAAAAAAAGTTATTTGGCGGACCCTTTATCTATTATGTACCGTATTTGAATTATTATTATTATTAAAAATATGCTTTTAGTTAAAATATCAATAATTTGCGGCTCTTACATATCTTTTCGGGTGAAAATTAGTATATTATCGTGGAGGTTGATTTATTGCGTGGATAAATGTATCATGTTCCCAGGGAAAAAGATGTGTTTCTCAGTGATAACGTTTAAATCACACTTAAGTACTCGCACACAGAGTGCAACAATATGGAAGTGCAAGTGATAAAACGACAACAACAAATATGATTTCCCAAAATAGCAACAACAGTTGTACTGTTAGCTTTAGAACAAATACCAAAAATAGCAACAAAAAAAAAGAATAAGAGGTTTAAGCAGAGCAGGCCAGTCAGATAAAACACACATTTATGCAATACATACTTGCATACATATTTATTTTTTTCGACTTGGAAATGAAATGAGTTTCCAAACGATAATGACCAAAAGGCCGACGAAGAGACCAATAAAATATTGAAAACCGAAAAATAACGAACTAGAGAAAGCGAACCAGAAAGAAAAGATAAATCGTTAAAGCATTAGTTAAAAGGGTTTTTGAATTTAGTACATAATCGGTCTTCGTGAAGTTCACAACACAATAATCGGTGGAGCAACTAAATATCGCAAGAAAATTATTGAGATTGGATGAAAGCAGTGCTTTATCTATTACTTTAAAATAAAAATATAAAAAATTGTCATATAAAAATGAAAACAGTAAGTGTTAATATCAATTCTGAAAGGAAGTTGGCATGTAATATATAAAGTTCAACTCAAAAAATATATGTATGTATATATATTAGGGTGGATGGATGTAGCAATCGATATTGGGTCATAGATTTTTCGATAACTTTTGGCATGAGGAAAAAAATTTTTATAAGATCTAGCAAAACATTTTTGCTGATCGCTCAATATTGATTTATTTGTATTGTCGTGTGGAAGTCCCCCTAAGGAGGTGTGTTATGGAGTTGGTGTGTTCAAAAAAATATTGGAGACAACAAATTATTGAAGGTTGAACCTACATATGACTACTCTACGGGCAGCCTGGAAAATGTTCCCCTTATCACTGTTATCAGTCCCAGAGTGTACATCTTGAGGGGGACTCCCATACAAAAAGTTCAAATTCGGGCGCCACGAAAATGATCTTTTTGCTAAGTGTAGGACAAATTTTTTTCCATTGGAAGAGCTATCGATAGCACTTACAAATCGATCCAACCTAATATACAAACATGTATGTATATGTGTATTCAAAAATAAGTGGAAATAAAATCTCATATACAAAAAAAAACTGTATTGGAAAAAATAAGTTCAATAACTGAAAACAAAAATATAAATTTACCAATATTTTTATCTTATCACTCTTTTGTTTGCTTTATATTCTGGGGCAGACATTGGACTTTTTTGTTGTTTAATAACAAAAAATAGTCCGCCTAATTAAAAAACCAAAAAATATTGGAAAACTTAAAAATACATATAATTAAATCTAATTCATATCGGTTATTTTTTTTTTTCTAGATAATCTTCGCATCACTCTTGGTGTGCCTTCTGGTAACGGCCATAAACGCCGATAAGTCCCACAAAAATCAGGCTAAGCTTGTAAAAAGTGGTCATGAGGATCACAAAAGACACGTTACCGATTTAGAGACTGTAAACGAAAACGAAAAGGAGGTTGAGCCCCATAATCCCGCAAAAGAACAAACTGAAACGAAACCTCCAGCAGCCGCTGGACGTAAACATCGCAATAATCATCATGGCAAAAATAAAAAGGGCGGCAGCAACACTGACGCCCATACCGGCCGTGTACGCAAATCACAGCAACCGAAACCAAACAAACATAATGGGCAACGATCCCATCACAATAACAAGCAACACGGTCGCAAGCATGGGCGTGGCAAGCAAGTCCAATAGGTTCCACTAAATATTACTTCTATGTGTGTAATAGAAATAAATAAAAATCGTACAAAATGTAATTTTTCGTAATTGAATTTTAAATTAAGAAAATACTGAACTTATTTAATAAATTCAAAAACCGAATAAACCAAAATTTGCAAAATTTATTTTAGAAAGTCTTCCAGAAACTAAAAACTTCTTTGACAAAACAAATCTTTTGTATATACATACATATAAACAATTCATAATGAATAAAATTATTGGCATATAGAAGAGAGTGTCTGCAGGACGAGTATAATAATGGCCTTTGAACCTTATAACCTAAACGGGGCATAAACACACCGCTCCAAAGTTCCATAATCTGTAGATGTCCTCAAGCAAAGGCTGAAAAAATGTATCTACTTCATTGCTTTTGTTTTTAAGTTTTCTACCCATCTAGGACTACTGTTTGGCTAATGGAGGAGTCAACTCAAGGGCGCTTTACAAACATTTTCTTTCATAGACTTGCCAACGAAATTTTTGTGAACATAATATTGTCTAAGGTTATGCCAAATTAAATGCGATTTTTTTTTTTTTACTTTAAAAAGTACATTATTTTTATTGTCTAATTAAGAAAAACTTTGTGTTAAAGCAGCCACTCTACAAATATGTATAATTATTTGAAACGTAATACTATAGGGTATATTGAAGTAGGAAATTGGAAAAACTTGTTGAAGAAACAAGAGCATTGCATACAGGTAATCCTCGATTAGCGAGGTTTCTTACTCTTAAACCCTTTACTATAAAGGTGTGTATAGATTTGTTTCGCAATAACTATCATTTTTAAACACTGGTTTTAAAGCCATTAGACAATTTATTGACCCCAATTTTAAATTACTTGCTTTGTAACTATCTCTTTGAAAATCGGGTTCAAAATTACTGAGAAATAGAAAAAATAAATTACTACTAAATGCTTTTTTTTTAGTGTAAGAATTTACACTTTTTATTTTAATTCTAGGTTTGAGCTGATGGCCACGGTTGCTAGTGCTCCTTCTCTAAAATTTAGTCTTACCCCCAATTTTCGACTTGGATTTTAAATCTACTAAACAAACTGAGAATAAATCACTTGACAGCTGCTAAATCTACTGCTATACATCGCAAAAAAAACACCCTTTATAATAAGAGTAATAATAACGGGTGTCCCAACAATTTCGTTATGCTACATAACTTGGTAAAGGTTCGGCCCGGCTGAATATGTCATTCTTACTTGTTATTTAAACGTATTAGCTACACGATTTTAATATTAAGCGCTTAAAAAATTATGCCAGCCTCATTTTCGCGAAATATAGCACTATGTATGTACATTTCTAAAATCTCCGTAAAATGGCAGCGATTAAGTCAGGACTTTGAAACGGCTGAAAAATTGAGAGAGAAGTCCGCAAGTTTAGTAAATTGTCTTCTATTAAATAATAAAGAAATCGAAAACTAAGCTCGAACTGGGGCCAAATTCTGGCACTCGTGATTGAACGATTTCGTTATAGAATGCTGTGAGCTTTTGCTCATTTCGTTTTTGCTCTACATTGTTTTTATTATCGAGTATATTCGATCCCTGGTGTTTATGTTTTAATTCGATTGCTTACAACCATATCATGGTTGTCTGCAGCCATAATATTCAATTCAACCATATTTCCCAACAATATTATATTCCCCTTCGAATACATGTTTTTTCTATGTGCATATATACATATGTACGTTATAAATATACATTTGAAAATGGCTGAAATCATGATACAACTAACAAGGTAGCCTCTTCACTACAATAAGAACAACTTCAATAAAAATAACATGCATTTTGTTTCTGTACAACTTATGCAAACTGTCAAAAAGACTCCACTTCTACATTTACAGAAGAGAGATGCACTGAGATTACGCGGATTAGCTATCTCGTTTTGGCTGCCTTTCATCTCTGCAATCTCTTGGCAACCTAAAGTAGTCAGATGATTAACGGTTTAGCTGACGAGGCTACCTTGTTAATTGTATCATGGCTGAAATCAACTTCTAGACAGATTGTGTAAAGAGATAGGCTATAGTATGCATTTTTTACGAAAAACAAATGTAAACAAAACAAAAAAATAACACGTTTTTATGAGCAACCACCACCGAAACAGCAAAAATTTAATAATTTAAAGTAAAGTAAAAGTGAAAATTTGGTTAAAAGTAGTCAACTGAAAATCCTCTTTGGCTTAGGATTTGATAATACATAGTTAAGCGTTTGGAAATTGATTACAAAGAGCATGTATTTTTGCCTCACAAAACCACCACTACAAAGTAAAATTAAAACACTGTCCTTAAAGTTACAAAATAAAACATAATTAAATATTGTTCAGCACATTATAAACAGTGAACACTATAAAGTTTTATATTATAAAAAACCATTTAATATACTTTTTAAGCATTCATAAGTTTATAATAAAAAAAAAACACCACTTTTTCTGTAAAAAATGCTTTTTGTTTTGTTTTGACCACAAGTTCTCGAACGATTGTGAAAGCGAGACATACAGATCTTTGTGCTGACTTGTTATCTCATTCTGGTCGCGTGTACTTTGTGCCTATGATACAACTAATAAGCTAGCCTCATCAGCTGAGCCGTTAATCATCTGACTACTTAAAACTGTCCAGAGAATACAGAGGTGAAAACCAGCCAAAACGAGATAGCAAATCAGTGCAAGCTCTGTTCATCTCTCTTCTGTAAATGTAGAAGTGGCGTCGTTTTGACAGTTTTCAGAAGTTGTACAAAAACAAAATGAATGTAATTTTTGTAGAAGTTGTTCTTATTGTAGGGAAAATGTTACCTTATTAGTTGTATCATGTTTTGACCTGACTTATTATGACAAAAATTTCTCAAGTTTATTAAATAGTTATTTAACAAATCTTGGATAGAAGTGTATAAACCAAAAATACTTTTTGTAGGGCGTAAATATTTACCTAACTGTGATATGTTTCTCTTACGTTACATCAAGGCCGAACAATAATCGCTCTTCACAACCAAACTCTACAATATATGATAGGCGTGTCACAACATAAGATAACGCATCAGGTTTTGATACCAACTAAAAGCGTTAAAAAGGAGGTCGGGTGAAAGCAACGCTTTCGCTCAGATTCTGTTCTTAGTATTAAGTAACAAAAGCATCGTCCAAATTTTTGCTGGAAGCCATAAAAGCTTTATTATGCTTTTTCTTAAAAAATATTAAAATGCATGAAACACAACAACAAAAGGAATATTAACGAAATATAACAGAAAGGCAAAGCAAAGTTTAATTTCATTATTTTTTATTTTTTTCAGTCAACATTGTCCGCTTTTAAGTGTTGAAAATAATTGTTGTCCATACATACATGTACATACTTACTTATATGTATGTACATACATACGTGCAATCTTTTTATACTTCACACTCCAAATAATGATCATAACTGTGGTCGTCTCATCGTTATTATTATTTTCGTCATAAAAACTTCATCAAGCATTTTATTCATAAATCTTATTAAATAAAACAGTGGAATCAACTAAAAAACTTTTAAGAAGGCAGCAGTTTAGTGAGTGCATACATACATATGTGTGAAAATATGTACACATGTATGTATGTACGTACGTAGTTTAATGCAAAAAAGGTTCACTATAACCTTTTCATAGAGGAAAACAGCGTTTGCCTACCTTTCTACTCTAAAGCAAAGCTATCAATAACTTGCCCATAGAAAAGTTAGGCTATCGATAACACAGGCCAACACTCAATTTGCTTCTTTGAATTTATCAACTGATTCTAGTTAATTTGGGTGCACTGAAAAAATCAAATCTGTAATCAGTTTGTCTCTCTCAGCTCTAGTTTTCATGATATAGCTTTTTTATACACTCCACTAGTGACCCCCAATTACAACCGTCTGCCCGTCTGTCAGTTTTTTAAAAAAAAATGTTTCCATCAAAATTTTTTATTTACAGTTATGGTATTTGCCAAAGAACATTTTTCGTGCTTTACACCCTAATCAGGAGCGAACCAACATGCTTTGCCATACAAAATTTTGAGAGCGAATGAAGTTGCTTCATATTGAAGCTGCATGCGAAGCATGCAAAATTCCTGTCATCTCTAATTTATATCGCAATTTTATCTGCACTATCTGTCAAAATCATACATTGTAAACAAAAAAATAAATAAATAAAAAACAAAGAAAAAGTAATTGTCTCATAAAAATAAAAGTTAAGTTGTGGATTGTATTTAATGCCGTGCAATATCAACACCGAAGACATTTCCAAATGAATGTGGATTTTTTGCGACAACACTTTCACTTACTTTTTTGTCCATTTAGAAAAATTTGCTTCACGAAATTAATGGACAATTTATGTTGGCTTTTTAAAAACAAAAGTCAAATCGAAGCACATAGACGAATCGTGTAAGCAGTGTAATTCATAAATATGATTGAGAGAGCGAAGCGGGTGATTCAACTCGTATTGGAAACATACTATTAAGTTTAGAGCAGACTTTTGCGGGTAAAGTCGGCTTTGTCTGGTCTATAGCAGACAAAAAGCTTACTTTTATTTAGCAGCAACTTAAAATTGCTTAAGGTATAATTTTGCGATGTCTGAAGGTATGGCCCATTGATATCTCATGTATCGAAAAGTAAAGTTATCGACCATTTTTCTACGAAAAAATTGTTAATTTTTCTATCGAAAACAAGGTTGAACATAACTTTCCTGCACAAAAGTACAGTTATCGATAAATTTCCTGTACAAAAAGGAATGATATCGATAACTTCTTTATAAAACAAAAAATTAACCCTGCCTCTTCTACAGAAAAGTAAACGTGCTCATAAGTATTGCATACAAAAGGCAATTTATCAATAAATTTTCTCTAGAAAAGTAAACTTGTCTGCAACTTTACCTTGCATAGCGAGGTTATCGCTATAACTATTCTACGAAAAGGAAAAGCTAGCAGCAACTGTTCTATGAAAAAATAAAATATTGGAAAGTAAAGGCATAGATAACCTCTTTAAAACTACTAATCATTGTTTTTTTTTTTTCTTTCTTGAGAAAAGATAAACTTTCGCTAACTTTTCTTAAGCAAAGTAAAGATTTTCTACATAAAAGTAAAATTATTGGGACTATTCCATGGAAAAGAATATTTTTGAAGGCTTTTCTGTAAACAAGTAAGCTTATCGATAATTTTACTTTCCTACAGAAATAATACCAGTTAAATGAATACCAGTTAAATGAATACTTCCAGTTAAATGCTGACGGATATCGGTTGTAGATCGGTTAAGGCTTCCAGTTAGTTTATTAAGAGCAAACTGAAAACCCTAACCGAAACTCTTGTGTACAAGTGATTTTGCATCTCTGTCTATCTAATTAATTTCAGAAGACTACGTAACATATACCTGTGCTGCTTACTCTGCTTAGTTTTATAATTGAATGATTACCAATATATTGATTAGCTTTGACTAGTCAGTCATAACGTAAATGTTGGTTGGTTAGCCTTAACGAAAATATTGCGCAATTAAAATGTTTTTAATTTTCATTTTAAATTAAAATTTTTATTAAAAATAAACAATTCAAAACAAATAATTAACATAAAAAAATCAAAAAAAAAAAAAAACAATGAAGCTAGTTTTTCGCCCATCTCTTTTTGGTTTAAGAGCTTCGTGTAGAACTGTAATGAAAAGCAGAGTAATATTTTAAAAGAATGAGGTATGATGATAACGGATACAATATTCTAGGATAAAATAAATATTATCTGAGGTCCAAAAATAGACACTTAAAATGTTTTCAGTCTTTTTCAACCGTCTGTATGCCGCCAACAATTCGTTGATGCTAATCTCGAAAAAATCTTAAAAGAATGCTTCTTAACTACTTATTCCATAATTCCCATGAACAAAATCAGAATCAGAAATGTTCAAACAAACCTTTAACACAGTTTTTCGAATAAAAGAGTTGCAAAACGGAAGAAAAAAATTTTCACTATGTTAAAGGTTTGTTTGAACATTTCTGATTCTCATTTTGTTCATGGGAATTATGGAATAAGTAGTTAAGTTTCAAACATTCTTTTAAGAATTTTTCGAGTCTACTGATGAGTTGATTAGCATCAACGAAATGTTGGCGACTTACAGACGACTGAAAAAGACAGAAAACATTTGAAAGGTCTATGTTTGGACCTGAATTAATACATTTCAATTGGCTCTTAAAGCAAATAAATAATTAAGTTCATATTTCTATACTCTTTACATTACTTCATATTAGTAATTCATATGGCAACGCCACAATTTAGCAGACAAACAACAACAAATTTTAATTTCTGCTTAAAAGCTGTTTTAGATACAAATTTACAATTTTGTAATTCATAATATTTCTTACATTTCTCATATATAGCCTGTGTTACTTTTCAGACATCCAGTGATATAGATATCTGGGTATAAAATTTAATAGCTTTCTAACGAAATCACTGTGCGTTCCTTACCTATAATTTATTACTCTGAGATGAGCAAACACACCCACAAAAAAATAAATAAATAAAAAATAAAAAATTATATTAAAAGACCTTAACTCTGGGGTGGGCAAAGGCGACTCCGGAGGGAATTTCCCCTCTACCCGAACCTCGCCATATCTACGCCAATGTCACTGACATACATACATATGTATATACGTATGTATAATAAACCAACAAAATGCATGTACCTACAATATGTATGAAATTTATCTGAAACAAATACACAATCATGTGAGTAGTAGAGGGGTCAAGTTAATCATTAAAATGTAACACTTACCATAACAACAATCCATCGGTCACACAAAGAAAAAGAAAAAATTTCTTTGTTGCTAATTAAACCAGAGTTAATTTTCATTCATTCGTAGTTTTAAATTTACAACATGACTACAAACAGCGTTAAAATGTTTATAACTGAAAGATAATAAAACTTTAAAAGAAAAGTCATGTTTAGCAAAAAGAATTGCAAAAGTAAAGAAATAAGTGCCAAATTAGCTCTAAAAGCAACAAATGTTTGAACTAAAGTGCCACTCGTACGTGAATACATACATACATACATACATACAGACATCTTACTGTGTCAACATTTGAAAATTAAATATTTTAAGTTGTGAATCAACTAAAATCTTAGCAAACAAAATATACTTAAGACAAAGTTCGTTGTTACCATAAGTTTGATCCCGTCCGTACTTTTTGGGCAAAGTTCGGTAAAATTATCTCTTAATAATAGACAGAAATGTACACAACAAGGGGACCACTAAAACCCACATTTATATCCCAAAAAATAGCATATGGTCAGTTTTGATGTTGTAATGAAAATTGAAACATAAATCTGGGAAAAATTACGCATTTAGATTTTAAAGGTACTTTTATATGAAATACTAATTAAAAAACATCAAAACTGTTGTTCCGATGAAGTTTTTTTTTTTTATTCTAGATTACTTTTTGCAAGAGCTGATTGTTTAACTACTTGCCCATACCACGAAAACAAACTTACTGCCTGTTCCTCAGTGTCGAAGTCGTGCGATTCTATGCATTCTAAGCAAAAGAAAATTGTTTTGGGTTCCTCTATGATGTGGTTTTATTCGAGCGATGACTCCATCGACAAGTCGAAAAGCTGTAAGTGTTTTCGTACAAAATTCAGTCCCTCTATTTCGATCATGGCGTCAACACTGCGAACACAAACGTCAGAATCAAGCACTTGTTATTTTGCTATCCAGAGGGAGTTTTTATTTAAAAAAAATTTCATGTTTCTCTGTTAGAAAACCGGGAAATAAAACTGGACAGTTCACATATGTATTTTCCATTTTCCTTTTAGTTAGTAAATAGAATAAGCAATTATCATATGTACGAGGTCAGATCAAAAAATAACCGCTATTTTCAGTTTTTTCAAAAAGTATTTATTTATTCATCAATAACTATCTTGTCTCCCCTCAGATATAATACACTTATGCCAGCGTTTTTCCAATCCTCGATACACTTCTGAAACGCGCTTTTTGGTATCGCCAACAGCTCCTGTTTCGATTTTTCTTTTATCTCCTCAATTGTAGCAAAACGATTTCTTTTCATCGGTGTCTTTCTTCAGTTTTGGGAAGAGGAAAAAGTCCGCTGAATACGGTGATACTGCTGGTGCGTTATCATGGTGCAAAATTCATTATTTACATATACACTCATAGAAAAACCATTATAGCTATGATGTATTTTAACATGAATACAATGACAAAAAACATCGTTTTTGACCCCATGACACTTTTCATCACGGTGATGTCAAATTTTACATAAGATGTTCTAATTGTTATTAGCGATAAATATAACAATTGTTACATCAATGTCATGTCATTCATGATTACTCGTACGTCAATATGGTGAAACTTTAGCTTCAGAGACATGACCAATTGAAATAAATGCAATGACAAAGTATTATCAATACACTGACAAACTAACATCAGCTAAACGACAACTTCGATTGAATTTGATGTTAAAAACTCATCTATCCGATCATATACTAACATTACAGAAATGACTTCAACTAAAAGATTATTCGAATTGAAAAAGTAAAACTACTGAAATTATTTAAAAAAAAAAAAATTTATTAATAAAACAAAATAATTAAAAAAATTATAAAATAATAATAAAAAATAGATTTCTTTGTAGACTAAGCAGCAAACATGCATAAACGCGGTTACCTGATAGATATGATTAGCATGTTTGTTTTGTTCCGTTCTTTGATGTCAAAGAAAGTTACGTAAGTGTCATCAATATAATGTTTATGAAAAATTACTGCAGGGATGGCAAATATACGTCAATATGATGACATTTATTGCAACCGTTTAGGAATACAATTAAACACAAAAATAATAAATTAAACCATAAGTTTTTTTTAAATATAATTATAATTAATAAAACTTAACACAGTTTTATTTCTTTCCTTTTGGTAAAACTTATAAAAGTTATTAACATTTTGCACCATAGAATTGATGTCACAGCAGTCTTCACATTGATGACACTCAATTTATGCCGAAACTCTCTATTGACTTTTGTCATCAGGTTAATGTCAGGTTTTACATCTTCGATGTCGTTTGGCATAATATTGATGTTAAAATTTTTATGATACGCTGTCATCAGTATGAAAATACATTTTTCTATGAGTGTATAGAAAATACCAAGGAACTGTTATTGCATCTGCCGGACTTTTGCACAGTTTTGCAGGTGGAAATTCGGGCCATTACGGAGTGTATTTTTAGTTTTCTAATGCTCAATGAAATGGGAAGGTCAGGACTTGTGAATGTATTCGTGGATAGTCAAATGGAAATTAGAGCAATTTCAGCTGAGCCGATTAAATCGCAAACAGTTTGGGATTGCAAAAACTGTATTAACAGTTATTCGACTCACGGTGAATTGCGCATCATATGGGTGACAGGGCGTGCTGGAATAAGTGGTAATGAACGAGCAAACTCACTTTCTTCAAGAGCAAGGGAGTTAAGTAACACAAACTTGGTATTCGCGAAACCTTTCGATGCAGTTAAATCTGAGCTAAAGAACTGAGCCCATTTAACTCTCTAGAATAACGAAACCGTAGGAATCAATGCAGGGATTCTATGGGAGGTTCCAGACGAGGAAAAAACGGGGGACTGCTAAGACTTAGCAAGCCAAAATTAAGTAGAATAATGGGAGTTATAAGAGGTCACGCTCAGCTACTGGCACATCTTAACCATATAGGAATAGGGCGGCGCGTCTTCCACCTAGAAAAAGCTGCTTGTATGTTACCCATGACAATTTCACCATGGCGTGTAGTATTTTCATTTTATTTGAAGTGCGATCATTTGAATGCAACATGTAATTTGTGTTAGATTTTTCAGCAGTCGCAAGTAATGTATTTAGGTTTTTGTCTCGTAAAGTTCAGTGAAAGTATTAAAGCGTATACAAGAGTATGTACTGTACTTGTGTGGGTTTGGACACCTATAGCTCTTGATAACAAATCAAATATTTTTGGTTTCCATAGTGTTACGGGATACTAACAAAAATGTTTCCTCTTAATATAAACCTGCTGATTAAGCATGTTAATCATGTCTCTCCCTCTTTGCTTATCTCTTTGATAAAGTGCTACCTTGATGAATGATAAAACAGGTATATACATACATATGTATGTATGTATATCATTTCTTCCAACTTTTTCTACCCCTTCCTTCAATTTTTCTATTCAATTTTACAACTGCTTTAATGTGATAGCATTTTTCATATTAAACAAAATGGCTAAAACACAATTGCACTCGGTGAAAAAGTTCTCACTTCCAAAACAAACACTGACGTGTCGCTCAGATGCAAAATGAATTTTACTGTGTGAATGATAAGAGTCTTAAAGGCTCAATCGTATGACGTCTGTAATATCTTTGTCAAACTTAAAAGCTTCAAATGTTAATGATTTCATGAAATTTTATTTTAATTTTTAGATGGAAAAATCAAAAAGTTTCGACGAGTGTATGGCACATTTCAAATCAGTTGTTATTTGTTATAATAGATTTTTTGAATCAACCCCAGGCCACGTAAACGGGATGATGGCGATAAAATTCATTAACTGCATTGCCACCGCCATAGCCCCAACGTCTGCCAAAATCATAGCCGCTGCCATATTTGTAACCGCTGCCGTAACCGTAACCCGACCGGGCATACTTGCCCCCAGCTGAGCCAATGTTAGTTGTAGTGGTCAAAGGAGCCGTTATCGCCGCAGTTGTGGCCAATGGTATGCCAGAGGCAACTAAAGGGCTAGAATATACACTGGGCTGGTAGTAACCATAACCAAAAGTTTCAGATGTGCTTAAGTCTTCCTTGGAAGATTTTTCCTGTTCAAAAACAATTATAATAAAAGAGACCATCAAATAGTAAAATTTTAATAATATTTGAATGTAGTAAAATTTAGACTTGTAGAATTTTTATACACATGTATAATTGCAATAATATCTTGAATTACAATGATATCTTGAATTATAATAATTTATAATTCAAGATATCACAGAAAGTATTTTCTTATCTCTTCTTTTTATACCCTTTACAACAAGTGCAAGGGTATAATAAGCTTGTGAGTTCGTTTGTAACTTCCACAATTTCCATTTCCGACCTATTAGAGTATGTATCAAGCGCGGGGGGATATATCACTTCACCCCCCCCCCCCCCCCTCACAAAATGATAAATACATTTATTTCGGTAATAAGCGATTTACCACTAAAGGGCAATTCAGAATATTATACAAGTATAAATACTTTTATCAAGTTTTGTGAGATGAAAGTATAATTAGATTTCTTGCGACTGTCATAAAGTCTAACGTAAATTACATTTTACATTCACACCAACACACTTCAAACAAAAGCGGTACTCAGCGTTTGGTGCGTTTTTTGGTTGCGACTATTTGCATTTGCGATTATATTGCAATTAATACTGAGCACCCTTTTTAACAGCTTTGCAAATTTTATTGCACTCCAAATAACAGCCGATAAATTAATGCACAATTTTTAGTTTTTCAGGTTTTATTTTTTTGGTAATCGCTGCTGGCTTCATCTCTACAACTTTTTGTTTGCTTTGTTTTAAAAAGTCAGCTGTTCGAGTGTCAGTGTTGCAAACGCAATACTCATACGCAAAAAAGCAACACGTAATTAGCGGTGCGTAAATGCAAAAATATTGCGAGTGCAACCTTGTATATTTTGTTGTTGGGTTGCAAAGAAAAAGCAACGATTTCTTGCATTCGCACTTACGCAAGACATTTGCACCAAATAATGAACTGCGCTAAAATAAAAAATTTTAGTGGAAAAGAAATCAGCTGTTGCATATGTATGTACATACGTTAATCATAAAAGTGCCAACATAAAGCTTTACACCGCGGCAGAAGAGCAATTTCATGTTGGCAGTGGTCGTGCCGGCGCTAAAAAATATTCAGCAGCTAAAATAATAGTTATGTAAAACAGAGCCAAATTGAATAACACAAAAATAGTTTATCTTCTAAATACAGCTAGAGCAAAATACATTTGTATACGGTAACCAAATTCCAAATTTCGAACCCTTGTATAACGAAGTCAAATACCAACAGTGACGACACGCCATCGGCTGTGAAACAACTGGCTAGTAAATTTTTCAACAGCTGCTTGTGTTAAAAAAACAACCCTGATCGAATGAAATGTATTATCGTTTAGAAAATTTTCAAAAAACGGTGAAGTCTTATGGGATGTTAATTTTTTATCGTATTATTTCTCGTTTTCATAACACAATGAATTTTTGGCAAGAATTAATACACAGTATAATAGTCTGAATTGCCCTTAATAAGGCTTTATTTTATGCCATACAAAATTTACCCCCACCCCCAAAAGCTTTAGCTGGATCCGCGCCTGGTATGTATATATACTCTGGATTAGTAGCAATAGAAAAGGCATTTCAGCAATGTCCGTATGTCGGCAGACAGTTGAAATCAAGTTTCTGAGAAAACTACTTGATTAAGGCTTTTGTATACTGTGTCATGTATTTTGTAAAATCGGCTCACGGATAGCCGAGATATAGGCAAAAATTCGGTATTTGAGGAGGAAAAAATGGGCGTTTTTTGATAAAAATTTTTTTTGCGTTATAGGCATAAGAAGTAAAAAAAACCTAAACAGTTCGATATATGTCCACATATAGCCGAGATATAGCGAAAACTAGTTTTGTAGGACATTTCAATTGTAAGCGAGTTAACACAGTATTTTATACCAAAAAGTGAATCTGACGACGAAATGTCGTCGGCATATAGACAGCTGAAGAATACAGCAAAATTATTTTGAAAAGGTTCATTTTTGGACCTGAATTAATATATTAAAAGAAGTTTATTAGGGTTCGAAAAACGTGTTTCCTATATCGCACCATATAGACGAGATATATTGCGAAACCCAGCTTGTGAGCAAATTTCAGCTAAAAGCAATCAATATGTTATTATAAAAAAATTATATTTTATGCAAATATGTGAATGACAGTTACCAAGAGTCGAAAAAAATTTGTTAGATATCGGTTCATATACCCGATATATACCAGGGTTTTAAGAAATTTCAAATAAGCAAGATAAAACAAATTTTATACCGAAAAGTTCGTCTGGTGATAAAAAAAAAAGGTTATTTATGGTCGAACAAATGTTTTCCGTCACCGCTCCTCTTAAACCCGATGTATAGCAAGCGAATCATGGGCATCAAGGAAGTTTCAGCCAAAAAGCGAGGTAAAATGGTTTTTGATAGTGAAAGGTGAATCCAGTGATGATATAAAAGACTTAGATATAAAAGATTTAGATATAAAAATTGTTTCCCGAAATTTATCCATATATTCTCGATATATGTATATCAAAAACCGGTTTCTTAAGAAATCTCATCTGTCTATAAGCGAATTAAAATATTTTGTGGTGCCAAAAAGTTGTTTAGCAGTTGAATATAGATAATTTGAATGCAGAAAAACTTTTTCGATATGGATTCAATTATAGCCAAGACATAACTCAACCAGATTTTTGAAGAAGTTTGCCTTGAAAACGAACTGCAATAATTGTGTGCGCCAAAAAGTAGTTCTTAAGTTTCTTAAGAGCATTAAGATTAATGTTGCCTACACTGATTCTTTTAAGAATTTTTCGAGTCTATTGAGGAGTTGATTAGCATCACCCAAATGTCGGCGGCATATAGACTGCTGAAAAAGACAGAAAATATTAAGGTCTATTTTTAGACCTAAAATAATACATTTCAATTGGCTCTTAAAGCAAATAAATAATTAAGTTAAATTTTGAATTTTCACGAAAAAAAAAAAGTTTAAAATTATTTTCTCGCAACAAGAACGGCAAAGTAATAAGTAATGAGGTCTTTACTTTATTAGTTTTCGCCTTATATAAAATTTATAAATTATTTAAAATCGCTAAGCGCACTACAAGCTTGTACTGGCTTAAGGGTATGTCGCAAGGCATGGGCAAATAAACTCTTCCATTCAATCTAACCTCAACCTAACCTAAAATCCCTAAATATTACTATAATCTCTGCGTTTACCAACTGATCTCCGGGCTTTGATTTTTTCGCTAAGCAATTATTATGAAGAATTTGGTCGCTAGAAAGTTAGATATGATTCCAACAGCGAAATAAGTCTCGTCTGAAAGGGCTATTAGAGAAAATTAATAAAATTATTTTATTTTCTCCAGCTTTAGGTCTCCTTTAATTTATTAGTTTTATTTGCCGATATTTCGCTCTCCTTCGGGAAGGACAATCATTGCGCTGAAGCAGTACAAAATTTTGGCTAAGAAAAGTAATAAATTAAAGAGACCTAAAGCTCCAAAAAATAATATAATATTAAACTAAAAAAATGATCGAATAAACTTAAGGACTAGAAAATTATAAATAAATTCATTTGAGAATTTCACCCAGATTTCCGTTGCTTTGGCAACACTTTCAAACACGTTTTTTTGATTCAGCTACTGGCAGACAAGTACCGGTAAGATAATTACGTGATTGTAAATAAATGCAGATGGGACTGCAAGTACACAGCTACATATTTGTGGTTCTTTTGTACACTGTACACTTTTGTACATTGTACACTGAAAAAATCTTACCACTTCCACAGGTCCTGCCAAACTTCGTAGCACCAGACAGTTTAACATGAAAACCAATACTGTAAAAACCTGCAACACAAAAATACATGTAAGTATTAAAAAAAAACAAAACAAACTTTCTTTTTTTAAGTTTTTGCTACTTTTGCCATGATGAATTTCTAAGCAAACGATTTGTTGGACAAAATTAGCACTTTTGAATTTACGAAGCTCTCAATAGAAACTGTTACTAATGTCCAGTGTTGTAAGTCAAGTCTCTTTTATACTGAAATACTGAGTTAAGAAAAATAAATTATAATAACAATTACAAGGTGCTAAAAGATTCATTTTTAAAAGAACTGAGTGAAATGATATTTATCTCTTTAATGGAGGTCAAGAGAATCATCAAGTTATGGAAAATCGATTATCTTTTTTTTCTAATTTTTGCAAGAAGCAAAAACAACGTTCCATATTCTTTCTCAGTCATAAAAAGTTTTTAATAATTTATTATACTAAAAAAATCTATATGAACAGGCCTGTTGCAGAAATTATTCAGATGGTTTTGATCACGAATTTTCAATTCGATCAATTTTGTTTTACTTTCTTCTGGCCTACATCGATTTACTTCATTTTGATCTTTGTCATTTTTAATTGAAATATGGCAATACTGGACAAGTCCAAAGGCAAACATATGGATATTGAGGAAAACAACAAAATAATAGCAGTTTTCACACTTCGTATTATATTTGAAATACTTTTAAATATAATACTATTTTAAACTTCTAAGTGTGAGCGACTTTTTGCTGGGCAGTGTAAAAAAGTTGAAACAGCTGACTTTTGTTTAGGTATTTTACCGTCAAAAGCACAGAATACTATATGTCTGTGGCCAAAAGTACACAAAAGAATTTTTCAATTGGTGTTTCGTAAAATATTAAAAGAAATAAAAATAAATAAATAAGAAATGTTTACAATTCACTTTATTATATGTAAACAAAAAACAATGTGGCGCCAAATCTGTCAGTTGTTTCATACTTGTAAATTAATCCACTTACTACATTTAGTAAATCTACTACTGTTTTTGGCATTGCAGAGCTTTTAATTTAGTGAATTAAAAATTTATGAGATTTGTTGTTGCCGAGTTTTAAATTTATCAAGATTTATTAAATTTAAAATATCTCCAAGATCTACAATAGTACTTTAATACGAATCGTGAAAACCGCCAATATAAAAATCTGAAATAAAAGTACTTTAAATTTCTTGATATTCCATTACATTTAGGTAACTTTCAGCTCAATTATTAAAATTAATTGTTAATTGAATTAATACATTTCAATTGGCTCTTAAAGCAAATAAATAATTAAGTTCATTAATTGTTTTTATTAGAGAAAATTCGTTGATTTTACAGTCTGTTCTAAATGGTCCTGAGCTCAAATAAGTTCTATGACCGATATTAATTAAAGGACATAAATAGCAAAATTATGACTGGAGCTGGGGTACACTACCTATTGGGTCATAAACCTGTTTTTACGCTCTATTTGTATCGATTTTCGTTTTCTGCTGCTGGTACTAGACACACAAAAAATCATACACACATATATTCATGCCTTTTCAAACTTAACTCCTCCTGAGACTCACTTGTAATGCAGTTTTGTTTTCCAAACGGCGTAGACGTTACTTTCAAATTTGGTACTTCATAATCCGTTGTGGTGAAAGCGCAAGATACATAATTAAAAATTTTCATTTGTGTAATATCAAAAGATATTTAAGAAATAGTTTAAAATAGAAATAGTTTTTCGACTTTGGATATGATATTACCGAAGATATTTAGAAAACAAGAAACAAAGTCAAAGCCAAAAACAAAAATTTCAAAGTTCAAAACCAAATATCTCTTAAACCACTTACGATAATAACAAAAACTAAAATGCTAAAATGTTTTGTTAATCTATTAATTTTCTTTTCGAAAAAAGTAAAATTTTCTAAATCTGACTATATTTACAAAACTTATGAATCGAACAAACTTTTTCATAGCCCAGGTAGTCAACTTTATACAGCCTGTAGGTCAACATGTGATATAATAGGGTGGTTCAAATTTCATTACTCTTAAAGACTAGGTCATACACAAAGATACACATTTATTATTAGTGCAGTTCATTATTTGGTGCAAATGTCTTGCGTAAGTGCGAATGCAAGAAATCGTTGCTTTTTCTTTGCAACCCAACAACAAAATATACAAGGTTGAACTCGCAATATTTTTGCATTTACGCACCGCTAATTACGTGTTGCTTTTTTCGCATGAGTATTGCGTATGCAACACTGACGCTCTAACAGCTGACATTTTAAAACAAAGCAAACAAAAAATTGTAGAGATGGAGTCAACAGCAATTACCAAAAAAATAAAACGTGAAAAATTAAAAATTGTGTATTAATTTATCAGCTGTTAATTGGAGTGCAATAAAATTTGCAAAGTTGTTAAAAAGGGTGCTCAATATTAGTTGCAATATAATCGCAAATGCAAATAGTCGCAACCAAAAACGCACCAAACGCTGAGTACCGCTATTATCCTTTTTTGCGTTTGGCCGCACTGTGCATTACGAAATATTAGCTACATATTTATTTCACAGATACACCACATCGGTAACACTGCAGTTACCAAGTTTTGCTATCAAGTTTTTTTCATATACTGCTTGTCAAAATTCAATAAAATTGATAGCTTGCTAACAATTCGTTTTCAAGATGCCGTCAAGAAGAAAATTAAAAATAGCTGCTTCACTAAAAGTACTATCAGAAATAAAGAAAATAAAAGAAGAAGACAAAAACCAGAGGGCAGAAAGGAGTCGATATGATGCCACATTCATATTCCACAGAACTTTGTGGCTTCTCTATAGCTCTATAAATCGCAGCAGCACATCATTATATTTGTTGGTTTTGCACGTTCTACATTTTTATTTCTATTTTTAAGCTTGAATCTGTTTGATTTCTATCACTTTTAATTGCAACTTTCAAACAAAACAAAAAAATATTTGCAGACAGAACGAAAAAAAAAATTGTTATCAGCTGTTTTCTTGATTGTGACTTGATGCTCTCGACGAAAAGCAAAAATTGTCATCTTGCAGCTTGCATCAATTTTCAAAATTGTGAATGTATTAAAACTTGAAAGGCAAAACTTGATCGTGTAACTCCCAAATAAATTTAAGTTTTGGTTGATTTTTTTGTTGCAGTATTGAAAAAAACTACTAAATTGTTCCTTTGTAAATACAACCCTTCTTAAAACTGACAATCCAAAGCAAATACATATGTACATAAATAAGTACAAAATAAAAAAGCTAACATTTCGAAAGTATGGAAATAGTTTTTGTGGTATTTTGAAATTTAAAAGTATTTTTGTATAGACATTTAACAAGTACTTTGACGCACTGAATACTGGTATTGCTCTGGCAAACTCAGGATTTTCTTCCATCTAGCGAACAAGTCAACTAACTGTTTAGGAAAACTACATGCATACATATGATAATTGTGTAATATATTTACTAAATTAAATAGAAATGAAAAAAATATGTCTGTTTTCGAAGTTTATTTCCCAGCTATTTTACAAAAAAATATAAAATTTTTTGTATAAAAAAAAACCCACTCAATAGCAAAACAGCAAGTGATTGATTTTGAGATTTGTGTTCGCAGTGCTGACGAAATGATCGATATAAAGGAATCGGATTTTGTATGAAAACACAAAAAAGAAATATTTTCGACTTGTCGATCGAGTCATCGTTCGACATAGAGGAACCCAAAACAATTTTCTTTCGCTTAGAAAACGAACTATCGCACGACTTCGTTATTGAGGAACAGACAGTAAAAACCATATGATTAACCGATAAAACATAAATGAACTTTAAATGGCCAGAGTTGTTCATTTAAGTTGCAATCAAATAAGTGTTGGAAAAAAAAATTAATTTTGTGCTGAAATGAAAATTAAAGCTGAATGGCATTTGATTATTAACCGAAAAAATTGGCCATAATTTAATTGGTCATTTAAAAGCGGAAAATATTGTTGTTTTCTTTCTTGCAAATGTCAGCGATGAGCACACTACGATAAATATATCAAATTCTAAATTAATACTACTGTAGACAAGAACCTTTGTAGCTAAAATAGCAGCCCATGATTTCAAGTTCTTAACGTCAAAAAATCCTTAGTATAACTTTGGGCGCCATAATTATAAAAATATTACTCAAGTGAAGTTTCGGGAGCATTTAGTGTCTTTACAAACCAACGATTCTCACATCGTGGTGAATTAAATGGTAATAAAATTGTCCGACAGCACTCAAGTTGAGTTCGTTACCAGGTGAACTTGGCAGCACAATTGATCATTTTTTGCTTGCTTTGCTTAGAACTAAATCACACAAAGCAATTTTAGTTGGGTAATTCTTGAACTTTTGAAATATTTGGTGAGGGGAGAACGAAGCGAAAAATAATTATTCATACTTGACAATATTATTCTGATCTACTTTTTTTTTGCCAATATTTGGCACTGCTTTTTATTCTCTTTTTCGGTTTGTGGTTTACACACGGCCAAGGCAGCTCGATACCAGGTATAGTTACAAGCTCAGCTGTCTACTGCTTTTAGCTTGTATAACGGCCAAGATACACTAAAACACAAACACACATACGCATACAAATGGGTGACAGTAATTCAAAATTTCTTTGAATCGAGCTGCCTTGCACACGGCTTAAGTACAAAAGTTTAAAATAATAATGGAAAATATATAACACAAAAAGGTGTTTAAGTGGACCAACTTAAATTTATGAGGGCATATGCAGTATTGAAAAAATAAAAGTTTTGTATTAATTCAGGTCCACAAATGAACCTTTTCAAAAAATGTTTGTTGTATTTTTCAGCTGTCTATATGCCGATGAGTGGATTAGCACCAACGAAATGTCGTCGGCATATAGACAGCTGAAAAATAAAATAAACATTTTTTGAAAAGGTTCATTTTTGGACGAACCGAATTAACTATCGATTACAAATAATTTAAAACAAAAACAAAATAAGCAACAAACACACAGCATACGTGACAAAGTTCATTCGATCACGAATTCCTTAGCTCGGGCCCCAGGTCAGATGCAAATCACACATCCTGAAACAGGATTGTACTTGCTATTTACTGATTTGGAAGGAGTGACATTATTATATGTACACTATTTCATAAATGTTCTTATGAACTTTATTTAATCCTTGAACCTTATTTTGTGTAGTCCAAAAAATAAAAACTGAATATATTTTCTATTTAAGCAAAGGTAACAAGAACATATACAAAAATCTTTAGTAAAATAATAATGGAACCAAAAATCCATTCTTCGATTACGTTTTAAAAGCAGAGCTTACAACAATAGTCATACAAAATAAACCAAATTTAAACGTTGACGCTATAATGCCAAATCATATGGGGGCTTTTTTCACCACTATTAATAATAGTAATTTTCTTAATTCTTTTCATGTTAATAGTTTTTCCCAAAATGGATGCAATTTGAACTTCGAAATTATTCTGCCCCAAACCTCTACATTACAGCAAATGCCGACTCTTTATCAATAAACTTTTGAAGAATCTATTCCATAATCAATTGTTTTAGGTCTAAATAATCTGAATTAATTGTTTTCTGTCTTTTTCAAATGTCAATATCTCGTTGATGACCCGAGAAAACTTAAAGGAATGTATGAAACTTATTTTATTATGTGTGTGAAATTAAAAAGAATTTAAAATTTTTAACAAATTCTCAATCTAGTCGTTTTTTCACTCACTTTACTTTTCCTAACAATCTTTACAAGGATCCACTGACGAGTTGAGTAGCATCAATAACATATCGGGGGCATATAGCGCATCGTCTAGACTTGTAACAAGTGTATTTTTTTTGTTTGCTTAACATTTACTTCAGCAAACGTCAAACTCATGTAAACTGCATAATTGTCAACGAAAACTCTTTAACATTTATTGCATTATTAGCATTTTTGCTGCAATAAATGTAAAATACTTTTATTGATAGGTCTTGGCAGGAGATAAACATCCGAAAAAGTCAGAAAATAATAAAGAAAGGTACATTTAGACCTAACCAAATACATTTTACTTGGTTCTTGTCGCAAATGATTAAATCATTTATCAAATTATATAATTCAACAATAAAATTTTATACACAAAACCAAATATCAAAAATCCCTATTTTGATTTGGCACTTTGTATGATTTTGTTTCTACCGTCACTGCTCGAACCAAACAGTAAACAGCCCATCACTAGTTGACAGATTGCTCCACCATTTTTAGTTGTTGTTTGACGTTCAGCGAGTGCGGTATTTTTTAATTTTTCAGTTCTTCGTTCGTTCTCGGTTGGAATTTTTTAAAACTTCTTATTCTTCAATAATTTTTTTAAAAACAGATTTTAACAAAATATCAGAATAAGAAAATCGTGCGTTTCAAACAAGTATATCTGAAATAAATATTAAAATCCAATAATAAAAAGAAAAACCAAAAAGAAAAAAGTGAGTGGTGCAACAGATTTCACTCCCTTTTGTTCAAATACAGAATCGGGAGTAAATTTCATTTTATTTACATATGCATATGTAAATAAATAAAGTGTAAATATTTTGCATTTATTTTTTAACTAAAGCAGTGCTTAACGTTTGTTGAAGTCACAAAAAAATGTTATTATCATTGAAATATTATATTCTTTGCATTTCCAAGTTACAAAATAGCAGCAAAATTAGAAAAAATACAACAAAAAAGTGATAGCAAAGTAAAAGCAAAAAAGAAAAAAGTGTGGTTTTCTTTTATTTCTATTTTTGCAGATTTTCAATTTTATTTTTAATCTCTTTTTGTGAGAGTAAGAAGCGCAGCTATATTGTGTACTCTTTTTATTTGAAGCAAGTTATCTCGTTCGCCCTCATCGTTGCCGGTCATTTATTTGCAAATAAATTTGTTTTGTTGTTGCTAATGTTGAATTATTTTGTATGCGATGTGTTATACGAGTCCAACACCCAAAAAAGGGAATAAAAATGTTTTTTTTTGGTTTCCACTTCCTCGCTGTTCTTGTGTTTTCCTCTTCAACTGTTTCAGCTGCTTTTAATTTTTTTACCGCTTTATCAGTTTCATGCTATTTATTTACTTTTTTTTTGAAAATTGGCTGGTGGTAGAAATAACGCACAATAAATTACTCATGGAAAATATGGAAAAATTTAATAAATATGTGCCAAATTTAAAAAATAAATGTACATGCGTACACAGTTTGTGTTTCTTATTATTAAATTATTTATACATACCGTTGTTTTGTTTTATTTTAGCAATAAAGCAACAAGTTGATTGGCTTTTGTTTTTGTCAGGGGAAATAGGAGAATAATGTAGGAATGTAAAACTGTAAAAATAATCCTGTATCAGAGATGGAAAATTTGATGTTATATACATTATATACATATGTATATTAAATTTTATTTAATTAAATTATACCGAATTAAACTTTATTTAATTCGCCTTGGTGTGGCATCCCATGTTTCTGTTCCTCCTTTTACGTTTTTAAACTTTATTCAAAGAATTCATTGCGATAGATGTATGCATTTAATGCACTTTTTTGGAATAAATTTTCGTAATCAGTGTTACGTATTCGTAGGTATGCAGAGAATTCTCAAAAGACATTGTAAATACCTATGTAGTTTAATTGAAACCTAATTTGTAATGTTCTAAGAGGAGCATAGAGCTGTGAAAAACTTGAAAATTTGTGGATATCATTGTTAGGAAAGTCAAAGTTCGGAATGCGTTTGTAATGCCAGTATGCCATCATGATAATTGTATGTATTTTTTTTATTTTAGTTAATTCAAGCAAATATTATAGGCAAGACACCTTAATACGAGGTAGACGCATAACTACAACACAACACCAACAAACACTTCATGTATTTTGTTGCAGTTTCTAAACAAACCTTTGACAGTTCAACGACTCGAATCAGTAGTCAGCAGCTTTTATAAGTATCTCGTAAAGATACTTTATATATGTTTGTGTAGGTATATTAATGTAGATGAAACTCAATGCATAGACAGCGATAAAATCGGGAAACAATGCGAAAATTACTACATAGGTACCTACATGATGTTTTAGTATTCAATTGAAAACCGGATTAGAAAAATTCAATCAGCTGATGACATGTATAGACTTTATTACAAGGCAGATTTGCTGAACTTGACAGCTCAGGTGATTAGTTTTTGCTTCCCGCTATTTTCATCTTGTGTCAAAAATTGTTTACAAGCCGTCTTCTCTGCTGTGAGAGTGAGTGAGTAGCTCTCTCATTGTGTTCCTGGGAAGTAGTAAAGTTACAAATATTCTTTTAAGCTTTTCGAGTCTACTGACGAGCTGAGTAGCAACAACGAAAAGTCGCCGGCTTATAGACGACTATCAAAGAAAAAAAAAAAAAATTTAGGGGTTTTTTCGAACTAAATTATAAATGGAAAAAACTCTCGACTAAATTTTGAGAAAAAATCGTGTTAACCTTCTTTGATGTTTTTCTCAGCTTCAAGTTTTTTGCATATGCGGCTAACTGTAAAACTACATGAAATCAACATGAACGCTTGTTGAAAATTGATAGGTATAAAACGTTTTTTCTTCTAAATTCAATATTATTCTTTTGTATTAAATTTTAGAAAGTTAAAATTCGTTTAAAAATAATATATAAAAACAATTAATTCAGGTCCAAAAATGAACCTTTTCAAAATGTTTTCTGTCTTTTGCAGCTGTCTATATGCCGACGACGTTTCGTTGGTGCTAATCAACGCAACAGTAAGCTTGAGAAATTCTTAAAAGTTTGTTTGAAACTTAACTACTTATTCCATAATTCCCGTGAACAAAATGAGAATCAGAAATGTTCAAACAAACCTTTAACACAGCAAACATTTCTTTTCGTTTTGCAAACAAACTTTTAAGAATTTTTCAAGTTTACTAATGAGTTGATTAGCACCAACGAAATGTCGTCGGCATATAGACAGCTGAAAAAGGCAGAAAACATTTTAAAAAGGTTCATTTTTGGACCTGAATTAATACATTTCAATTGGCTCCTAAAGCAAATAAATAATTAAGTTCATATTTGTATAAAAACAATTTTCATAAAAAATAAAATGTTGAAATACATTTTAGAACATCTGTTCAGAAATGTATTTAAACAATGTCTTATTTTTTATGAGTAACAGTGTTTAATTGTTATATTATTATTTATATGTAGTTCTTTTGAAGCCGTAAGGTTCAGACCTTTCAGTGGGCATGTATGTCCCAAGTGCCCAATTTTCATCATCAGAAGTACTCCCATGCACATTTTTGTGTTTCACCCAACTTCCACCCACTATAAATCCGCCCCTGAAAAACAATTAGGTAAGCTTCTTACGGATTTTTATATCACTCTCCAAGAGCTTTTATTTGATATATAACAGTATTGTGCATGTCTTCTAGTTTTTTCGATTTTTCGTGTTAAATATTTTTGAATCTTGTGAAATTTTCGATAACGTTTCACAGCACATTGCGACTTTTCCAATGGTTTACTTGTAACAGTTTTTTAAATTTAAGAGCTGATTTGGAATACCTCTGAAGTCTTGTTTTTATTTTCACAGCTAGTTTGTTCCAAATGGCCTCCTTAGGTCTCTGAACATGTCAGTATTTTCGCTATTTCAAGCAGACCCTATTTTGCACCAGCTGTAGCTTGGCCCCTGAGAAACAATTGCATATGATGCTGATTGTTCCTCCTCTTTCTAAAAATATTTGACACAACCGTGCATGTCTCCCCGAAGTACCCCTACACCCGTCCGGGAAGGCGCCATATTGACAATTAAAAAATCTAACAAAAATAAAACATTTTCATATTATTTTTTTAATATTTATTATGTTCATTTTTTGTATTCAAAAAAATTAAAGTATTTATTATATGTGTTTTATTTGAAAATTTCCATACAGTCTGTGAATTTATTACATGTAGTTTGAACTCAACATATATAGTGTAATGACCAAGTGGTCCACACTATTTCTAGTGTCGTATTTTATAAATTTATTTTTATAAAATACTTTCAATAAATAAATGTTTTAATTTGGATATGAAATAGATATTGAAAATAAATAAATAATTGTTTCATATTATTTTTTGTAAAAAAAACCAAAGATCAAGAGCTTGAATAATTAATATAACTAATATAATATAAATTAATATATTATATGAAATAGATATTAATTTTTTTTTTAATTTGGATATGAAATAGATATTAATTTTTTTTTAATACTTTCGACCCGATATTTTTAGTCGATTTAAGAACGAGTAAAATGATGCAATTTCAGTTTGCAGCACACCAAAAAGGCATTTTTAAAATGAGCAATTTACTCCGGTTCAGCTTACAGCACAGACATGAATAAAAATTCTTTCATCGGTTGAAAGGGGATCGGCAATAGTTTATAGATAATCAAAATTTGGGGATATCGGCGAGATAATCCGGAAGCCCTTTTTGCGGAAACAAATTTTTTAAGGCTTTTATGTTTGTACACAGTTTAGCGAATTTCTTGAATTTTAAGTATTGAATTGCATCTACGAGTATTTTAATAATTTTGGCATTCAAAATAAGCCCAAGTGTCAGTAGTAAATAGCATTTACTATATTTTCGAAATCCTATACGAAAAGTTTCTGAAAAAGAAAATCTGATCGGAACCCTACATATGGAAAAGTGATACATCTCTGTATGCACAACATCTTTTTGCAGGAGCGAACAAAACTTAAGGTTTTTCTAACTCAAGGAGTCTTAGCGAAATTTTATTGACATTAGTAGGAGGCAGATATTATTTACAAATAATTTAACATACATATTTGCTAAAATATAACTATTACAGTCTGTACTGGAGAAAAATATCGAAAATAGAATTTTGAGTATAGGTACAATAGCACCTTCGGAATATAAGCCCTTATGTGAATTTATCCCCTTAACATTCAACATTACTGAAAGGTCAAATGTGGCAACAATTTTTTCACAACTATGCCTACAAGTACGTACCATCAATATTTGTTTTAAATGTTGTGCAGCCTAAAAATTAATTCCCTTAAATTATGTTGCTTTTTTCTTCAGAGAATAGGTATTTTATTATTATTATTTTAATGGTATTTTTTTGCTTATTTATAAAAATTCTCCATAATTTATAAATTTTTATGTGGTTTTTATTGCCAGTGATCGCTGTATTGAAACTAGACGCGTAAAATTAATTCATGCTGAGTTGCACCTAATCTAACATCCATTAAAACTTGGTTATTTTTGTTTTGGTAGAGAGAGTAAATATGCGTAAATATTTGTACTTTTCTATTTCAAAACCTGATCCTCATAATGATAACGGTAATAATGATCATTGAAACTGGCAATTTTGATTTCTTTTTTTTTTTTTGAAAACGTGTTCATGCGTATGTGTCTTGCGTCTGCACTATAAATTTTTTACAGTTTGTCGCATACCCCCGTCTAAGCTGGTGGCAGTTGCCACTTGAAATTTATATTGTCACCAGCAACGTTTTCATGGTTTTTTTTTTAAATTTAATTTCTAGCTGTCACTTCAAGAAAAAGGAGTTTTACCACCTTAAAAAGTACTGTCACCGTTTTCATGCAGACATAAACACACACATACAGCTATGGGCATTAAAATAGCACACTTCTTCAATTAGTGCATAAGAACTTTAAAATGTGTTTGAAAATCACATCTGCACTAACTTTATAGTTTAAACAAAAAAAGAATAATAATAATAAATTTGTGCAACAAATTAAACTGGACAGATAAAAATCGAACTGACTTAGATCTGCAAAGTTTATTACTACAACACCTAAGTGTTGTAGACTATAATATAATACAACATACAGCTCAAGGTGAATTAAACTAGATGGTTGCAAAAGAAAATACCGTACATTTTGTTATTGCCTGTGTTCCTCAATGTCGAAGTCGTGTGATTGTTCGCATTTTAAGCGAAACAAAATTGTTTTGAGCTACTCTATGATGTTCTTTTATTCGAACGATAACTCACTCGATCGACAAGTCGAAAAGAGGTAAGTGTTTTCATACAAAATCCGTTTCCTCTATTTCGATCATGTCGTCAGCTCTGCGAAGACAAACGTCAAAATTAATCAGATGCTGTTTTGCTATCGAGTGGGTGTTTTTATAGAAAAAGTTTTATATTTATTTAAAAAAAAAAACGTAAATAAAACTAGAAAATCGTCATATTTTTTATTTAGTAAATCTATTAAACAATTATCATGTGATTTTCTATCTCGGTTTGGCTGCGTTTCATCTCTATATTCTCTTCACAGTTTTAGGAACTCAGATGACTAACGGTTCAGCTGATGAGGCTACCTTATTAGTTGTATCATGAAGCTGACCGGTTTTAAGAAGGGTTGTATTTACACAAGAACAATTTAGTAGTTTTTGTCAATACTTTAATATAAAATCATCCAAAACTTTATTTTGCCGATCTGCTATCTCTGTAATGTAAATGAAAAAATTTCATGACGTAAGCCCATGCGATCTACATCGCCCGATTTCAACGGAGTATCAGTTTTAAGCTACGAGATGAGTGTAGCGTTATTCAGGCTGAATTAGCGGCGATAAGAAGGGGGCCAAACTGGATGAGGTACTATAGGATATGCGGTGAGCATATAATAATCTGGCAGCAAGGCCACCATAAACACGCTTGCGGGTATTTATACAACATCTCGATTGGTTCATGAATGCCGGATATCTCTAAATGAAATAGCGAGACATTTAGACCTGGAGCTTCGCCTGGACATAATGGTGTGTCTGGAAATGAAGTGGCGGATGAACTGGCAAGATCTGGTTCCCGCCTACATCAGCAGGATATGGACGAATTGGTTAGCGTTCCTTTCAAGAGTTACAAACAGCTAATACAACGACATCTGCTAAGAACTGCGCAGGAAAGGTGGTCGAACGAGATCACCTGTCGAATATCGGGGCTCACATGGCCCAGCTATGAGTATAGGAGAACTGTGGCCTTCTTAAACTTTCCGAGGCATATGCTTCACACCCTTGTGGCTGTTCTAACGGGACATTGTCACATGGGAGTACATGCGAGAAGACTAAAACTTCCATATAATGATTTCTGCAGAGGTTGCAGATATGAGGAAGTGGAGGAGTGTCGAACACTTTCCCTGTCGATGCCCGGCGCTCTCTAACAAGAGAGCAAATTACTAACAGAAAAAAAAAGAAAATCAGAAGTTTGTCCTACGGTATTACAGTTTTTAGTTTAAAGTCAACTAAACTCTTGAATGCATTGAATGCGCTATTTTAATGCCCATAGCTGTATATAAATTAGGGAATATCGATTTTGTGCCATCGATTTGTCGATAGCACAGTCAAAAAGATCAGTTTCGAGGGAACCAATATTTTAATTTTTTTCTATTTATATATGGGCCTGTGCTGGATGGATATGTTCACCCTACCCCACTAATCATGGGGTTGCAGGGTGCCCGTAGTGCAGTCAAATGTTCGACGAATCCCTATAGTATTTTCTCTCTAATATTTCTTCGAGCACACCCACTCGTAACACGCCTCCTTAGGGGATCCCATGTTTCGCGGGCTGCCGCTCATGAGATCGGCCCACTTGGGGATTCCATACAAAAAAAAAAAAAAAAAAAAATTAAAATCGCTCGCCTCGAAAATAATTTTTTTGATATGTCGTAGTGGATTATTCTTGCTCATCGAAATATTGATGGCATAACATCGACAAATTTATGTCGTTACAAATCAGCCCGCCCTATTATGCATACATAACTACATATGCTTATACATATGTTTTAAGTCGGTTCATTTGTTGTGATCCTTTTTTGAGTTTTAAGTTTATTTTTTTTTCGTGTACACACATGTCGGCTGTTCAAAAATGTTCATACTTGTCGTCTGGTAGTCTGTCTATTTGTCTGCCATTGCTTGGCCCCAAAAAATCATGTTTCGTGATATTTTTCATATTATTAATTTTGTCTGTTAAACTTCGTTGCAAAAAAAAAAACATATAATTTATTGGTTTTTATTTTGCTTGAGTGATAATTGTGTGTAACTGTAACACACAACAGCTAAGAAAATCATGAACATGTTAACAGTAAATGACAAAAATGCAAGATTTCAAAAGAAAACTTAATTTTTTATTATTATTTTGAAATAAAATATTTCGAAGAAAATAGGCAAATAAAAAAAAAAGGATTGGTAACTTTCGATTGTAAAACGGATCAGGTATGTGATAGCAATCTATCGCTTTAAGAATATCGTAATAGAAACCGATCGTTTTAGAAACGATCGGTTTTTGTGGTAAATGTTTTATGATTGCATAATTTAAAGACATATAAGCCTGCCAGATACAGGTTCTGCGTGTTTTATCGACTTTGGGAGGACAAATGGAGCGAAAATCGCTTTCGTATAAAAAACTCAAGAGTTGATTGCACGAAACAACCCATACTTTTTCTACGGGCCTTGGCATTAATTCTTGGAATTTCGCTCTGAATTTAAGTTTCACAAATACCTATATAATATTTGGGGAAAAATTTCAATACAAAAAGAAAATACATATTTACGAGGTCTGATCAAAAAGTAACCGTTATTTTCAATTTTTTCAAAAAGTATTTATTAACCCCCTAATTCATAAAAATTATAACAGGCTTATAAGACTGTTATTTGACATATTTGTATGGAAAATCTGTCAAATAAGAGCTTTATAAACCTGTTATAATTTTTATGAATTAGACGGTTATTCATCAATAACTAACAAGATAGCAATCCCCCTCATATATAATACATTAATGCCAGCGTTTTTTCCAATCCTCGAAACACTTCTGAAACGTGCTTTTTATTATCGCCAACAGCTCGTGTTCCGTTTTTTCTTCTATCTCCTCAATCGTAGCAAAACTCTTTCCTTTTTCAGTTTTGGGAAGGGGAAAAAGTCAGCGGGGGCCAAGTCTGGTAAATACGGTGGTTGAGACATGATAATGCTGGTGCGTTATCATGTTGCAAAATTCATTATTGTTTTTTTCACATTCCTGTGCATTTATGACGAATTGTTTCGCACGAATGGCGCATAACTTCAAGGTAGTATTCCGAATTGACCGTACGACCTTGTGGCAAGAATTCATGATGCACCACGCCATTGCAGTCGAAGAAAACAGTGAGCAAAACCTTCATATTTGAACGAACTTGACGTGCTTTTTTCGGTCTTGACTCTTCTGGACGCTTCCATTGGGGTGATTGGGCTTTGGTTCGTCACGAGTTGTTACCTTTTTGTTCAACAGTTCCTGAGTGATATCCGTGCGTGGTTGTTTTTGCTAAAAATTTAGCAATTTCGGAACAATCTTCGCTGCTGCACGTTTCATGCCTAAAACATCCGTAAAAATTGCTTGGCATGAGCCGCCGAACGATATGTCAACATCATCAGCAACGTGTCTGATAGTGAGTCGACGATTATCCAAAATCATTTTCTTCACTTCTTTAATGTTTTCATCGGTTGTCGGCGTGCTCAGGCGACCAGGACGAGCATCATCATTGACATCTTCTCGGCCTTCCTTAAACCGGTTGTACCACAATTGAACTTGTATTCTACTCATTGTACACTTGATATGAGGATAATGCGGTCATTTGCGAAGAATTACAGTTCTTACATTTTTGGTCAGATTTGTGTCCTGCTAACCTGGTTTTAAGTTTATTGTCCGTTGTCCCTATATAAACCTTATTGCATTGTTCATCAGCATTACCACTACACGGTAGACTTTAAAATAAATTTGACCTTTTCAACTTATTTAATACGTCTTACTAAAGAGCTTGCCTACTGTATTATGCACTCTACGTGCTATTATATACTTAAGGCCATATTCATAATAACTATTGAAAGTTTATTAAGCTCTTATTTGAGGTATTTCTACGGAATATTTGTCAAATAAACGTGTAATAAAGCTTCAATAGTTTTTATGAATATGGTAAACCAAAGAAAATTCGATATTTGATAATTATTATTTTTGATCAAATATTAAAATATCTTGATTTGATATTTTTTTTTATTAATTTAACCATTTTCATTTTTGGACGGGTGAGGTAGGGTGTAAAATGCCTTCGCACTCGCCAACTGCGTTGTGTGGCGTTACCACTAAAACATTCCATTCTCCTTTCTGGGGGGTTATCCCTCCCGGGACCATTTTCGGCATTACTTCGGGAATTCCCAGAACATCGTCCACCAGGGGAATATTCTCTATTTAACCACGTGTGGGCCCGTCATTTTCTTCATTTTGCATGACTGCGTCGAGATCCGGTTTCTTCGAACGTAGGCTATATTCTACGTAAATTTTCACTGCGTTCTTAGGTTGTTTTCATCGCGAATCATTTTGTTAATTATATTTAACCATAAATCAATATATTTTGTACCTCTTTTTTCGATTATTATAAAATATTCATATACTATTTTCATTGGCGATTATTCATTTTGCCCAATTTGTTTGTTTGAATTCTTGTTGAATTTTTTTGTTTCTCTTATAAAGGCTTATAAACTTGCACACATATTTAGCGAATTTAACTGAATGATAAATTTCTATATTTTTATTTGTCTTAATCATAAATTTACCTTCTGTGTAAAAAAAGCCTCTATTTTCCCTTTCTTCTCCTCTTTTTCAATACGATTTTTTTTGTGCTCTTGCCTGTTTTATAATCTTAAGATGTTCGTTTGTATCTTCTGAATTGTACATTTTATCGCATTATGCATTTCGCTGTTGTATTGTTCTTTATCCGCATGCTGTTTATGTGCATTCTCGGTTTATGTGATGAGATATTTAATGAGTTTGCCACATTTTGTTGTTTATTAAAAAAAAAAAAAAAATAATAAGAAATATCCACATAATCATGGCTATTTTTTTTTATTTTTATGCTGATTTCATTGCATGAATCATTGTTTTATTACGTCTTTTCAGTTTGCTGCGCACTGCTGCATTTGTCTTTATCTGTTTTATACATAAATACATACAGATAGTGCATGTATGTATTTATATATTCCATCTATTGATCGATTCAATTTTTTTTTTGAATTGGGAAATAAGTTTCTCTAAAGGGATTATTAAAAATAGGCCTAATTACAATAAGTACTTCGTTTGTTTTAAGACATTCTCACAATTTACTGAATATCCGTTGTTTGTAATGGGCAATCTAGCAAGTGCAGGCTCAGCGATGCGAAAAGGAAGATTTTGCCTAATTTTCAAAATAAGATATTTTTACCAAAAGTACGATTTTTAACATTTAAAACATTATTATAATGAACCAAGTTTTCCCTTTAAGCGAACTTGAGCAGTTTTTGAGGTTAACATTTTTTATCGAAAACAGAGTGAAAATATATGTATGTATATAAGAAGATTACCCCGTAAGCCAAGGGGGCATATTATTTCATTTATGTGTCTAGCCCCACAGAGGCTTCGATCGCTTCAATTTTCTCAACAATGGCATAAAGAATGTTGACATTCAAGTGTTCAATTGTCTCTGGTTTGCTTTCATACACAAAATGAAAACAGTTCAAAAAGCAATGTGGCGCCAAATCTGTCAGCTGTTTCATACTTGTAAATAAATCCACTTACATTTAGTAAATCTACTACTGTTTTTGGCATTGCAGGCGTTTTAATTTAGTAAATTAAAAATTTATGAGATTTGTTGTTGCCGAGTTTTAAATTTAACAAGATTTATTAAATTTAAAATATCTCCAAGATCTACAATAGTACTTTAATACGAAACGTGAAAACCGCATATATTTGTTACTACACGTTAAATATTATCGAGGAAAAACACAATTTAAAACTTTTTTTTACTATTTAAACAATTTTAACTAAAACCACCACTTTTTTACAGCATAAAATCGCAAAGTAGAATACAGAGGAACTGAAAAAAAGTATTTTCTTTTGTTTTGGTTAAGGCCGTGATACAGTATCCTATTGAGTCGTACGATCTGTTAAAAATGGCATGTGTGTCCAAAAAGTGTGATAGTTTGGACTAAAAGGGTATGTGTGTGAAAGACTTTTTGACAAGTCTGTCCGATTGAAAATTTTCAAAAACTATCTTTTTCTATGCGATCAGAGTTGCCTTTTCGAAGTTGTTTACAAAAGTATAATAGTGCGGCCGTTTTGATGCGACTTTTTAAAGTAGGACAGAATTCTATCAGATTTAGCTAGCAATTTTCAGTGAATGAATCGTACGATTGAGTAGGATAGTGTAACACGGCCTTTACTAATTCTATAATGTTTCCAAACACGAGACGAACAGAGCTTTTTTTTTTTGTTTGCTATCTCGTTTTGTCCGCTTTTCGCCGCTGTGTACTTTGTGACTTAAAGCAGTTTAAAATTCTCACTTTTATTTACAAATTCCCACTATACTGGTGGCATCCCTGGCTGGGATAGATGCAAACACATACACAATGCCTACTTTTACACTGCAGTTACACGATCAAGTTTTGCTATCAAGTTTTTTTTCACATAATGTTTGTCAAAATTCAATAAAATTGATAGCTGTGACGTAGGCTGCACGCAATTTCATAACAATTCGTTTTCAAGATGCCGTCAGGAAGAAAATTAAAAATAGCTCCTTGCATATTCTGCTAAAAAAATTAAAGCAAAACCTCCTCTTCTATATTCTACATTAAACCCAGAAACTAATTCAGATTCTAAATCAATATTTCTTTTAAACTATTTAAATATACAGCCCAATCATGAATGATAATTCCGTGAGAGTTTTTTCTCTTTTCCCATTCCTCTTATTATGTTGATAAATTCCTTAGGAAATTTTTTTAACCTTCCCTGTTTTAGCCACATCGAAGGGAAAAATAGTCGGCGGAGGAAAAAAAAGGTATTTTAAAAACATATGTTTTTCGTTTTTTCCTATAAAAAATTTCGATATTAGCAACTTTTTTTTATTTTGTTTCTCAGGCAGTTTATGATTGGAGGAATTTTTTCTCGAGAAACGTATTTTCCTTAGGAATAAAATTCCTTGAGAATATTCATGATTGGGCTGATAATCATAATATACAAATATCTCTTTTTAAAATTAATAAATTTAATGGAAATCAATGTAAAAATAAAAGTAAAAAATTTGTTGGTTTTGCACGTTCTACATTTTTATTTCTATTTTTAAGCTTGAATCTGTTTAATTTTTATCACTTTTAATTGCAACTTTCAAACAAAACAAAAAAATATTTGCAGACAGAACGAAAAAAAATTGTTATCAGCTGTTTTCTTGATTGTAACTTGATGATCTGTATGGAAAACAAAAATTGTCATCAAGTTTGCATCAATTTTCAAAATTGTAAGTGTATTATTAAAAAAGTGTGAATGTATTAAAACTTGAAAGGCAAAACTTGATCGTGTAATCCCCAAGTTAATGAGCTAATTGTTTTATGTTAAGCGGGCCGCCGGTCCTGAGGCCGGCTCACTTGGGTCCTAGAAAGGTCCCGTTGTGTCAAAATTGTTTTAATATGCATAATTTTGTAAAATTTATTAACTTCCGTTTCGGTGGCAAATGTCTTTAAGTATTTCGCCAAACATGACTTTAATTTTGCATGACTCTGTCTTGCGTTTAAATTCTTATCTCACTTTTTGAATAAAACAAAAAAAGTAAAAATGTATTGCATTTTGGGCTGGTTCTCTTTTTCCCATTTCAATGTCATTTTTCTTATTATTTTTTTTTTTTTTGTAAATATTTACAACACAAGTCAATTTTTGTTGAAACATTTTGTTTTCATTTTTCTCCATTATGATTTTTGTTGTTGTTGTTGTTTTTTTTTCTTTGACAAATTTCGCCCACATGCTGTTATTTAATGCTTAAAACGCAACAAAAATTGGCCTCCAAAAACCACATTTAGCGAAAAAAAAACAAAACTGCTTAAATCATGTATTTTTTATTTCAAATTGGAAAAAGAAATACAACTTTTTGTGAAGCATTGATTAAGCTGCGGACGATAATGGGGGAAGTGATGAATGAGATTGAGTTGTCAATTTTGAAATCAACTTGTTGAACGTGTGCTATAGATTTGTTGCTAAATTTCTAATTAATTACAAATAAGTTTAAATTTCATTGTTTACAATTGGAAGTGAATAAAAATATAAAACATAAATATTTATAAGGACACGTAACGTATAAAACAGTGAATTATTGATTGAAATTCTTTACAAGACTGCAGGCTATTGAAAAAATCTTAACACTTTAGCTTTTGATGTTTCGCAGGCGAAATAATCCACAAGCCACCACTGCCTTAACAACATTGTTTTTTTTTATTATGGGTAAATCTGCAGTGTTCGACAAGAGTGAGACGTAAAGCACAGATTTCAAGGTAATCAAATTTGCATAAAATGAGACAATCATGTGACTGCAGAATATTTGATTGCGACAATTTTATTATTGTGCAGCAATTCTGCACAATAAAAATTGCGATATATTATTGTATTTGCGGCAATCGTGTGATCCTAGCTTTAGACTCTGTTTTGTAGGATTATGTTAAAGTTCAGCCCGCACTGAAAGTCGAAAGTGTAGGATTTGTTATTCGTCAGATGCCGGAGAGAGAATCCCTAATATCCTAGACAGACGACAGCGTTAATGCGCATTAGTGGCCATTTTGCGCATTTAGTCGTGCATTATCTACATTCGAATGTGAATTTAGCTCGTATCATAAATGCACAAAATCCAACTTCATTTATACTAAATTGAGTTACATAATATGGCATCACCGTCGAAATCCGTCAGCTGTTGATATATTGTTTACTATTGTGAATAGATAAAATGGAATCACAGACAAAAAAGCAAGCTGTTTTAACTGTTACAACAAATTTAAATTTGTGATTGCTAGTGCACGCACAATTTTTGTATTGTGGAGCAGTTTCATGAAAAGAAATTTTAACTTTCTTGAAAATAAATGTTCATTTCCTATCAACAGCATACCTGCAAATTTTATACTCTGTTTTTTTATCCATTTTGTGTGTAAAAGTAAACTCTAAGTAAATATTTTAAATGCTAAAACAAAAAATCAATAGCAAACAACAGCTGTTTTTTAAATGCAGCTGTTTTCTTAATGCAGAAACCGTCGTCTGTCACCGTAAAATTTTAATTCAAATTAGTGAGCTCTTAATGCAAATTAACTCTGTCGTCTGTCTAGGCTATAAATGTGATCTAATGTGAGAACGAACCGTTTTAGGTGCCGCTGCGGTCAACATTTACCTGAATTATCTAAATCGACTCAAACAAATACTTCATATACATATTTCTCAAAAAAAAAAATGTTTTTTTTAATGAAAGTTAAAAAAAAAATCACCTGTCCTTATTTTTCAAAAATATGCAACGATTATTGTTATTGATTGTATTTTACTCAAAAGATTTCTTTAAACAAATTGAGTAAGAGATGCATTCTAAACAAAAATAACAACTGGCAGTATGTACTGCAATCACAAAAGCGCAATCTGTATAATCCACAGAACACGACAAATGTGTAAATTGATTTTGTGCTCAACAACATAAAAGAATTTAACCTGCAATTAAAAAAATTCCTTTGTCACAAAAAGTTCTTAAAAATTGTTTAATTTAATTAAAACAAAAGTCGTTTTGTTCGTATCATGTGATGTGAATGGTCCCTTCGAACTGCAATCGGTGAAACTAGAAAGCCGCTGGCAATAAAAACATTCGTTTACAAAATAAATATGTATCTTATCCAGATTTGCAATCACCAAAAATGGACCGAAAAAAAATTAAATTTTTTTGGCATCTTTTAATTAAAATGTTTTGCGGGGGTTTTAATAATTTATGCGCAATTTATACATATTATATGTTATTGTTCTTTTAATATAAATATTTATGTATGTATGTATGTGTGGTTGTGTATAAATAAACATTTGCTTTCTGTTGTTCCTAAAAATACTACCTAAAATTATTTTCTCTTCGTGTAGATACATATATTCAAAATTGCCAATTAAATAAATCATGTTTACTATACAAAATGATTATATTTGAAATTTCAAAATCTCAAACCACATTTTGAAACAGACCTTGAATAAATAAAAAAGATGAAATGATTTCAAACGTGAAGAGTGAAATATTGAAAGTGTAAATTTTTTTTATATGTTTTTGAATTCTCTTAACAAAATTATTAAAATAAATTCATACATAACTCGGCATTTGTTTACGTATTTACGAGGGAAAAATGTTCGAGCATGTCGCCTTCAAAAAAAAAAAAAAAATAAAACTTATTTGCTGTTCTATTTACTTTTTATTTTAACATTTGATGTCGTTTTATTTAGGCCCTAATCAGCGGGAAATAAAGTTAAACAAATAAAGAAACAAAAATATTTACAAAGAACTCAATATCACTTTTACTTTTTGCCAACAATTTGCATTTTTTTTTTTTTTTTGTTTAATTTCGGAGTTTCTTAGATGTTGAATAACTACTGATGAGTCAGTAGTTTAAACATTTTTATTATTGGCTTTGAAGCAAAAATAGCAATAAAGTAAGGGACGGTTTTGTTTAACAGTCTTTGACCCAAAACTGAAGTTTATATATTGTTAAAATATTTATGTATGTATGTGCTAAACAAACCATTGAATTATAATTTTTGGGATGACGAACATAAATGCATACAATTATGTAATACAAGGGCACACTTTCCATATTAGATTTGTAAAAAGCCAATTATAAAGAAGATAGATGATGTAATGGCCGCGAATTATCTAACCATCCCCCAGCTTAAGTTTTTCAATATTTTGCCATTTTTTAATTTAGAAAGTCTTTAAGCTATCCCTTTCCTCGTTTATCTTCAAATGCAATGCATTGCGCAACAAACCCTGTAGCGACCGCGAAATAGTAAGCTGTCCCCCAGCCTAACTTTTACGATTTTTTGTCAATTTTAAAAATCCTTTAATCTAACCCCGTCTTCGTTTTTCTTCAAACTCAAAGAGTTGCGCAACAAGAATTGCAAACTCTAGAATATGACTAAAAGAAACACGGCTTTTATTTATTTTTCAGGGACCGAAAATAACTGTTATTTTTGAATTTTTGATTAAAAAAAGCAACCTCAAGGAAATGTCGGAGAATGAAACCAAGTATACCATTTTGAAAGTCTTGGACCAAATTGTCAGAAAATGCGATGCTTTTTGAAAATCTGATTTTTATTTTTTCAGGCAAAAATAACAGTTATTTCTTTATTTTAATTTTTTTGAGCAAAAATAAAACTTATTTTTTGACTTTTATTTTTTCTAGCAAAAATAACAGTTATTTTTTAACTTTTATTTTTTCGAGTAGAAATAAAAGTTATTTTTATGTTTTCAACCCCTTTGATAAAGAAATTTTGCTGGCAATTATGATTGCAAAACTCAACTCCATTCATTTTTGAGCATATGCAAATTATTTTCACTGAAAAATTATTTTTGTTTGAAAAAGTTTTTTAATAAATATAATAAATTTATCACAAAATAACTTTTATTTCTGCTCAAAAAAATTAAAGTCAAAAATAACTTTTGATTTTGCTTGAAAAAAAAATAAGTCAAAAATAACTGTTATTTTTTTTCGAAAAAATAAAAGTAAAAAAATAACTGTTATTTTTGCAAAAAAAAAAAAAAGTGAAAAAATTAAAGTCAAAAATAACTTTTATTTTTTATCGAAAAAAAAAGAATCAAAAAATAACTTATTTCTGCTCGAATAAATAAAAGTCAAAAAATAACTGTTATTTTTGCTCAAAAAAAAAATAAAAGTCAAAAATAACTGTTATTTGTGCTCAAAAAAATAAAAGTCAAAAAATAACTTTTATTTTTGCTTGAAAAAATAAAAGTCAAAAATAACTTTTATTTTTTATCGAAAAAATCAAAATCAAAAAATAACTTTTATTTTTGCTTGAAAAGGTAAAAGTCAAAAATAACTTATTTTTTATCGAAAAAATAACTTTTATATCTGCTCGAAAAAATAAAAGTCAAAAAATAACTTTTATTTTCTGACTTTTACGATAAAAGTTATAACAGTTACGGTCCCTGTTATTTTTATTTAAAAATTCTAGCCAAAGATAAAGATATTTTGTTTTCAAAACGCTTGCACTTCTTTATTCGTTTCACCAGGTATCAATTGTTTTCGTTTGCATTTTTTTTTTTGTGTTTACATTTTATAAATCATTGAACATTTGATTTTGATTTATGTGAATAATTAGCAGAGGCCGAGTAAATCTTTAATTGTTCAGTGAAACTGTGTGCTACGAATGAATGTATGAATGCATGTACATATGTATTTGATTATCTGATCTATAGATATTAAAAAAATATGCCATGCTTCAATTAATATGTTTTGCACTCGTTCTAAATTAATTAATGAAATTTCATATTTTGCATTTTCAATTTTAAAATTGTAAAATGAACTCACAATCTTCGTACGAATTAAATGCATTTGCATACAAAATTGTAATACAATGATTCCTCTATAATGTTACTATGTATATATATTTTTTTCTTTTCAATAAACTTTTATTGCTACTGTAATTTTAAGTTTTCGTTGTTAAAAAAAAAAAACATTTTAAAATGACATTTGAAATGTGGGTTATAGTATTTAAAATGTAAATTGATATGTTGTCGTTAAAAGACAGATACATATCGTTGTTAGATTCTGCTTTTTTTCTGGTCTTTAAATGTTTTGATCAAGTTGAGTTATTTCAAATTCTAATGAATTTTTTATCATACATACATTTTAATGACTTGGCCAGAAAATACGTACATACATATGTACGTAAGTATTATGCCTTAAAAAATTTCATGTTCAGGCGTTCCATCAAAAACTCAAATTTAAGCTACTTGGATACTGTTGTGTCATGTATGTCAATAAACTTTATAAAAATTACTAACGAAAACCCGGTGTGCTTCGCTACCCCGGTACTTTGATTATGTCACACCCACTTCTTATCCAATTTTGCAAATCTTTCAAGTAATGATATATTTATGTCAACAATGCAGCCGCTTAGACTTTTTCCTGTTCCCATCGTTCTCATACAGAAATGCTATTGAAAAAGTACCAAAATGTAGTTTTTACCAGTTATATTCCCTTAAAATTCAAAATTTTAAAAAAGTACCAGACCCCTGTCCAATTATTTTTAGTATACGTACATGCTGTTTTTTGATTTTTATGCTACTTGCATTAAGTCCGGAGATACAAAATTACCGATATTGCCCTTTTTATCGCTTAAATGTCCAAATTTAAAAAATGGCGAAATGTTTTAAGGGGAGTATGTTTTAAGGGGAGTAATATTTAGTTTTTTACTTTTTTCCTGTTCTCATTCCTCTTGTGGATAAATACAATTGAAAAAAAGTACAAACCGCAGATTTCATCCCTTTTATCCCCTTAAAAATCAAAACTTCAAAAAAGTACCAGACACCTACCCACTTATGTTTAGTGCGCTTTCAGATCCCTTTTAAATTTTTGTGCTACCTGTGCTAAATCCAAAAAAATTGAGTTACTGATTTTGCCCTATTTTACCCGTTTTTACCCCTTATGTGGTTAAATTTAAAACCAGGACGAAATTTATTTAATAATTTTTTTGGGGAGTAATACTATTTAGTTTTTACTTTTATCCTGTGTCCATTCCTATCCTACGTAAATGCAATTGAAAAAAAGTACCAAAATGCAGTTTTTACTAGTTTTGTCACCTTAAAATTGAAAAAAAAATACCGGACACCTGTCCAATTATTTTTTGTAAACTTTTAGGCCTTTTTAAAATCTTTGTGCTAGCTTTGCTAAGTCCGGAGAAATTGAGTTACCGATTGTACCCGTTTTTACCCCTTATACGTCCAAATTTAAAATACAATTACGAAATCTACTTTAAGTATTCTTTGGGGAGAGTAATATTTAGTTTTACTTTTTTCCCGTTCCCATTCCTCTTCTACATAAATGCAATTGGAAAAAAATATCGCCTTAAAATTCAAAACTTCAAAAAAGTACCAATAACCTATCCAATTATTTTTAGTGTCCTTTTTAATTGTTTGTGCTACATTTGCTAAGACCGCAGATATTGTGTTACCGATTTTACTCGTTTTTACCCCCGTGCGATTGGAATTTTTAATATTCATATAGCCTATAGTTGCTTCCAGACATGCAGAGATATAGCCGTTTAGCTGTCTATAAGGAACAAACAAACACACATTCACTTTTATATAAAAGAAGTAATTGGTGGTGCAACATGAAAATTGGATTTTGCCACGCCCCTCCTCCCGCAGACTGAGATAATTTTTGTTTTTCAGTAAGTAAAATGTTTCTCACAGTGGCCGGTATAATATAATAATCGTGTGACTATAATGCGGCAATTATTGGTACTAAATTGTTTTGCGCCAATTTGTGACAATAGATACGATTTCAGTGAAATGTGACAATCATGTGATCGCAGAGAATTTGATTGGGTCAAATTGTTTATTGTGCTCCAATTCACCTTAGGACTTATGATTAGTCTATGAAAATTTAAAGAATTTGAAAGTTTTTCTGGAACCAAGAATTAGTTTCACAGGGAAAAATTTTCTCATATTAATTAAGCCAACAAACAGGTATACATACATACATACATACATATGAATGTACGTACATACATACATAAATGAATTAACCACACCTATGTATATACTTGCATGCATATGTATGTATGTACCTACTTACATATTTATTTATGTTAATACATATTAGTTTTAATGTTGAATTTGTTTGAACCGTAATTACCACTTAATTACTTTGTAAACAAACATGTTTGAACAATTATTCGGTGAAAAAACATGTTTTGTACCTGCTTTTGCTTTCAAAAGCAATATGTTTGTGTAAACATGTTGTTCCTGCATACAGCCATACATATGTATGTATGTATGTATGTATGTACTTTACATTCATATGCATGAAGTGAACAATGTAAACAAAATAAAGTTCAATGTCAGTTTAAAACAGCGCCACCTGTTGTTGTTATTATTTGTTCTGTTTTTAATGATTATTGCTGTCGTTGTTGTATTTTGTGAATTGGAAATAAGAGAATGAAAGAAAAATCAATTGATTTTTGTTTTACTCTTTTCCACCCTTTTATACCGTTAAATTTTGCTCTGCAACATTTTAATACGTTTTGCAAGCAACAACAATAACAACAGCAGCAACAACGATAAACAATACATTGAGAAATTTTATGCGTGCCTTTGTGCGTCAGTTCGTTTTGTTTTATTTCGTATGATATGGATTATTTATTTATTTCTTAATCTTTAATGTTATTATGCAAGTCTGGAAGTGAACAATGGTCTAACAAATTATATGCATAATATTATTATAAATTTATTGTACGATCTTAAGCCATTGTTATGAGTTATCATTTTCATATTGTTCATATTTTCCATGTGTAGCTGCGACACTCAGAAAAAGTTTTATCAAGTTGGTAGAAAATACAGGAACGGAAGAGTACATACATAGAAGGTAAAAACAAAGTTATTGAAATTGGTCTGAGGGAAAAATTTTCACACCTATGGGAGACTCCCGTGCAAAAATACAAACAATTGAAATTTGAGTGCCTAGAAAATGATTTTTTTTAATATGTATGTATGTCATAGTAAACATTTTTATCCTCATGCTGAAAGCTATCAAAAAATCGATCACACCCTATCGATTGCTAAGTCGTACGTGCATATAACCGTTTAAGTAATTAATATTTAGATTTTTTCGATGATAAATATGATTTTTTCTAATATGTATCTTGTGCCAATTAAATAAATACAAATATTCTTTACTTATGCGTATCTACATACATAAAAATATTTAGCAGCTACCAGAAACTGTCGATAGTTTTGCAGGCAACTATCTTTTTTGCAGCTCTGCTGAGAGAGATAATGGGAAGCACACTCCTGGTCCCCACTTCATCTAATGACACTTGTGATGATTTGCCGAGTAATTTTACAAAAAAAATGAACTGAAAATAGTCCTGTTCGCTGTAGGTTACTGCGAGCTCCAAATTTAGCCGAAAATTGGGTAAATGAAAACGAACTCATGATTACTTGTATTGCCATCATTCTTTTTTGTCTAAAAATATTGAAAAAAACTAGCAAAAATTTATAGTCTTTTGAGAGAATGCTTAATGCCGGGTAACATTAACTCGAACAAAGCTAATATAAAACTAATAACGAGTGTTCAAAAATGAATCACCTAATATATAAGAATACATAATTTTTATTTAAAAAACAAACTGTTGTCAGCAATTGCGATGATAAAAATTTTTCTTTCATATCTTGATTTCTTTGGTTTGGTGGCGATAAGATTTTATTGTTGCACAAATAGTTTATACTACTTTAATAATTTATCAATATAAAGCATGTTTTTTTTATTTTCTTTGCATTGGGGAAAAAATTTCTAGTGTACTTAGCAGTTGTATCAATCTGGCGTTTATTTGCAGAATATTGTTAAATCATCGAATAAAAATAGATTGTTTTAATTCGTGTGATGCTTGTGTACATTTATTTATATCATACATTTGTTTTAGTTTGATTAAAAATTATAAGTTGTAAACATTTATTTTTTCTACTTACAAAACTTATTAGATAATAATAAGTGAAATATTTGCAGTCATTTTACATTTAAAATGAATAAATTTTGTAAAATAAATTTATAAACAATTTGTTGCTAATAAATCTTAAATGATTTACAAAGCAAATTTGCTAAAACGCAGTTCCTTGTTATTTATTAAAAGTTATAGCTTGGAAATTCTTTCGAGATGCACAATAGTTCAGCCCCAAAGATACTGTGTGAAAAAAATGCCAGTTTAACTGACTAATAGAAAGTATGTAATATAAGTTTTTCTTATGTGTGCAAGTTGCCAATACGGGTGAAGTTGCACCCGTCATTTGGTACCGTTCTTACCATCCCTGTCTTAGCATGATAGAAGCTGTTACTTTTAACAAAGTGGAATGTTTAACACCATTTACATGTTGCTTATTAGTTCTTATCGATTATGTAATAAGAAAATGTTTGAATTCAAAAGCTTGACAAGCTGCTGGGAAGTGTAATATAAAGCTGCCCAGCTCACACGACAATCCCTTTGTGATAATCTGAAAGAGAGAGAGAGAGAGAGAAGAGAAGAAGGGAACCTTTTTAGAGAAAAAGCTTAGAGTAGTAGATAGTCAAAAGAATGAAGGGAGAAGGAGAACGATCCCCCAGCACATCCTCATTTTGACAATTTCTTCATAAGTCATTGAAAGGTAAACCTAGTCGGCTGGTTCTTAAAGATACAGTGCCCAGCGATGACTGATGCAGTGATCCTAATATTTGATCTAGCAAGGTCCAAGAGCTCTCTCCTTTTTCTTTAGTCCAAACGAGGCCATTAGTTCTTCGAAATTTAGCAGATGGGTTCTGAAATCCATTTTTGCTGTGCCTGTCCCGGTGTGAAAAGTTCTTTGCGTCCGAACACTTTGAGATAAATAGTCCATAGAAAAGATCGAGGTCCTCATTCTAGAGAGACATCCCCATTTTAACCAATTCGTGGGGCATGCTGTTGCCGCGATTGGCTCCATGCTTGCGGACCCATTTAAGGGTCAGGTTTCAATATGTCGTCGTCACATTCTTGGGCAAGACTGGACGTGGTATAGACTCCAGTCAATTATTTTACTGTGCTATAATCAGAATATCTCTACTTTATGTCCTATAAGTAGCTCCCTTCATAGCGGATGTCTGTATTTTCAAAACCCTACATCCATCTGGTAGATACATCCAGGAATCAGGAAGACCGTCTCAATTTGAGAATTGAATCTTCTTGTGAGAAAAGGCTCAGAGATGCTCCAATAAGCTTGCATGGCTCTATGTTCTTGAGGTTCAGGTGCCTGTTGCGCCTAGCCTTGCTGCAGTCTCACTGCAAGAGAACTCTCTTGCCATAAGATGCATCAGTTGCCCTTGTTGTTACAGCTCCTGTGGCTAACAATGCTATCGGAAGTTCGCGAGATACAGATTCCAGTGATACTGCTAATCTATATAATATAATAGGTTTGATAACAATTTTTTATAGCCAATACCCTGCGCATGTACATGGCCGATGTCGCAGCCTTAGTCTGGATGTTCTCATTCCATGTAAGTTTGCTGTCCAAAAATACGGCGATATATTTCGTCTTTTCCAAAATAAGTGTAGTGCCTTCCAGTTTTAGAGGCATGAAAGAGAAGAACATAGATTTCCTGCTAAAGAATGCAAGTTCCCTCAAGTAAACTATTTGGAAATTGCATCTGTTTTGAGAGATTGCGTTTTAAGTTTGACAAAAACAGGTGTGCTCATTTAGTCCGTATTGTAAACAAAGGAAATGATATATTTTAAAAGTAATGTGTTTAAATTGTAAAAACAAGAATGAAAAAGTACACGCACATAAATGCAAAATATAAACACCGTTTTACATGAATATGTACATACATATATATTTATGTGCATTCATATACATTTGAGTGGGCCGATGTGTAAAGACAAAAATTTGTCGATGTTGTGCCGTCGACCTTTCTATAACTCTTGGCATTAGGAAAAATAAGTTCCACTCCGAAATATAAAAAAAAACACTTTCGAGGCTAAAACCAAATTAAATTTTTTGTGTTTAGGTATGTGAGCCCTCTAAGGAGGCATGGCATGTGATCGGTGTGTTAAAAAAAAAAAAAATATTGGAGAAGAGCAATTATTGGGAGTTGGTCACTCATTTGACTTCTCTACGGGCACCCTGAGATTGATTAGTGTGATGGAGGAAATTCTAGTTTAAAAAAATATGAGTTAGGGCCGGTAGTCCCAGGGTGCCTGTAGAGGAGTGAAATATACGACTACTCCCAAATAATAATTTCTCTCCAATATTTTTTTCAAGCCCACCGACCTGGTACCAAGCTTCCTTACAGTCCAACTTAAATTAGCGCTTCAAGCGGATTTGTATGGAAATGACTGGTTTGGACAACGAAAAGACGCCTTAAGTGCTAATTTAGTTGGGACTGTTTGGGAGACTCCCGCACAAAAATATAAAAAATCTAAACTCGGACACTTCGAAAATGATTTTTTTTTTATATGTATGTCGTAAGGGAACTTTTTTATCCTCATGCTAAAAGCGTCACAATACCGATTACTAAATCAAGCCACGCCAATATGTATGTATGTGCATATAAACATTTTTTAAATAAAATTCTGATTTTTTTTTTTTTTTATTCTACTTCTTTTCTTTCTAGTTTCGAAGAACAAATGTGATTAATTTGCCGCCTTCTTTTGTTTTTTATCAATAAAAGAAATACAAATATATTTTATTATAGATTTACTTTTATATAGAAACAACAAACAACCTCCTGCGCCACAGTCACATGAAAATTTCTTGCACTCGTATGTCCAGCAAGTTGAAAGGATAAAAATAGAAATAGATTATTAAGATTTTCTTTTATTGTGCAGGTATAATATTTAGTTTTAAAAAAAAGAAAATCAAAATCAAGAGCAAACAATATCTTTTGTAGTCAATTTATTGTTATTTTCGCGCCGTGTGATTGATTCATTGTCTCTTGAGGAAAAGTTAACTAAACATTTATTATAAAAAAAAACAAAAACAAAAACGATAACAAATAACTGTAACACAAAACTTACAACTCAATCATCATCATCATCCATCATCACTACTATCAGCAGCTCAACAAGAATAGAAGTAATAACAGCAGCAACAACATACAAGCCAGGAATATCAGCAACAACAAAATTAGCAACAGCAACAGCAACAACAATAGAAGAAAATGTCTTTTCGTGTAGTTAGAAGTTCAAAATTTCGTCACGTTTACGGTCAAGCTCTAAAACGTGAACAATGCTACGATAATATACGTGTCTCCAAAAGTAGTTGGGACTCAACGTTTTGTGCAGTGAATCCAAAATTTTTGGCCATCATTGTCGAGTCGGCAGGTGGTGGTGCATTTATAGTTTTACCTCATAATAAGGTAAGTAAGTCATATAAAGAACAAATATTTACGTATCTACATGTATGTATGTATTTCTTCTTTGTTTTTTTTTTTTTGTCCGTTCTTTTTCTTTTATTTATTTTTAAACAATTTAGACTTTTTCTTTTATGATTTGTAGTTTCATTAGACACACACTTCACGTTTTAGTTTCTTTTTTTCTCTTTTTCATTTATAAATAGCTGGCAACACACAGTTAGATGTACATACATACGAGTACTTGTATGTGTTTCGGCAGACACTTTTTCAAACACTAACCAACAAAATTTATTTGTTGTTATTTTTTTTGTTTTTTTTTTTTGTTTTATTTAGGCTTGAAGTTAAATTAAGCATTTTTTGTTTGAGTTGGAAACTTTCGAATAAAATAAACCAGGCATGATAAATTCAGTAAAATTGTACTCAAAGCGTGTTGTGTTTCTACACTCGATTGTGCAGTAAATTTGTTTGAGATCTTTAAAAGAGCAGTTCGTATACTTACTTTGCTGGCCTTTTATAGTCCCTCTTGTGGGTCATTAGCCGAACTAGGAATGGCTTTTCAGGCGTTTAATCTTCTGCGTTTCTTTTCCAATTTCCCACATTAAGCTTGAAAAGTTTTCTTGGACTTGTTCTTTCTAACGGAGCTCCGTTCGTCTCCTTTTTCGGGTTCCGCCAGCGTCATATCGAACGTCTTTCTTACTGGAGCATCTCTATCCGTTCACACAGCGTGTCCAAGTCAGCGTAGTCTCTGTGTTTTTACGCGCTTCATTACATTGTCGTCAGCGTATAACTCGAGCTGCACCGTTATTCTCTATTGACGCAGACTTTGCGTTTTTTTACACAGGTACTTTGCGTTTGGTAATTAAATTGCAGTATTGCCATTTTTTTTATAATAAAATAGTAGCAAAATTTTGCGTTTTTAGTTGATGTATGAATAAGTAATTTTTGGTATGTATTTTCTAACATAAACCAAAAATGTATTTGGAAAAATGTTTTTGAGAGCACAAGCACTTGAAATACAAAATACGCAAGTGCTTAGTATTTAAAATACAAAATACATTCACGAGACGTATTTAAAATACAAATACAAAATACGTATTTGTATTTTAAAGGCCATATTCATAATAATTATTGTAAGTTTATTAAGCTCTTATTTGACATATTTCTACGGAATATTTGTCAAATAAACGTGTAATAAACCTTCAATAGTTTATATGAATATGGGTGTAAATATGTAGGTATTTCAAATATATGTATTTTAAATGGTACCCAGCCCTGGGTCTTGTTCTTCAATTGTCTGCTTAGTGCAAAGTAACATTTATTCGCAAGTATAATTCTTCGTTTTATTTCTAAGCTGGTGTCATTTGTTGTATTTATGGCCGCACCGAGGTATACAAATTCCTCTACTGTGCCGAAGTTGTAGTTATCAACGTTCACAGATTCTCCTAATCTACTGAATTCTCTATTCGTTGAAACCATCACCTTAATATTTTTTTTTTATTCACTGCCAATCCCCATTTCGCTGATTTTTCGTCTACATTAGCAAAGGCAGCAGTGACATCTCGCAATGTTCATCATGTGATGTCAATATCACAGGTCTATGCGACTGCCATGTGGTTTTTGGACTTTCTCTAACAAAATAATGAAGTGACCGCAATTCCTTTCCAATATTAACTGATAATTTCGTATCCGTTAAGGTCATCCGGCATATTCATAGCCGCATACCTACAACAAACACAACACCATTAAACTTTGCATGTATTTTGTTGAAGAAATCGTTTAGTTCTGTCACCCATTTCTTCGCGTTTGTGTGCTTGTGTTGTGTATTTTGGCAGTTCTTAGGTCTAAAAGCAGGATATCGAGGTACCTTGCTTTCTACTTTTGTACGCGTCATACTAATGTCAAATTTGTTGAGATTTTTCTACTCACAAAGTTTCCTCTTGTTTCCAAGAGAACAGCTTTAAGGTGTAGTTGAACAGCACACGTTTCTCACAAAAACTGATTTAGTGCAATTGTATGTGACAAACTAAACAGCACAGCCCATAAAACGCGTCGACGCGGAGAGTAGATTTACTTTTGTACGCGTCACAAGCGTCGTGTGTAAAGAGAGTTACGAAGCCGCCACACTTTCGAAGCAACTAATTTTCCACCCTGCTAAATGTCTTTGATGTTTTCTTTGTCTAATTTAATTAATATCAATCACAAGGATAATATAGAAAGAACTTGAGCCTGGCAAACTTAATACAGAAATTATTATATAAGAAAAAGTTTGAATAAATTATTTAACTTTACTTTTACTACATTTTTTTAGATTCTATATATCGACTACTTTTACGTATGGAGGGAGTATTATCACTATCTTGTTTAATAGCGTTTTAAATTTATTAAAACCCACATATATAGTATTGTACAAAAACCATTGTTGAATTCTATTTACATACTCTTTTAAAGTCTTCATTTCAATACACATTTTGGCAAAAATTTGTTTTGAATGTTAAAAATATTTAAACAATTTGACGCGCGGAAAGCGTGTCATGTAACTTTAAGTTCGAAAAGCGTACAACGCGTGGAAAGTGTGTCTTTCAAGATTTATACTATAATTGCTCACTTTACTCAAAAAGTGTGCCCAAGCGAGAAGAAAAATGCTTAAAATATTAGTTCATCCCGTACTTTGTGGACAAAAATGGGCGAAAGACAGGAACACTAAAACCCACATTTCCGACACAAATAATAAAGTTTGCAAGGCTTTGATGATGCAAATCAAATTATTGTTAGTTGCGTTTATTTATGTGATAGTTTGTGCGAATTGTTACTGGATGCTGTTTTCTTACTTCACCTAGCCAGAAAGAGAGAAAAAAAGAGCCCGAAAATTGTTGTTCCAATGACTGAAAATTTACAAATTTTAGCTGGACCAATTTTGCTCAGCTAAATTAAAAATGTTGTTACTCTTACTGCCTGTTCCTCAATGTCGAACTCGTGCGATTGTTTGCATTCTAAGCGAGAGAAAATTGTTTTGGGTTCCTCTATGATGTTCTTTTATTCGAACGATGTCGAAAAGACGTAAGTGTTTTCGTACAAAATCCGATTCCTCTATTTCGATCATATCGAAACACAAACATTTCTTTTTTCGTTTTGCAACACTTCTACTTTTCTTTGCAACCTTCTATACAACGAGTCACCATTGGTTACTTTGTATTTTTTGAAATTATCAAAAAGTAAAAGTTTTTGAATATTCAAATATGAACTTAATTATTTATTTGCTTTAAGAGCCAATTGAAATCTATTAATTCAGAAGGTTGCAAAGAAAAGTAGAAGTGTTGCAAAACGAAAAAAGAAATGTTTGCTGTGTTAAAGGTTTGTTTGTACATTTCTGATTCTCATTCTGTTCATGGGAATTATGGAATAAGTAGTTAAGTTTCAAACAAACTTTTAAGAATTTTTCAAGTCTACTGATGGATGAGTTGATTAGCACCAACGAAATGTCGTCGGCATATAGACAGCTGAAAAATACAACAAACATTTTTTGAAAAGGTTCATTTTTGGACCTGAATTAATACATTTCAATTGGCTCTTAAAGCAAATAAATAATTAAGTTCATATTTAAGTTAAAATGTAATTGGAATCTCTTCCTCCCTTTTTTTCTGAGAATAGAAATAACAAAAACATATACATATCTATAAAGTTTAGGTTAGGTTGATTGGAGGGGTTTGCTTGCCCATATCTTGTGACATACACCTAAGCCAGTATAGGCTTGTTGTGCGCTCCGTGGATTTGTGAGAAGGCGTACATATCTATAAAAGTGATATAAATTTTACAAAATAATTTTTATTTTTTTTTTTTTATTTCACAAAGTGCTTTTACTGTTTATTACTTCTTCTTCAATAGTAAAAGAAATAGTTTCAATTGCATTTTTTTATAAATTCGAAATCGAACGACTATATTTCGATCGCTTACATTTTCATGCGACATTGAGGAACAGGCAGTTAAATCCAACTAAAATAGATGCGTTAATACTGAATCGTAAATCTCCTTTCCCATCACTGTGGTTTCCCAGATAAAATTTCCCAATGAATGTGTAAAATCATTATTGGAAATAAAAAATATGTATTTCTACTTTGTTTCTTAGAAAATTTTCCAAAATACATAGTTATATTATTCAATTTATTCTTTTGCATACATACACATTTATTTATTAAATTTGAATAAAAATTTCCGTTACCTTAACTTTTTTCAAATATTTATTTTTATTCATATTTTTTCTACTTTTCTGCGTGTCTGTAAGTATGTGTCGCTTTTTTGCGCGCGTTACCCCATTTTGTTGGCCGTTGGCCAAAACAGAAAGCAAACACATTAAAACAGACTTATGCACTGAAATTAATTAGAAGAAAAAAAAAAGAAACATTAAAGCAGAAGCAAAAAAAATGTGTGTGTGTGTGTGTGTGTGTGTGAGTTTAAATTTGTTCGAGTGTAGTGGAATTCTGTTTGTTTGTATTTGTCTAAACGCATGAAACAATCAAAAATCTATTTTTATAAATTATTTTCTGTTTCATTTTCCCAAAATAGTCACAAATTAACAAGAAAAAAAAAAACCTACAACAACGACAACAATAAAGAAATTTAATTTTAAATATGTGTACCTACATATGCATGTGAAAATAAAACAAAATCTTGTTTGATGCTTCTACGGCACATTGTTTTGGTCACATTGTGTGTGTGTGTGTGTGTGCATTTGCTTTGTAACGGAAACAAAAATGTTTAAATTGAAAGATTTCGTATTAACACCTTTCTGTCGTTTGAAATGATGTCAAATTTTTTGTTTTGATAACACTTCCAAGTGTTATTGTTGGATCCATAAAAATCCCACAACATGAAATTGCTCAAATTGAAATTTCGACTAAAAAATTTATGGCATAAAAAGTTTACATACATATGTACATATATAGTATCTGAAATTGTAGTAGTTTCTTTTTTTAAAGTGATCGTAAAAACGATAATAAAAAACTTCTATGAATGGAATCACCCGGTTAAAAAAGTAGATTCTTGCTTGTTATTGAATGAAGCACAACTATGCAGAAGTAGCAGTCCCTATGATGGTTTGGAGCTTCTCACCAAATCCTGGGTGCAACGAACAATATTGCATTTCTTTTTCAACTGATACATATGTCATGTATATTTATTTTAAAATATAGATGATACCAAGTTTTCACAAAATTCGATATATGAGATCTGATCAAAAAGAACCGTTATTTTCAGTTTTTTCAAAAAATATTTATTTATTCATCAATAACTATCTTGTCCCCTTCAAAGCAATCCCCCTCAGATATAATACACTTATGCCAGCGTTTTTTCCATTCCTCGAAACACTCGTGCTGACGAGAAAGTGTGGCGGCTTCGAAACAGCTAGTTGTCCACCCTGCTAAATGTCTTTGATGTTTTCTTTGTCTAATTTAATTAATATCAATCACAAAGATAATATAGAAAGAACTTGAGCCTAATAAAGCTTAATACAGAAATAGTTTTCTTTCATATAACAAAATAAAGTTAATTATTTCGTCTTTTTACTTAAAAATAAAGAAAATTTAAAAAATACCTTTTTTAACTGTGTTCAACATTACTGTGGAACTCAGTTAACAGTGGTGTGGGACGTATGTAACTCACGAATTTATCTTCACACCCTTAATATTTAGAGAAGAAGACTACGAAACGACCTGCATTTGCAGATTTGTCAGCATTTTCCCGTATAAGTTGTAATTTGACAAATATTCCATACCATAGAACTGCATAGAAAACCCTCCGAGATGCACGACTTAATACAACATTTTCATATTTTTTTTTTTTTTAATAATTATTATGGTCCAAAGATTTCTTTCATATAATTAAAAAAATAGTTATTTATTTTGTGTTTTTACTTAAAAATAAAGAAAATTTAAAAAATACCTTTTTTAACTGTGTTCACCATTAGTGTGGAACTCAGTTAACAGAGGTGTGGGACGTATTTAACTCACGAATTTATCTCCACACCCTTTCAATTTTTTTTTATATTTAAAAATCACTATTTTTTTTTTGCCTTTTTTTTGTATTGTTTTTTCTGTTTTTGGCCATCTACATTACATGCCTTTTTAATGACTGGGTTGCCAAAGTATTTTCATACCAACTGTTATGGGGAAGCAAATTATATTAATAGCTTTTTTTTTTATCAAATAAATAGTAAATTTATATTAAAAATCCATAAAAGGCATATTTTACTTCAAATTTTGTTTTTATTTTATCTTATTTTTCGGTATGTAAGATCGAAAAAAAGTCATTCCTTGTAAGTTATCTATGAAAATTAAAATATGAACTTTATAAGGTAACACTGGTTGTGCTTTTTGTCATTTTACCGACATGCAAGTAAAAAAAAATTACTGGCAATCAAGGTATCTTGCAAGTGAGCTCGCAACTTGCAGAAGTATGATGGTGTTAGTGAAAAAATGTCAATGTATTGAGCTACTTGCACTTGTACTTGCATGTGTAAATGGAGGGTAAACGAAATTCGTTTAAGAAAATTACTGTGAAACTCAGTTGACAGAGATGTGTGGCACGTATTTAACTCACGAATTATCTTCACTTCCCCAATTTCTTTTGCATTGGCATTGGATAAAGTATGATTTAATGTGCAGTCGCAAGATTGTTGATGAATGCTGCGAAACTTTACAAATGAAAGTAAGAATCACAGTTTTTGAAGCAAGATTTTGTTTGTGGGTTTATTTTTATTGTAAGCATACTGTAAAATTAAAAAGTGTTTAATCTTAATCCATGAAAAAAATATTGGTCAAGAACCTTCATGTAAATACCTGTCAGTTTATCTAAGATTTTTGTTTTAAGTTTTTGACACCTGTTTTTTTACACACGACACCGATACAGCGCTGTAGGTAACTGATTGCATAAACACATTTACCTGCATTAAGTATCCGCCGGATATTATGACTTATGGCGGCCAACCACAAAAAACATTCATACGACAATTGTGAAAAAAAACAATTTTTTTTTGGCTCAAGTCATAAAGCAGAATAAATTAAACCATTTCCATGTGTATGCAGAACAAACAAAGAATGCATTTTAATTAACATCCAGAAATTTTAGCAACTTACAAGGAAAAGCCCGCATCACCACTATTCTTCAAGATATGCAGTAACTAAGTAACTGTTTACACAACACAGATACACTAAGAGAAAAAAGGCTTAATGAATTTCATCTTCCAATGAATGATTTTTTTTCATTAATAGTTAATAATTTAGCATGAAGGATTTCATACTATTAATGGCATATATTTCATTCTTACTAAATTGTCTTTCTGCAGAGAAGAAATAGTTCAATATAAAACAAAAAAATTTTTCTTTCTTCTGATTTATTATTTTAATTTTTCTAGATACTCGTTCTTCGACCTTTTTTTTTTATTTAACTTTATTTGGTTTAATAAATGAGCTCAAGGTCACTTTATTCTCAATAAATATATTTTCTATTTATTGACAAATTATTCGATATTTCGATACGCCTTTGTGTATCTTCTTCAGCAAAATGTGTTTTCTAATATTTTATAAATTTTCAAATTTCAAAACAAATCATAATGACAAACTAATTGAAAAATAAAGTGGGTTTTTATGTAAAGCCTATGCATGTATGTAAAACCCTTTTAATTTTTCAATTAGTTTGTCATTATGATTTGTTTTGAAATTTGAAATATCGAATAATTTGTCGAAATTATTCGATATTTCAATTTCGATTCGTATCGAAATATCAAACAATTTGTCAATAAATAGAAAATATATTTATTGAGAATAAAGTGTCCTTGAGCTCATTTATTAAACCAAATAAAATTTTAATTTTTCTTTTTTTTATGGCTTCCTTTTTTGGAACGAAGTTTCTTAACGCGGCGTGCTGGTAGTGCAAATTAGTAGAAATCGTCACGAAAGCATGTGAGCTGTTTATATGTGTTGGTGTATCTGTCGACAAACAATTGTGTAGGTGTCTCCGCTGCTGTCAGCGGAGACGCCTACCAATAAGTATTAATTAGTTGTGAAAACGGATAGATGTCACAACAAAAAACAGCAATTTTGAAAAATTTTCTTCGTTTTGTAGCAGATTGACAAAAAAAAATACTTCCAAAATTTTTAAAAAGCATATAAAATTTAAAAATTTCAAAAACATATAGATTTCACCTTGTATTACATTCGAAGATGAAGAAAAAACGTAAGGATCTTCGTTCCTAACGGAGGTCCCCCGACCGCATTTCTTTTATTATTTTTTACATTTTTACTACAAATTTTGTTGCCTCTGTCAAGGTTGGAACCATTTTCCTCACGACTTTTAAGTCAGCCACTATAGCAATTCAACCATTGCAGGAATTCAAAATAATAGAAGAGAGCCCCGTTCCAGAAATTATTATTTTTTTTTTTTTTTTTTTCATTTTAGAGACGAAAATATTCAATCGTACAGTGAAGAACATTTAATGAAGACCTTTCATTACCCGTATGGATGAATTTTCTCTTAGTGTAAGAAGCTCGTCTAGAAAATGTTTATACAATATGTACTTATATTTAATATTACAAAAATGTCCATGATTAGTTTTATCGACATTTAAGAAGCAACTTACGGAGTTACGCACATAGATATATGCAAACACATGTATGTATGTATATATATTGCATACTGATTTCTAGGGCAGTTATTTCAAATTCCAAACATGTCTAATATGTAGGTGTACTGGTTTTCTTAACTGTTGGTTGCAACTTCTACAAGTTTACTTCGCAAAGTCATAGAGTATACAGAGGTGAACAAAGTGGCATTTGAGAATCGCAAAAATACGCTGATAGAGCGCCTCCTGTTAAAAAGAGAAAATTTCGTTTCGCCCGTAAACTAGGAGTGATCGTGATTAAATGTTGGAAATATCACGCGTGGGTGCGTGTGCGTGATTACCATTTTGAGGTAGTTCACGAAATTCAATGAAAAACTTAAAACACCAACTTTTTTGGTTTACGAGAAAAACTTTCACACATTGTTGCTTGAATTATCTTTCAATGCAGCTTATTTTAGCTCAACTTCTACTCAGTTAGTTAATGTACAGTCTTGGTGGATTTCGTTGGAGGAATTAATTTCATGAGTAATTTATTGTGACTCATCCCAATTTTTATAATCCAATTTTTTAGTTTATATTCACTGCGTATTGATACACTACCCAACAGCAAACAAAAAAAAAACCATGGATGATCACACTATTTTTATGATGTGTTATGCCTATCTAAGTAGAAAAATGATAATAATTTCAAATTCTATGGATCAGTTGTTTTTAGAACTTTTTTTCTAAAATATGAGATTTTCCTAATGCTTGATCCAGACCTCTAGTCATAACTTAAAACGACGTGTCCGATTTTATCATGTAACATGTCAAAAAATTATAAATTATGCCAGCTTTAAGTTTTGCTAAAATCATTTTTGGTGTCGTTAATATCTTTAAAATTATTGGGGAAAAAATAATAAATAAAAATATTTTTTTTAAATTACAAAATTTTTGATTTTGGAAAATTTATAAAAAAATAAATTTGCAAATATTTTCCAGTTTTTTTTTATTTATTCATATACATAGTTGCATGTAATAGAAATGAAATGAGCTCTCATTTATTAAAATCTGTGTCTTAAAAAGTGTTTTTTTTTTGTTGCCAAAATGGTTATTTTTGCTTTTTCGGGAATAAAATAAACATTAACACACAGATTTTAATAAACGAGGACTGATTTTATTTCTATTACCTGCAGCTATATGAATAAATAAAAAAATTGGAAAATATTTGCAAATTTTTTTATTTTTTTTATAAATTTTTCAAAATCAAAAATTTTGCAATTTTTCAAAAAAAAAATATTTGTTTTATTTTTTTTTTTCCTAATAACTCTAAAATTATTAACGACACCAAAGAATTATTTTACCAAAACTTAAAGCTGGCATAATTTTTTGACGTATTACATGATAAAATCGCACACGCCGTTTTTAAGTTATGACTAGAGGTCTGGATCAACCTTTACGAAAATCTCATATTTCAGAAGAAAAAAAAATTCTAAAAAAAACCGATCCATAGAATTTGAAATTTTTATGACCCATGGTCAGAAAATTTTTTTCGATTTGTTGTGTAAGATGGTCGGTCATATGATGGATCATATGTCCGACACTGTTCTTGCAGGGAAATTTAATCAGTTGCCATAATTTGAATATTACATTTTTTATTAAAAAAAAAGCATAATTAAAATTTAAAATAAAAAAGGATTTTTTCGCACTGTTTTCTCAAACTGGAAATAGTGTAATTATTTAAGATTTGAGAACTAGGCAAATTTAAAACAACTTTTTATATTTTGCTTATACAGAACATGAAAATGTGCAACATATGAACAATATTAATAAAATGTTGAAAGTTTAATTAAAGAAAAATCTAGGTTGAAATCAAAATCATGGTAGTAGAATAAGAGGAGAGAATCAGAACGTATGATTAAATTTTTTTGGAATGAAAATATATATACATATGTATGTATGTCATGTGTCAAATTTTGTAAGTGGGTGAATTAGATTTTTCTTTATTTTCTTTTTTATAAATTTTTATAAAATGTTAGATATGCATTGTTTTAAAAAATAATACTCATACATATGTATATGTATGTATGTATGTATATGCTTCTCGTATTTTTGTGAAAAATTCATTTTGATTTTGTTGCAATTTCAGGTGGGACGAATTGCTGCAGATCATCCCCTGGTGGGCGGTCATAAGGGTCCTGTACTTGATATTGCCTGGTGTCCACATAACGATAATGTTATTGCTTCCGGCTCGGAAGATTGTGTTGTAAAAGTATGGCAAATACCCGATGGTGGTCTCTCCAGAACTTTAACTGATCCCGTTGTGGATTTAGTTTTTCACCAGAGACGTGTTGGTTTGGTTTTATGGCATCCCTCCGCTTTAAATGTTCTACTCACAGCTGGCTCTGATAATCAGGTAAGACGGCTGGCACTAAATGGAATATATGCATGTATGTATATGATATTATGCTTGTTTTCTTTATAGGTTGTAATTTGGAATGTGGGCACAGGTGAAATATTAGTACACATTGATTCACATCCTGATATTGTCTACAGTGCCTGCTTTAATTGGGATGGTTCAAAATTGGTAACCACCTGCAAAGATAAAAAGATACGTATATATGATCCCCGCACAGGTGAAGTAGAAAGTGAGGCCCTGTGTCACGAAGGCTCAAAGGCAACAAGAGCAATTTTCCTACGACATGGCTTAATATTTACCACCGGCTTTAATCGTTCCTCAGAGCGACAATATTCCCTTAGGGCACCGGATGCCTTAAGCGAACCTATTGTTATGGTAGAGCTGGACACATCTAATGGTGTTATGTTTCCTCTATACGATGCCGACACAAATCTCATATACCTCTGCGGTAAAGGCGATTCTGTGATCAGATATTTTGAAGTAAACATTTGTTTTTATATTTTGAGCATTTTTATTTTAATGATTTTCTTACATTTAAAGGTCACACCCGAACCTCCCTTCGTTCATTATATAAATACTTTCCAAACACCTGATCCACAACGTGGCATTGGTATGATGCCAAAACGTGGTTGTGACGTAACGACTTGTGAAATCGCCAAATTTTATCGTCTCAACAATAATGGCTTGTGTCAAGTTATTTCGATGACAGTGCCCCGCAAGTCAGATTTATTTCAAGAGGATTTGTATCCTGATACGTTAGCAGAAGATGCTGCTATTACCGCCGAAAAATGGATAATGGGTGAAGATTCCGATCCCATAACCTTTTCGCTAAAAGTAAGTTACCATTTCCTTTGCCTGCAAATAACTTTTAATTAAATATTGGAATACAGTAGCTACTCGTGACAGCAAGTTTTATTGCTAACTATAAAATTGAACCACTAATCAATCATAGTTTTCTTCTGAACTCATACATTTTTTAAACAGAGAGTTTGAACCAATTATACAAGTATTTGTGCATAATATACTTTAAACTGTATTACGTCTGATTCGCTCGATTAGGCGGCGCAGCACGGGGTCGGTGTGTTCGAAAAAGATATGTGGGGTTGGTCATACATTTGACTATTCTAAGGGGCCCCCTGGCATATGTATATTAGCTCCAGTGGCCCTTAATTGGGCGCCTAGGAAATTAATTTCCCTCCGTCACGCCATTTTGTTCCAGGGTGCCCATATGAGCGCAACACGCAATAATTTTTTTAGGGGTGTTCCCAAACAAAAATTAAAAGCCAGACGTCTCGAAAATAAAATTTTTGTGTGTGGCAGTGGAACGTTGTTTTTCAGCATGCCAAAAGCTATCGGAAAATCGATGACACAATATCTACAAATTTTTGTCCACACAAATCGGCCCCTCCTAATTTATGTGCATACTTAAATAAAAAAAAATTTATCCATCCCCATTTTACAGAAGTTAAAAAAATTATCCCTGTCTGTCTATACCTTGGAGTTTTTTTCGACAATTTGATGGCTTCTCTTTTGCAATATATACTTTGGCAAATTTTTCTTCATATTGTACTTAGATATCTGTACATTCTTCTATTGCGTTGCATGGACAATCATGATTCATCTGGTGTAGATTGTTGCTTCAATTGATTTTTCAGAATTCATATTAATTTTAAATCTCCCGAATCCCTTAGAGTAGTGCAAGCAACGAGCATATGAGCTCAATTTGTATATGTTTTATTCCATTGCTGGCTGCTCTAGTTTATGGGTCACGTATTATTGAAATGCTTAAACTTTTCGCTACCCTACTCCTCTAAAACTGGGTCAACTTCATTGAACCTTTGTGAGAGAAGTAGATTTTATCTACAAAAAAGCCTCTGCTAGTTCATATTGTCCAACAAAATTGTTAAAAATTATGTTTTTACTATCTGTACTTCCGTGAGTTCTTTTTTATCTCATTGTTATTTTTCTAAACACAATGTAATTTTCTATTGGGATGGAGGATTTGCATATATGAAAAGCCGGTTAAAGTTATTCCGTTTTCACTAGTAGCCCTTTCTTCGATTTGAATATAGATATATAAGTATGCACATATGTAGTTGGCAAACCTAAACTTATCATTTCTATACATGGTAATACATCATCTTTTACTTAACTTAAATACGTATGTATTACATCTAATGTACTATTTTCTTTTGGAATTAGAAAAATAGATAGAAGAGGAAATGGTTGTTACAAGTGTGAAAATGGGAAGTGTTTGTGGACGTTGGACTAAGCAAAAAAACTATTAATATAAAAACTGAAGATTTATTTTTGCAAAGTTGACTGAGTCTGCTTAGTGTCCTGTGTATATAACGGGTTATCCATTTCGTGGTTCAAAAGTATAGGACTGGAATTCGACATCTGTCAAACTAAGTTGTTGAACCAAATTTTTTTTTTCTTCAATGTCAGACTTTTAATTGAGAAGAAAAAAATTAATTTAACAACTTTAATTTCACAGATGTCTGATTCCAGTCCTATACTTTTGAAATCGCGAAATGGATAACCCGTTATTTCAATTACCCGATGAAAAGTAGATTTTTCTTTTCTTCTAAAAGGGTTGCAATTTTGGGCGCTCTGTATAGAAATTTAAGCTGACGGTATTCGAATTTCATTTTGAAGGTTCAATTCGTTGCTTTCCACAACTTCTATATCCATATCCTCACATTCAATAAATTCCAAATGTTAATGCTGGTTCTTCTTTTTTCGACTGTCTTGCAGAAAGGTAACCAATTCTACAATAAATCCAAAGTTCATAAAATACTAACTATTGGTGTTTTATTTCTTTTTTGCTTTTCATATCACTAATGGGTTTATTTCATTTCGAGAATCCTATTGCCTAATTTCAAATATTTTAAAGGAATCTCCTCTTTGGCTTCGAGAATAATTGTCTCCATTTTCCACGCATCTCATCAAAAGATACTCCAACTTAACATTGGCCAAAAGGACATATATATTCCCTGGCATTAACACCGTTCCCTAAGCAGATCCTTGGCTGATTTTAAAATTGAAGCAAGTTAGCCACGGCTTCTTCCAGGGGTCTAAGTATCATTTGTTTATGAATTCCGCCCCCCAGTAGACGTACACTCTGCCTTATTTGCCACTAATTTTTTTTTCTCTTTGAATTTTAAATCCCGCCAAACCTTCAAAAACAATTTTGTTGTGCAATAATGTTTTTATAACTGTTATCTTACCTTTTACCAAACATCACTTGCTCTTTTCGGTGGACCAAGCGCATTTAATATCGTTGCAATTCATTCCCACTGTCCTTTGAAGTCACTGGGAAGACTGCCTTTTTGGAAACCCTTGGCAAGTGGTGGATTTTTTCATCTCTACTAATTTATTTATTAAATTGGATTCTGTTTGTAATTTTTTTTTCTTTTTCCATTTTTTCAACTTAAAATTGTGCTATTGGGAAAAATAATTCATAAACTCTAATACTGTTTCGACAGAAACCACACCGACGATAAAATCAGAGCCAACTTAAATCGATGCCGTCGTTAACGTTGCGTACGGCATACGATAAATGCATCGATGCTTATCGATCAAATTTAATATTGATAACTGATACCGATTTAACTGCAACAATCGACGTAAAACGACATCGTTTCGTATTGATGACGAACGCTAAATGGAATAAGGGTGAATATTTTCTAACAAAAAACAAACTCTTTATAAATTTAAAACCTACTTTATATCAAATTGGAGCCTGATACTTTCTTTACTTTTGCATATAAAACTTAATTTTACATAGTTAAAAAAAAAAAATGCGGTCGGGGGACCCCCGTTAGGAACGAAGTTCCTTACGTTATTTCTTCAACTTCGAATGTAATACAAGGTGAAATCTGTATGTTTTATTTTGTGTTGTTTTTGAAATTTTTAAATTCTATTTGCTTCTTAAATTTTTTGGAACGTTTTATTTTTTTTTTACTTTTGATACATGTGTCTCCGCTGACAGCAGCGGAGACACCTACACAATTGTTTGTCGACAGATACACCAACACATATAAACAGCTTACACGCTTCCGTGACGATTTCTACTAATTTCCACTACCAGCAAGCCGCGTTCCAAAAAGTTATTAAACTTCACAGAAGAATCTAAAATTAAGGAAAAATGTCGAAAAAACAAAATAAATTAATCGCAGCCAATCCAAACCAATAAAATGCACTGCGTTAAACAATTCGTTCTCTGAAAAAATCGATTATTTGTGGTTGGTTTTGCGTTGTTACGTTTTGTTGCAAATCTAAAATAAAAGTCTTATTATTATATGTATATTTTTTGAAAGCAATGGATATTGACTACCATTAAGAAAAACTTTTTATGAAAATGAACGCTTTTTATTAAAAAGTTTTTTCTACTATTAATCGTTTATGAATACAAAAGTTTACTAAACGATTATTAAGCTTCTAAAGTTGTTTAACTAAAAAGTTGATAATCAATTTAATAAAAATTGTATGAATCAGACGGTTGAATTTTCAAGTCAGCTATTCTACACTTATTTGAAACTTGTAATTCTTGCGTTGAATTAATTAAACTCGATTAAGTATCAATTTCTTTAATCTATTTAATATAAGGGCAATGTATTCCAATATTCCAATTTTGTAATGTATAAAAGTTTTGTATTGTTATGTTCTGTTCTGTTCAGGATTTTTTAATTCATCGTTTCTATCCAGTTTCTTGCTGATACAAATAAGTAAAAGATTAACAAAAAATAAAAGTTGTTGCGTTTTAGTGTTAAAAATCAATTGTTGAGTTTTGCTTGGTTTATAAAGTTCTATTGCATTTTTTTCTGCTAGCATTTTCCCACCACAGCTTGCGTTAAATGTCCTCCCCATATTGAATGCTCTTAACAACTTATTACTTTGCCCATTCATTCAACACAAAATCATTTCATTAAACAGTCCAAAAAAATAAAAATGCTTAAAAGAAATCAGTTAATAAATCTGTCTTTCAGCTTATTTCTTTTAATGGATGGAAAGACCAAAAGTTTTCGCGCAAAAACTTTGTAACAACTATTTAAGGGAGTGTGTTTTGCTTGTCAACATGAATGTAAAATTGTCATTTTAAGTTACGGTCACATTGCCAAATATTAGCCCACAAATAACGTGACCACTACATTCTGTGGTTGATTATCCGATTATCCAAAATCATTTTCTTCACTGCTTCAATATTTGCATCGGTTATTGATGTGCTCGGCCGACAAGGACGAGTATCGTCATTCGCATTTTCTCGGCCTTCCTTAAACCGGTTACACCACAATTGAACTTGTGTTCTGCTCATAGTAGACTCATCAAACGTCACAGTCAACATTTCAAATGTCCCTCCGCATTCAATTTCATTTTTTACACAAAACTTAATACAGTTTCTTTGAATAGTCAAAAATCGAAGAGCACACCAAAACACGATTAACCTTTTTATCGGTCAAAAACAAACTGACAATCCAAAATGGCTGATATTTCCAACATACCCAGAAAGAACAGTACCGGTCAAATAACGCGTTAAATAACAAGTACTCATAACCAAAGTATAGGTTAGAAATTCTAAAACTTTGAGTTATTTTGTACAGGCCTTTGGAAAAAACTAACCTATTCTCTGCTGTACGTGTGAACTGATATCTCTTTCTTTTACATTATTGTTTAGAACATAGAACATTATAGTGCTCTCGCTAGCACACATCAGTGCTAACGTGTATATAATCGGTTATTTAACGGTAGCGATAACCGGTAGTATTATATAGGGTGTTTTTTTCGATGTATAGAAATTTAAGCTGCAATAAAACAACGATGGATTATTCGATTGACATGCATTTTATTTATCGGAAAGATAATCTTGTGGCATTACATATGATTTCCACGGCTGGCGCGAATGTAGTTCAATCTGGACAGCCAATTTTCGATGACTTTTTCCAATATTTGTGGCCGTATATCGGCAATAACACGGCGAATGTTGTGTTCCAAATGGTCAAGCGTTTGTGGCTTATCCGCATAGACCAATGACTTTACATAGCCCCACAGAAAGTAGTCTAGCGGTGTTAAATCACAAGATCTTGGAGGCCAATTCACAGGTCAGGCGGTCACCAAACGTGTCTTTCAATAAATCGATTGTGGCACGAGCTGCAGGCCCGTAGCAACTCAGGGGCTAGGGGGGCTTTGCCTCCCCCCCCCACGCATCTCCTTACCCTACGCGTTTTTCTAAAAAATTAATAGGTTAAACATTGCAAAAATTGCAATGTTTTGCACTAAAATTACACTATTTGCAAGCATTGTTCAGGCGTGAGTCTATTTATGATGAATTGCCAAACCAAACTGAGAATAAATCACTTGACAGCTGTTAACTCGGTCGCCATCTTGAACAGTAATGCCAACTTAAAGTTCTATACATCGAAAAAAAACACCCTTTACTATAAATAACTTGTTAGTTAACCATTACAAATATTGGTTAGTGCTACTGAATACCACCAATTATTGTAATCCTAAAAATTTGTTTTTGCTACTGTATTAAGAAAAGCTCGTTTTAATGTTTTTAATTAATTTGAAGAAAAAACAAAAATATATATGTATGTACTTATGTATATTAAATATAATAAAGGAAAGTCATTAATTCAAACTATTTAAAAATGTAATAAAATAAAAAAAGCGGAGGGACAACTCTCTACACTTTCCGCTCTTATCAATAATTGCAAATTTATTTATATTTTTTTATATTTCCACTCGTCTTTTAAATTCTTTTTTTTTTCAATGCTTAAAGAATTTTGTTTAGATTTTTTACTTTTATTTATATTTTTATGCATATGTTTTTTAAACTTTTTTCTTTGTTTTCACGAGCGTCTTCTGTTTTTTATGACAGTTCTTTGCCGTTCATATTTATTAGTGCTGCCATCTAAAATGATGACAAGAGTAAGGTATAGCACGATTTTTCAATCAAAAAGGCTGTTTCTTTCTAACTTAAGGCGCGTATGGAATATAAGTGTGCATATGTACATATACATATGTTGAAATTTTAAAATCTTTCAATGTATTGGTGTATTGGTTAGGTAGGTTCTACTGGGTATATAATAGGCATGTGTACCAACATAACGTAACTCACGAAATTTGAAAATAACGGTTATTTTTTGATCGGACCTTGTACTTGCTTTAAAAAAAAGACAAGGAAATTGTGGTTATACTTTTGTCGGCAAATATTTTTTTTTTTAATTGCGGGGCAATATATTCTCTCTTAACAAGGTGCTGGAGCATCAATTAACTTTTATATAATAGCGAGAAAAGCTAAAGTAGTACATACATACATATATAAGTATGTTCACAAAATCAAATGACATGGAGAAGGACAAAAAAGGGCAATTTTCTGCCCTTTAAATAAGCTGTAAAACATATAAGTTGTTGCCATAACATAAGCAAGCAACTAAAAATTATAGTAATTACTCCGTTTCATATAAAATTTCCTGAAAAGTCGTTTGCTTGCATTGAGGAAGAAGCATCACATAAATGTTTCTCAACTGATGTCCTGTTTCCATAACACACGCAAGCTATTCGTCTAGATATATACATATATATTTTTTTCATAATAAATGCATACATACATATCTCATTTAAAGCGCTTTCGCGTCTAATACTACTCCCGCTAGTTGTGTTTTGTGTTGCTTGTTTGTTTCACAAAACTTAAACGAACAGAATTACTAAAAAATCTAAATAGGATCGTGTCTCTATTGTACAGGGTGGTTATGTGTCACAAGCGCCAAACAAATCGCTGTCGGTCTCGAAGAAGGCAAATATACTTAATAAAGCAGCCGCGGGAACCTCAAAAAGTGCCACCACAGCGACTTTGTCGGGTGGAGGAAATAATGCTGTTGACACAGTTGCGTCCAGTGGGTCGGCGGCGGTAAGCGGTATAACTGTAAGTATTTCTGTTTATAAAATTGAATTATAAAATAATAGCGAGGAATCACTTGGATCACTTTGCAGGAAAAAGATTTGCGTGATATCACTGATGAGATTCGTAAATTGAAGGCGATTATTGTTAAGCATGAAAATCGCATACGAGCCTTAGAAGCAGCCGTGAGGGCTCAAGAAGATGACATTGATGCTGCTGTAGCCACTAGAAATGCCAATAATAATGCAAATAGTAATAATGACACCAAAGCCTCCGATAGCAATAAAAAGGACACCAACGATACGAGCGCAAATAATGATAATGGTACTTCGGCTACTGCAATGTCGGACGATGCGTAAATCCAGCTTTGCCTCCTTCATCCTGCTATTTATTAGTTCTACAACAACTACTTACTACAAATATTGTAGCCAATATACTATATTTGATACTACAAAACTACTACTTCAAAACATCAAACAACAAAGAAACCGATTTTCAAGACTTTGATTACAAAGAAAGTTTTTTTTTTTTTAAGAGTAATACAAATTAAAAAGAAAAAGGCACACGTTACTTCGTGTACTTCGTGCTTTGCCCTTGCGTAATATTTTTTTGTTTTATTATAATTTAATTATTAACTACGTTACACAAACCTCAAAAAGAAAAGCAATTAAGAAAACTATTATTATATATATTTTGTATTAATTTCTTTTACATGTATACATATTTTTTTATTATAATTTTGTTTTTTTTTTTTTACTTTTGTATTACAAACTTATTTTCGATTCTAATTTATTTTTTGTATTATTAAAACTTCTATTAATTTAATTTGTCTTTTTTTTCTTACAATATAAAGGTACAGCTTTGCTTACGAATTTCGAGAGGTTTCCTTGCAAACTGACTGAATGTAAATGTAAACATTTATTTTTTCCTTAGTCTTCGAAAATATGCAGCAAAATTATATTTTGTCAATGCTGAAAGTCCACGCTTACGATCTGAACTGACAGAATGCATGTTCTGTAAATTGAAAGAGCTGGAAAGTTCACGGCTGGAAGTTGCTGAGGTATATTGTATAAATTTGTGTCTAAATCACAACCGTGCTCGTGAGTTTGAAGACTAAAAGAAATTCAAGTACATTTC